>OW796113.1:9996854-10443391 GCA_941860345.1 Chrysodeixis includens | reverse complement strand
CTTTGAGTAAAAATTGTTAGTTTATTTTTCAAAATAAATCTAATTAATGTCCTTCTGCTGGTCAAAAATTTCCTCCCCATATGATTTCAGGCAGTTCTGTCCTAAACTATAACATACCCATCAAAAGTGGTCAACGTCATTCCGGCACCATTTAAGTGGGTAGTGTCAAACGCTTACTGACTAAACCTGAACCGCCCTGCAACGTCTCCCGCGTTAGGTCGATGCGCGGCAATGTGTTGCAGTTCATCGCTCAAAACCATCTCCCCGGCCTGGCTCTGGCCGCGTTCTTGCGAATCAGGCTATATAACATAAAAAATAAGGTTTTGCTTACCAGCAGTGCAGAGCTTGGAGTCCTCATCATATCCATCAATGCAGTCCGGTGCGCCGTCGCACAGGTACTGGATGGAGATGCAATGCCCGTCCATCGGGCATTTGAACGGCTCGTACGGGTGACAGTACTCTGGAAGACAAACAATATGTTTTTTAGGTTTCGCCAAGCGATAAAGCCCTTAAAATAAAGAAAAAAAAATATATATAGGTAGGTATAGGTAGCTCTTCTTCAGAATATATTTTGAAGTAAACGGGTCTTATTCGCGATGTAATTCGATATATCTTTTTTTTTCCTTTCAAAGTGAAAATTGTGACAACCATTAGGGGTAGTTAGGAAACCCTGCACTCTACGAAGTCGCCCCTAGCTGTCAGTCTACCAGTGACCATGATTGGTGCAACTCGACCGAAACGTCGGTCGGGAGAATAGAAATATCGAATTACATCGCGTTTGTTACAAGACGCGAAAGTTAAAAAACATTGGCTTTTCTTCTTTTCTCTTGGTCGATTGTACAACCCGGTGTCAGAGTTTTGGACGTTTGTTATAGGCCTTTGACGTAGCATCACACACCTTTGAAAAATTCTCAGGTTTGCTGATTTCCTTTGCTATTTCAAGGATTAATTTAATGTGTTTCGGCGGTTATTCTTCAAAATAATGACATTTTGGAACCGCGCAATTAAAGTCAGTATCGTTTCGAATGTGCCTGAGAGAACGCTGTGCTTTAGACACACTGGAAATAAAAACCTTTTGATTTTGAAATAACAATTCCATTTTATAGGTTACATTGCTAAATGTACGGAAGTGACAGATTATTTTTAGATTGAAATTACAACATCACCTTTCAGACATATTTAATAAAACGATACTTATAGGTAGAATATCAATGATAAAGGCCGGTTTGACCTTTGTGGTTTTGACATATTGGACAATCGGGAATCATGTAATTGTCTGGTTCTAAGAAACGCTTGTGGCTAAATACATCAGAAGCTGAAGTTTATGAAATGATATTACCTACATTGCTTTGTGAAAGATTAATTTGATTGTTGTTATTATTAAGTTCGATACCGACGGGCTGCACCAGCTTTTCGAATGTTGTGTGCGGTTTAGAAATAAAATATCACAGCTTCCGTGTTTCGGAAGGCACGTTAAAATGTTGGTCCTGCGCCTGATCTCTCTCCGGTCGTGTCGGATTACCGTTCCATCGGGCTGTGAGAGTAAAGGAATTGAGAGTGCACCTGTGTTTGCGCATACCCTTGTGCACTATAATATGTCCTGCGTAGCTGGCTGGTGTCAAAGTAACACTAGCCGCCGTGGCTGGAATCGGTCAGGAGACAGTACAGTACAGGTGGTCAGTACAGTATTGCTTCAGAGTTCTGTTATTATCTCAATCAGGTTTTCTAATATGATTTCTAACAAATTCGCTTTCAGCAGTTCCCAGTGTCTGTTGTTTGGCCCAATGTATGCTGAGATTTTCAAAAACTACGCAATAATTTTTGATGCGTTTTTTTAAACATAATGTTTCAAAAGGAAGGTTTGAATGAGATATATATTAAAAAAAATACATCAGTATTGTAACCGTGCAAAGCTGGGCGGGTCTCTATATTTTAATAGAAGTAAGAATTAATGACACAAAGTGATAGACAAATCACTTAACACAAATCAAAAGGAATTTATTATTCTTTTATATCTGCTTAGTTAAATCTCTCTTAGAAATCTCTTACACAAAAAGTTTCAATTTTCCAAGCCACGTCTAATTCGCGATCCCAGTCTAATCTTTATTGACGTTGCCTAAACAAACTTTTTGATTGCCCTCCTAAAAACATACTACCACTGAAATCAAATTCAATTGGAGTTGCCAGTCATTAAACAAGCCTGTACATTTTCACATTAACACAAAATAAGGCATTGACCGTTTTGGGCAATTTATTTGTAATGGTAACACAGGCGATTACAACGGTCCTTCGAATTATAATTTCTTCTTTATCTAAATCGCGTATTGTTAATAGGTTGTACAAAATTGTAATAATATTTAATCTGTACTGTTATTAGAAATTAGGTAAGTTTCCTTTAACTTAAGAACAATAATTTCACTTAAAATTGCCTTAGAAACACATTAAACATCCCCATTTTCTCTGAAACCATTAAAGAGATCGCTTTCTTATTAATACAAGTTACAAGTATTAAAAGAATATTGTAACAATACCTACGACCTAAATAATTTTCTTTAACGAAAGAAAAAGAAACATTTATAATTACTAAGACATTACAAAAGTACTAATGATATCTTTAATAGGTTTTTGTTCTATACTTGTGTAACTGAGTAATTGCGACTTGTAATGACTAGTACGGTTAGCAACAGAAGTCTGTTAGCACAATCCGATACATGAAGTACCATTAGACTGCACGGATGGCCGAGCGGTAAAAGCCATAGTGCGCGATTCTTCTGTGCATGTGAATTGAATATCTGTGAAACCCCCCACGATACAAGGATTAAATTCCTTAGTGTAGGAGTCATATTTTTCAGTGAAATAGGAATTGGTGTCTAATTCACCGTTCAGTTATTTGTGATTATGTATTACCTTTTGACGCTCAAACGGTTGGATCAATAGCTATCAAAATTCGATACGGAGTTATCCGACACCTTAGATTAATACATAATCGACTTCATTAAAGGAGGTTAATATTTTTGCAGCTATAACCAACTTCCACGCAATACTTTTGAACGATTTGTCAACTTCTACGTTCGTAATAACCTTATTTTCAGACCCATTATCAATTCTATTTTATTATTAAATATCACAGATACACCTTCATACACATTGTGTGCAGTTATTTTGAAATTCTGGTTCTTTTCACCGACTTCTATTGCTAACTGTACGTACTACAAAGTTCTCTTAATCTGGTCCTTTCGGTACTTGGTCCTTTGGTCCTAAAAACTAGTTATACTTATTACATAATGTCTCGTTATTGAGAATCCGTCTGTAATACCTGTAGTTCAGTGATCTTGTTCTGAAGATGATTAGTGGTTGTTATTGTTTTTGTAGGTTAGTTTTTTTTTAAGGTTATGTTGTAAGTATTAATAAAGGTTTTTGCTGTTGAACTAATGACCATAGTAGTAACTGTTGTTTTGTTTGTTATTTCGAAGGACTGGATGCCTCAGATGATCAATAGAAATAGTATTTTGAATGAACCTACCGTCTATAAAAGGAACACCATAAAAGACCCTCAAGGTTATTTTAAATCCAATTAAAAAAACGATAAACAAATTCTATATTACAAAGGATAGGTAATATAGCACATAATTTACAATGTCGTAAATAAAAAGCGGGAATCTCATTAAAATGTATGAAAAACCATAACGTTTATGATTCGGCAGAACGAGGAGATATATTGGGTTACATTTTATATGAAATACGCAGGCCATATCATACACAGTTTTGGTCCAAACATAGTAGGTATGTACCTTATTAGGTGAGGCAGCCACATCAACGTTATGTTATAATGTTAATAATCAAAGGTTGTAATATTTATTCCTCCATGCATTGTTTAAACGTGTGCTATCGCAAAACTGTCGCTGTTTGATAGCTCTCGCACGTCTAATACCCAAGATACCTACTAGTTTGGTAATAAATCCAACTATACAGGCAACTTACGTATTCTATATCTGTTACCACATTCGCTCTTACTCTAACCGAATCCAAACAAGTAGAGCCAGGAAAGTAATATAAAGTAATAACAGTAGAAGCCTCCTACAGATATAAATGAGGCTAATTCGTTCAGAGGCTGTCACAAAGGATATAGATACCTTTGTAGGGAGACACGAATCAGAGACCGCTAATCCGATCACGGACGAATTTGGCAAGAAGTTAGTGTTAGAAAGATAAGAGACTAGTCAAAATGTTTTGTAGGTTGTGAGGTTGTAGGTTAAAGATTTGCTTTTATTTGTCATTTACAAGTACACTTGCTTTTATCCGTCGATATGTCCGGCAACTTTTGGTTTTGGTTACAAATTATGCCTGGGTCAATCTATAATTTTTTTTGCGTGATTGTGAAAAGTTAACATATACACAACTCTACGACATTATAATATAAGGAGAATCATATCTTTCGTTATGTTCCTTACAAGCTGCTGCCCCGCGAAAAAAATTCAAAAGAATCGGTCCAGCCGTTTCGGAAGAGTACGGTAAATAACATTGTTGCACGAGAATTTTATACATAAGATTTTCTATATATAGGTACCCTCTGCGTCATAGTATTGAAACAGACACCAGCCTGAGAAATGTCGAGATGAAATATTGATAGCAATATCGTAATAGATTCTCCTTTGTTCCTGGGATTGTAACGAGATACTCCTGATGTTTTAGATTGGTGAGACTGCCTCGGGATGAGGTTGTATTGTTTCATAGTAAATCTCGTATTCGATATAACCGCAAGCCAAATTTTAGAGGAGAGATTTGTAATGGACTGACTCAAAAGCGTTTTGTTATAGACTCGAATTGTAACAATAATTGACATTTTCATTTCTAATTGGAAATGAGGAGTAGAAACGGTGCAAAAAGCTTAACAATTTTTGTACAATACCAATATAGCACTACATAGTGTAATCCAAAGTCGATTTCCGAAGTCTATTGTATGTCTTAGATAAAATTTTTAAAACTATACAATCGATGTTGACACTTATTTTTTTAATAGGTAGAGTGTTTTAAAAGAGGATGGTTACATCAGTATTGCACTTATGTAAAGCTACGGCGGGTCTATTAGTCACAATATAAAACAGCTTAGTATTAACAAAGAATAAAGTTTTCAAGTCGCGTTTTGTGTGTGTCGTAAAACGCACTAAATAATTCAGTAATCTTCAAAATAGATACTTAAAAGCCTTACAAAAAGTAGTAGGCGAATTTCAATCCGACATTTTCAACACGAAAATCTTTCAGCGAATCTCAACCAGCATATCTCCCATCATAACGCCGGTAAAAGCAGACGATTTTAATAATTCTAAAAAGCTAATAACCGTTACATATGTACTTGAAAAGGTACATATATCATATATACTTGTACTTAAAGTACGGTATGAGTGTCTTTTGCTGGCTTTAATAGTCTGCCTGCCGCGTGGCGGGTCGTCGAGCTCGCTAAAATATGGCACAGTTACACAATTACTAATGCATAACTGTGTCTGGCCTCTGCAAATTGCTTTGGCACTTATATCTTATTTCACAATTTTATGCTTTTGTAACTTGGGATATTTTCTTAGGCATTTTTAGATAGACTTGCTCATTTTTGGGCTGAAAGGTGATTTCGGGTTTCAAGGACTTGCTTACAAAAAGTGTACATTTTTTGTACATTTGGTGTTACACAAGTGTGATAATCAGTCATTTTTCAATATTTTATTTCTTATTTAAATGAAATTAATAGAATTAATAAGCAATAGGGAATTTACATTAAGGCCGACTGTGCCTGACGAAACAACACCCCAAAATAAAGTTCTGATTTTAAAGTAAACCTCAACAGAACATAAACTCGAAAAAATACAAGACATCCTATCAAAATCTATCCGTAACGTTCGAAGCGAAGCCATTTTCTCAACAGTCACGTAACAAATATCAGTTTATAACCGGCGGGCTAATATGAGCCCCTCATATAAGCCATGTTCTGCCGTTACGATACAATTTACACCGGCTGCCATAAAATTGCTCGCATTACGCCCATTATGCGCCAACAGACTGTAGTAAAACTTAATTCCGTGAACCCGTCTTGGTAATTACATATACTACAAGCACAGTATAAAAATATACAGTAATTTTCATATGCATAGACCAATCGAGTGAATTCAAAACGTATATGAAACATGTAAAAGTGATGTAATTATCCTAGTTATAAAATGTGATTTAATTTCAGTTTAAGTCGGCCGTTTCAAAAAAAAATAATGCATATAGCCGCGCGGTATATAACAGCGATTGAGCTGTCCACCTACAGCGTTTTAATTACATCAACGACACATCCGCGACGCGCTCGCGACTGTTTCATGTCACATTACAATATAACACATTAAATGCATGCGTTGCGCCTGTTTATATGAAGACTTCATACTGTCTATTTTATCATACTGTTCTACCAGTCTTCTCACTATGGACTCTTATTTCCATATTGTCAGATTGTGTAAGCGAGATGCCTGTATATCTAATGTAGAGCACCATCTCGCTTCGACAATATCAACAGTTTTTTTCAAAGAGTTTTTAATACTAGTTCCAGGATTTTACCGGGTCAAGTGGAAAATAGACAGAGGAGTCAAAAGCGTAAGATTTAATGGAACTTTTGGATTATAAATGACGGAGTTTGGAAGAAAAATTAAAGTAATTCGTCTCGGTGCTTGCGAAGTTGTGATAAAGATTTCTTTACGTTTAAACTTCGCTTTGAAGTTCTTCAGTTTAAGTGTTTTGTCTTATTGATCTGACTTTGGTTGGTTTTGGAATATGTTTAAAGAGAATTGAGAATGTGAGTTTTAGAGATAATGACTTCAATATTCAGTAATTATTAGCTACGTTTACCTCGCATGGTAAAACAATCACATTTGTCATTACTGGTTGATTAATTAGTCTTGATTAAAACATTGCATTCATCATCATCATTCCCCTGCCCTTATCCCAATTATTATCTGGGGTCGGTGCAGCATGTCTTCTTCTTCCACCAGAAATATATTTTAAGGACCAATAAAATATCTCCCTCAATAAATGACAGTGTAAAGCTTCGCATATTCTTTCCTGCGTTTCTTTGGTAAAAATGATGCCTAATAGCTTCACGTGAAAAAAGTAAACAGCTATAACCATGACAATAACACCTTAACAAGATAAATTTAAAACATTTCAGACTCCCGACGGTAATCACTGCCCATGGCAACACGATTACACACTCCTTGGTTTTAATAAACCTTTATAACCCCTATGGCGAAGTAAAACGAGCGAGAAATTTTGTAAATGCCACCCAAAAATACGACGGCATTTAAAAGTATTTTAAAACGTTTTTGGAGCGACAAGAGGTGCTTAGGCGAGTTTAAGAGTGTCTGTTCCGAATATTTTGGTAATGAGGGCTAAAGGTTTTCCAATAAAGGAATCAATTTTTAACGAAAATTAATTTGAAAGATGTTGATTGATAGAAAGATAAGGTTGGATTTTTTCTTTGTGGAAACGATCGGGGATTTATAGACCGTCGTGGTCTTAGTACTGACGAAGTATCATCATCAGCTTTGTATAACCACAGCTGGGTAAACGCCTCTCTTTGGTAGTCTCATTCTCTTCTGTCTTCATCCATTTTTTGTTGTATGTTATCTACATAAGTCTAATTTCTAAGTTAGTTATTCAAAAAACAATACAGACAATAAGTAATTTGCTCATTACCTAATACCGAACGGCAAAAATCTTGTCCCTATCCTCATTCTTAAAACAGAGGAAACAATCGACAAAATATTATACAATATACTTTATCCACTGCCTACTTTATTGTAGAATTAGAAACAACAAAGGAATTAAAAACAAGTGAGTATCAAATAACACAGAACACTAAAATAACCCATGATGATTGAATACCACAGAATACTCAAAAGGACACATCACTCGATAAGTACAAACGTAACTCGATACAAAGGACCTTTGCCTTCCATGACAAAAATCTGTATAGATGTGGAGACTTGCCACGTTTAACCTTTAAGCAAACATTTCGAGCACCTTACGTGGGCTGGAATGTGTGCCGTCATTAGAGTAGGTGATCCCTAACGACCATAGGATACCATGAAACATGAATAGGGTTAATGTGATACAAGGGACTGTAATAGCTTGTGTGGCTTGGTGGTACCACACCTGGCTTTATGTGTGTTTTAGTTTTTAGTTTCTATTACAAAGATTACTTTTATTTTGCTGCAAATTTCTATGATCATATTATTGTAGGATTTTTTTTAGTGCTTCTCTCACGATCAGGTAGGACTTAGTTTGATAAAATTAGGTTTGCGGTAGCTAAGACCCTATTTCTCCTTTTATCCGGAGTAATCCTCGTGGGCTTTTTTCGCCTTGGAGAAGACGGAGAGGAGTGTCGGACTCTTACCGGTTAAAACCAGGAGACAGATATCACCCTTCCCGTATACCAGGGACCCCGGAATAATTAAGATAATTAAGTCATAATTTTGGATTAACGAGGATCTACCTAGAATACTTTCGTACTATATCTCTAATATTTTAGAAAATCTGTCATCATCATTCCCCTGCCCTTATCCCAATTATTATTATCTGGGGTCGGCGCAGCATGTCTTATCCATGCTGCTGAGGTTTTGGCTGTATATTTTTACGGCCGGCCGCCTGCCTGACGCCAACCCTCCTTGGGAATACTGTTGCTGGTGGTTTACTCCCCACCAGGAGGTTGACCCGAGGTGCTAGGTGGTATGCACCGGGTCGTAGTATACCTTAGTCGCCTCTTACGACACCCATTGGTGGATATGGGTCAGCCCTATTCGCACCGGGAACTGCAGGGTTTATTTTAGAAAATCTGTCTGATGGACTAATTACTTTTTTTTCTTTCCAGTATTTTTAACTCAGTTAGATACCTTCTTCTTTTATATTCAAGTGAACGAAACATTTCTAGCCACTATATTTCATGCTACTCGATACAAATAAAAACATTCAAATACATTTTCGAAACAAAAATATAACTCAAACCCAACTATCGAAGAGCAACAGAATATTTCAGTTGCATCACGTTTCTCTCAATATTTTATTACAACTGCCAACCCGATACCTACCAGGGACCGAGTTTCATATTTCTGTATTTCAAAGATATATACTTACTTCTATATCTTGTAAAGTATATTTTAGAAGATATGCACGTTCTATGTGGTATCCAATATACTAGGTACTCGTAACATCCTCTTACATTTTCTTAGACTTTTACATTTTTCATTTCCTAGATGGATTTTCAAGGAATGTAGCACGATAGGGTTTTATTATAAGAGAAACCATATAAAATATATTTTGCTTTCACGTTATTCCCCTCTCAAAGCATGGTAACAATCTAGTTTTAATCATTACACTGTCTAAGTAGTTGCTATTGTAACTAATCTCTTTGCTGGACTTAGTTTTTGACTTTTTTGACTGCACGGATAGCCAAGTTGTACATATAAGTCACCACGCCAATTACTACTGTGCGGATTCGATCTACGCATGGTACAAGAATTTGTGCGATCTACAAATGCTTGTTCTGAGTCTGGGTGTCTATGTGCATGTGAATTGAATGTCTGTTAAACCGCCCGGGATACAAGGATTAAATTCCTTTGTGCGGGAGTCGTTTATAAAAAATAAGAATCGAAAATGTAATAAAAGCTTAAAAAAAATCTAGTTTACAGGAACTTTATGTAAAGTCATTGTCATAAGAGAACACCGTTAATGTTAATGCAAAAACGCAGTCAAAGGTGTAAAACCTTATATTAAAGTAGACAGTAAAGTAAAAAAATTTTCTCTAAACAAATTCCCTTTTTAACGTAACAGGCACTTTTCTTAAAATATAACCCTAATTCAATTAAAAGAAAAACAGAGAGCATTCCAGCGAATTGCGTCGTTTTAATTAAGAAAATAATTTCAGAGCGTTATTGTTAATCATAGCTAATAAACCTGTGATTGTCAAGGTACTTTTTGTCAACTATTTTACTTTTACTTTAAGATATGTTTGACCTTTTACCGCTTGGCAAATTCATTAAAACGAGAAAAAATTATGCTTACGTAAATTCAGCAATAATAATTATGTGGAAAATGCCACATTTATTTATTTTATTCGCGTGTAACTTTTTAACTGTTTTATTTTTACTTCAAAATATTGTTGACATTTCACTAAGATGCTTAAATCACTATTCTACATGTTAAATATGACGATGATGATACTAAAGTATTTTATAACTGTAAATTAATTTTTGTCCAGTTTTTCTCGCTCCCTCTCACAACTTGTACCACCTCAAAAGAGATTATTCGAGATTCAGTTAGCGAGATAATGAGGACTGCCCCTTGAGAAACAGTAATGACTACCGGAGTTTCCTTAGCTTTTCCTCTATTATAGACTCTATTCCCTTGGGATAAGGGTGTGACATTAGCCAGGAAGCTCGTTCCGGCGAAAGGGACGTAACTAAGGTGTTCTTGATTTTTCTTCGGCGAAAAGATTCCGAGTTTCGTGTAATTTCGTTTGTTCGCCGGATAAGTGTGCTATTGAGACTCTAGGTGCTATTTCTAATTAGTTAAAGAGTTTTTTTTACGACAACTTTAAGTCAGACTTGGTTAATTAATTAAAGTTTTTTTTACGAAACCGAGTTTGGTCAGACTGCAAAATTATTAAGAAAGAAAAAAATACTCATTAAAAACCTTTACTTTTCGAATATTTTTCTACACTATTTTCCTAATGCTCCTACTTCTTGTTTTCTCTGCACCACCCTATAGTTGACTATGAGAGAATGCTTTTGGTATTAAGTCTGCCATTGTACATTATTTTTATAAGAAGCATAAACAAATAAATAAATAAAAACAGTGTTCTTTTGAAGTACGCAAAACAATTTACGTCGTCAGTTATAAATTATATCCTAAAAGTGTTTTAAGAAAAAAAATCTGATTTCGAGGAGTTTTCAACTTTTGATATATTAAAAACAGATTCGGACGAACGTCATTTATCATTTCTGCTAACCCTTTATCCCAATTTAAATAAAAATCATCTATCTTCGTTGCTTAACTAAAGTTATTTTGTTTATTTACTCTTCCCTTGGTAATTGTTTATAATTAATTTATATCTTCGTTGAAAAGGGAACCATTAATCATTTATTACAGCCTTTTAAGATTCAGTAACTTTTAATATAGGTAGGTAGGTATTTCTTATTATTTAAAGTACTGTGAAAATAGTAGAGGCTAATATCCAACAGTGGGTGATTCCAGAATGAAATGATGATGATAAAAACACTGCCGCAATAATGATTAATTAAACACTGTAAGTGTATTACAAATACCAACATTTTCGGCAAGCATTTGTGGATCAAAACAGAAGCACATCGAACACTCGACTTGCTCTGTTACCGTACAGTCCGAGAGTCTGTTTAGCAAAATATACCTACAGTTTTGAAACCCTATATTAGATGCTTCTTTTTCCGTTTACCAGTGGAAATCTTCATGGACTTTCCTTCGTCAGATGGTAGATAAGCACGTGTGCCGGACGTTTTCCGGCTAAAACCACTGGAGCGTCCTCATCTGCCTATGGCTAGCTCACGCATTCACCACGCACCTTACATTAAATCCTACTGGTAAGAAAACCATAATTTTTCAGGTCTCAATATTTTGTAAATTGTAACAACTCTCTATATGGCCTTAGTAACAGAACTTTTAGGCAAAATATTATTAAAATAAGTAGAGACTTGCCAACAAAAGCCTTTAACTTTATCGAACAAAACTTCGGTGTTGTCGTAATACAGTAAATGAGACTTCAATGTAGAACCTTCCAAATGAGACTCCTTATTAAATATTCTGAATATATTAGGACGTTGGAAACTGGTTGAGATTCATTTACAAATTAGAACTCAGTCTCAGACTATTTTAAGATCCAAGTTATGGTAAATATTCTTTGTTTATTTTATATAAAAAACGTATGAAACCGGTACATTTTTAAAAGATAGTGAGTGGTCGTGCAGGATATGAATGTGGATGGATATAGGGGAAGAGGACGACCAAAAAAGCCATGGATGGATTGTGTGAAAGATTATATGGCTGCAAAGAGTGTGACTTGCGAGATGACGTCAGATAAGAACGTGTGGATGAAGAAGACATGCTGCGCCGAACCCAAATAATCATTGGGATAAGGGCAAGAAAATGACGAGTGATGTCTTTAACCATGGTTTACCTACATAACGCAGCGTAGGACGGCCACCTATTAGGCGGTCAGACTATCTTAGAAAGGTCGCCGAAAAACGCTGGATGCACGCCTCCCACCGGTGTTTCTAGAAATATTTGAGGGAGGCCTATGTTCAGATGATGATGAGATACAAAGTAATAATGGAGGAAGTGATGCCTATGGGTACTGGAGCATTCCAGAATATTATTGTTATTTATTACAACATCTGTCTTTCCAAAGTTTACAAAGAGTTTCTCGAAACCAATTTGAAACTACGGTCTACAGTTTCCTCGAAAGCTATATACTTAGTATCTTTTGTAACGGGAATGGTTTTGACGCAACGCCTTCGGGGTTACAGAGGCAGAGTAATTTATACTGAGACTGCACCGGGCCCAACTAGATACCAAGAATTAATTGCTTGCAAAACCAATTCTGCTTGATGTATTGCGTGATGACTGGATTTGTATGCATGGAGATGCCAGTATAATCTCAAGTTTGTGCCAATGTATTTTTATTCAAATTGTTCTTAATAGAGAAAAGATGGGTGACAAAATTGCGAAATTAAGCTTTGTTTTGTGGTTATGAATCCTTGTTTTTGCTGTCTTTATTGTGTAAAGAAAAAGTATTTTTTCGAAATATTTACGGCATTAGGTCAACAACAGATCATGGCAATGTAAAATCTCTCATTTTACATTGCCGTGCCGCCCGTGTCGTACCAGCGCTACTTTGTTGATATCTCAACCGATTGAAAACTGGTCATCGAATAAAATTGCGTTCAGTCCGAGGACTGTTAATAATGCGTATTACGATGCGTACGTATTAAACATATAAGCTTGTTAAGCAGCAAGTTTCCATCATTAATCTGCTATTTAAGCCACATTCTCTCTTAGTCCCATTGCTAAGATCCTATATTTAATTATATTCAAGTGTCCTTGTCAGTCTGCTATTGTACATGGACTTTTGCCGACTGTCCTTATGAATAGTAGCCAAGAACTGCATGTTTACGTCCTCAGGAAAACATCTCAAGAGGCTCAGATGCTGCAAAACTCGTCTAGCCGATCGTCGTTAAATAATTTACATGCAGTCGACGTTCCCGATGTTTCCACTTCGTTTCGGTTGGGATCCTAACAAGATTCCTATTCAAAATTCAGTGTTTATGTAAGTCGTTATATTCTGGAAATGTAGTTAGCTTCGAAAGGATTTGGAAACTTAAGTACGTGTACCTAAATAGAATTTGAGCGTTTATCCGCAATATCTGATAATAGCTGCGAAAACATTAGTCCCCTTGACGCAGTCGGTTTAAAAGTAGCCTATAGTTTCCAGCCGGGGTGTCAGAAAACTCCTAACCAATTTTCATTAAAATTGATTTAGCCGTTTGAGCATAAAAGAGTGACAAACATCCATCCATCCATGCTTACAAACTTTCGCGTTAATAATATTAGCAGAATCTTAAAGTATCATATCACATATTTTAAAACAAAGTCACTTCCCGCTGTCTATACTTTGATATGAATACTTTTGTCTTTAGAACTACGCAATGCATTGTGATCCGGTTTTTTTTAAGTAACAATGATTAAACAGGAAGGTTTATAATTATGTACAATATCAGTACGGTACCCGAGCGAAGCTGGGGCGAGTCGCTAGTATAGCGTATATAAAAATCGTTCCAAATACTGAACGATGTAATTACATATTGACGTGTATCCGACAGTTCATAAAATATCGATATGCCGTAGACATGTGACGTGTCATGCTCATACAAAATATTTTAAGAACATTTTTTGTTCGGTAAATCGCTTCTTAAGTATAACATGTTCCTTTGATCCTCTCAATTTAATTTTCCATTTATGTTAAGTACTCAAAGTGGTTATTAAGTACTCTTCGATCAAAACTCCAAAGATTTCGGGATAAAAACGAAGTAAAAGTACTTTACCTTTCTTTTTCTTTCTCTCATCCGTGAAGTTATTTAAGGATTTTCACACCTGAAGCTTTTTAAAGAAAATGTTTTTCTTATTTAAAATAATCTACGTAGAATCAACCAAGAAAAGAAAGATGGCCTTCTAGTCAACCGTGGCCGGGTACTGCGATAGTCTTTAAGAGCCTTTAATTGATGGGGATAGTCCCCCCTAAGTTTTCAAACACGCTTTGCAGTCGGTGCATGATGAATAACAACGCTATGCCACGCACCGATCAAACGCGGGAGACGTTGCAAGTCAGTTCAGGTTTAGTCAGTAACAGACGGTAGGTATCCATGAGGATTCCCCCACCTTACCAAAAAAAGGCTCTTGAAGTTTAAAATTATTGAGGTTAGGTGCCTCAACGTCCATGTTTTTAATTAAGTAAAAGGCTGTTTGCTCGCTATAAGAATATCTTTCAGCAAACTTCAAATCATACCAAAACCTTTGTCTTTCACAAAATCAAAGCGCAACAAAATTTTCGTGTATTTACGCCATTAACAAACAGTACGTCAATCCACACGTGTATCGATCGCCGTGATAGCCAATCACGATGTTGATACGAATGAGCGAGTGCATTTCACTGGAATACGCTGAAATAACAAGCTTCATGTGTTTCACGAGCTTTTGTTTGTTAAGTTACTGAAAGGGGAAATAAATGTGTGATGTTTTCATGTTACTAAGAGAGTGATGAGTATGAATGTTGATGAATGGAGAGGTAGGGGAAGGCCAAAAAAAGATGGATGGATTGTATAAGGAACGATATGAGTGAAAAAGGAGTAAATGATAGTGCGACGTCTGATAAGGGAGAATGGAAGAAAAAACGTGTTGCGCCGACCCCAAGTAAAATGGGATAAGGGCAGGAAGATGATGACGATGTTTTATTTTTCAGACGCCTTTTACCTATGGTGTCAGCTTTATATTCTAATAAAAAAAAACTGGCTTTTGCCCGTGTTTTCGCTTGCGTTAAATTCGGGGTAACACGGTTCCCCTTTTCTGTCTTACAGAATAAAGTAATTAAAGCAGTCAAAAATAAGTTTTTTTGTGTCGTGTCCCATAGCTATGCGAAGGCCCCCGCAAAATCCTTTCACGATTCTCTGTACCGCGCCAGATCTAACCAGTCATTGCGGTGTTACATTAATTAACATCTATTCCATTCTAATTTAGAATCGATTAAATTATTCCATATTGTAAACAGCATAAAAGCAAAAGGTCATGTATAATATTTACGTCCAATTGACTACAAAAAGGCACCTAAATTGAACATGTTACGCGGAACAAAGGTAAAATCAACATGCACTCAAATATCAGCGCAATTGAATTACATTCAATTCGAAAGGCAGGCAATTAACAATTCAAACAAGTATTTAATTGGAAAGGAAAACAATAGACTTGTCTCCCTTTGACATTTATTTAACAATTTATTAACTCGACGATTGTTATTTTGTATGAAATTCTGGAATCATTGAATTGTCTTCGATGTGGTGTGATAAAAAAGGTATATCGTTATTGAAATTTTAATTAATTAAGAATTTATAGTTTACTATACAATAACAATGCACAAAACATCGTCATTTTCTTAGAATTCCTAATATTTTTAAGGATATAACGATACTATATACTTTAATTCATTAATTCCTTAGTGCACCTGTTTTTGAGCACTATGTCCCGCGTAGCTGGCTGGTGTCATAGTAACACTAGCCGCCGTGGTCGAAATTGGTGAGGACATTTTATTAGACTTACCGGAGCGCTTGGTGTTGTGGCGGTACAGCCTGTCGATGTCGATGGCTAGCACGGTGTGCGGCAGCGCGCAGCTCACCGCCGCCAGCGCCGCCACGCACGCCGCTACACGGCACGACGACATGGCTCTGTAACAACACAAGCATTACTTATTAGTGATGTGAAAGAAAAAGTAATACTTCTAAAATTCTATGAAATCTCATACGCGAAAGTTTGTAAGTATTGATAGATATGTGTTACTCTTTCACACTCAAACGCCTGGAGAAATTCTGATGATCAAATATCATCAAAATTACTCCAGGCGTGTGAAGTTCGTGGAACCTAGGCGATTTTTACCCGGAAGCAAAAACAAAGAATAATGTTTGCTTGGATGCTAAAAAAAGAAAGGCTATATTTCGCCTTATCCAGAATACGCGCTGGTAATGATTGAAACAAAAACTAATACTAGTTTTACAAATAAAGTTCGAATTCAAAGTATGATGTACCAGCAGAAACTACAATACAATTTCTAGTATAACATATTCATTTTGCTATAATAATTTGCAAAAAACAAACTATATCATGAAAACTTAAACAATTGGAATAAATTTCAAAGTTTTGAAATAAAAAACACGTACTCTTTCATAACTAGGTTTACTTTCTCTATTCCTAACTTCATATTACTTCATAAACAAAACTAATATAAGTAAGTATTGCATGAAAATTACTTGGAACAAGTATGTTCTACGTATTCTATTTTAAGACAGTATTACATATTCAAGACTCGTCTATAATTCACTTACTCTGTACGTGTCTACAAATATCTATTCTCGGTTGCCTTCTATGAACTTGGTAAGACTTGATTCATATGTACAGTCTGGAGCCATAAGTTCAGTAGCACATCAAGGATCATATTCGCTTGCATGCTACTGCGTATACATGTATGCGTGACGTCAACGCAAACATTTACCCGTCATATAGTATAACTACAAGAAGATGACAGTGTGTGGGTAATCCTAGACAAAGATAACAATATATCTGTTTTCTTTCCTATTAGTGTGGAATGAACCTTAGTCAACAAGTTAATTTTCAAATCTACCTACAACATATTCACAATTTTATAATTTAACTAAAACTACCTCATAATTTCTGCGGTGTCTTAATGAACTATTATATAAATTTGATCACGTGTAACAATGTGTGACTTAGAAATGAGTGGCAGTCGGTTCGAATCTCAAGTGATTTGTCAGATCGCTTTTATTTTTCTTTGCTCTTTTATTACTTATGAGCGACATTATTATAATATATTTTTGAATTAATGTTTTTATAATAAGTTGTGTATAATATTTATTTATATATTGTATAATATATACTTAAATTGATATTATTACATAAATATATAATAAATCATAACTTTAGGTTCAAATAAAACAATAATAGGTAATTTGAATTAACATTTATTTATATTATTATCTATTACTTAAGTTAAAAAATATAAATATTCAGTTTGTTTTATATTTAAATAAGTGTTATTATACTTCTAACTATATGAGATTACTAGCTTTCCGCTCGCGGCTTCGCCCGTGTTATTTGGGATTGTGGCCTTTTTTAATGATCTCGACAGGACTTTCTTTCATTGGCTAAAAAATTGTTGGAATTTGAATTATATTATACAGCTTGAGTTACTCAGGGATGATGTAGCTTTCTAATGGTGAATACGATAAGTAGTTTTGGAGTTTGTCGATTACGTCATGTAACAAAAAGTAAAGCGAGACAAAAAAATCGTCTAGAAAAATTAAAAGAGAGGTTTCGGCTGTGCGTTAATCAATCAGTCACCAAATCACACCCGCGAAATCACGATTGGAGGGTAGTTTGGAAAAAAATACCTTACCAAACCTATTTACTTGCCTATGTACGTTTTCGTGCCAATTTTCAAGTTTATAAACCCAAGGAATAAGATTTTTCATAGAAACGTTATGACCCCTTTTTACCCCCTTAGGGGTTGAATTTTCAAAAATCCTTTCTTAGTGCACCCCTACATATCTCAAGGAACCTACATGCCAAATTTCAGCTTTCTACAACCAGTAGTTTCGGCTGTGCGTTGTCTGTCAGTCAGTCAGTCAGTCAGTCAGTCAGTAACGGAAGAGTTATATATATATAGATAGCTTAATATATTCATTTTCTCAAAGATATTCTCAAAGAGAAAAGAAGATTGAAGCGTAATCCCAATTTTACAATCATAAACTAACTAACGTAAGACTTTATTATGACCAGCACGCCCACTGTAAAAAACACAGCGTATTATTCAATATTTAGTATAGCCTCCATTATTTTCAATACAGCTAAGCAGACGTCGCCGCATGGAGGCCACAATATTTGCAAATATATTTAAACTGCTCAGGATATCTCTCATCTCGTGCTTTCCATTTTTGAACCAATAAACCTCATACATTTTCAATGGGGCTTAGATCAGGGGAACGTGCTGGCCACGGAATAACTTTAATGTCAGTATGCTTGCTAAACCACTCTTTTACAACACTGGCACGATGTATCGGACAATTATCTTGAACAAAAGTTAGTTCACTACAGTCTTCTATGGGGTAAACATTAGATACGCACAGTCGGTAGCATTATGTCACTAAAAACTTCGACGTAATTAGAGCTGTTCGCACGTGTAGGTATAAATTCCAATTCACTCGGCCCTTGAGCACAAATCCACCGCCACACGTTCACAATTATTCTACTGTTTCATATTCTTCGATCATGACACGTCACTGAGTCGGGTTAATAAGCGGCGGCTAACTACCTTTTATCTCGAACCCAACGGCTCAATGCATTTCTGTAAAAAACTAAAATTTTGTTATTATCTTGTAACATGTGAATAAACATAAAAATATAGACCACAACAATCATAATTAAATTAATAAAAAAATACTTACAGCCGGTTTGATTTGAAATTTGAGAAATGTTTACAGTAAAATAGAAATATTTATATTTTGATAGACAATATTTGCCCTGGCATCAATAGCAATATTTACTTGCATCTTGATTAAAGATAATCGAACAACAATAATAACACAAACTCTCTGAACAAAGTTTACGAACAAATGAATACCAATATCTATGCGCCCCACCAGACAGTCGCGGTCACGGTTGCTTCAAAACAGGTTTGTCACTAAAGCATTATCGTTATATCGCGCTCTTTCTGACTAGGTAATGATGAAAGAGTGCGGGAACCGTGTATGTGTGCAAAATGTTATGCGTATTTGTTATGTCAAGAGGTCGTAAGCGCCACTTGTTTTGACGCCATAAATTTGTGAAATTGGATATGGACTTAAGACCCTTACTGTACCACAACTTAAATTGAATGTAAAATGTTGGCTTGGTTTAATTTGTTTGCACATGAATAATAATAAATAAATGATATTTTAATGGACGCTGATCATATTTTGTTAACCTTATGCTCATATGTACGAGTGTGTGTTATACTAAACTAATCTTAATATAAACTACTAAAATAGCTATGCGTACTAGACAAGTGATAAACATATTCTTAGGTATATTTCTAAACACATAATAGATAATTACCACCCAAACATAGAACAAACGATCGTGCTTATTAAAAAAATCTTGGTGGGAATTGAACTCACGACCTGGTATAGCAGTCAGGGCCACTAACCACTAGACCAACAGGCCCTTCATTATGTAATATGTATAGTTATTTTAAAGTATGCGTAAAACAACTCGGCCTTAAGTTTCAAGTAGAGACCTCTCAATCTCCCAACTTAGACAACTTTACCGAAGAACTTAAGTTATTGGAGACTGTATAGCTGATTATTTAGGTTGCCGTTCAAATTGTTTTAATATTGGATACTTGAAAGTATTAGAACAAAGAATGCGGTAAGAACGATCGGGTAACTTTGAATTGATTTTAATTGAAGAACGCGTGAAGATATTTTGTTTATTGAATCACTTTAATTTCCGCTTTTAAATATAGTTGAGTAGGTTGTATATTTTTTTGGATAATTACATGTAAACCATTAATGGGATCTCGTTTATATCTAATATAAACGAGATCCCATTTAAAGCTGATACTTCTACAAATAAATGTTTGTGAAGGTCTGATGGACAGTCGGTCTAAATAAAATATTTTATTCAGCGGAGTCCGTCTAGTTTTAGGTTACTCAAACGAATGTATACACTTAGATGACATTTACAAAAGGGTGTGTATATTCGCAACCAAATTCACCTCAACTGTCAGTCAAAAGTGGTGGTTTTTTATATATAACGCCATTCGTTCTGATTTCGGCCATGTGCCAAAAGTGGATAGTAATGTTTGATTGTTTTTGAATAAAAAAGGGACTAATTTTACTCGAAATGTTTTAAAATAGAAATGCCTTCCTAAGCATAGAGATGTGTTTTTAAATATAATATTCATGTATTCGCCGATTACTTGAAATTTGCATATCATTTGCCGTTTCTTCTTATCTGTTCGAGACGGGAACAAGCTTATTCTAATTAGCTCCTAATTAAGGATTACAGTCGGTCGAAATAACTAAAACCTTTGTACCGTTTAGATAATACTTCATTTATTATTTTGTTCTTTCAGGATTTCATTAATTTTCTTAAATGTATAAAACTGTATTTTTTGTCTTTTGTTGGGAAAAAATCCAGAATAGTAATCTCAATACAGTTAATAAAAATAATGTAGACAGACTTAATTGTAACTTTACAAATTACTAATTAAATTAGTTTTGTTATTTTAAATATTAGCAGTAGGCATTAAAAATACGTATTTTCACTAGACGTAGTCCGCGACTTAGCTTGCAAGAATATCGGATATAGCTTACTAGCTTATTTAATAGGCAGGGAGTCAGGTCCATACCATATTTCATCAAGATTGGCCCGACTATCCGAGCGTGAAAGAGTAACAAACATCCATACTCACAAACTTTCACATTGATAATATCAGTAGGATATATTCGTGTTTTACTCAAGAGAAGTACTATCAAAGTATACAATTTGCAATACAATCGTGCTTAAAATATACCACAAAATACTGAAAACGTGCATGTTAGCTTAGATACCTTTGCAAATAATATAACTTGCATTTACAAGGTTTTTGCATGAAAGCAATCCAAACAGTTTTCCACACGCTATAGAGCAACAAAAACTAATTGTTTATTGTCGACGCCATTTCTAAATGTCTGCGGGGTAATAAATATACTTAGCGTACAATTTTAATTATATTTGAGTTGTCAAGAAAGTTTGTACATTGGCCATAAGTATAATAATTTAATTGCCATTTAAGTCACACAGTTAAGGACTTCTTGAATGTTATGAAGGTTCCTCTAAATAGATACTGGTATGTTAATTATTCGATTTTTCTTGACAAAGTGAAAGTTAAATTCTCAAACGTCACCTAATTTCTAGTTGATATTAGAGTCGCTTTAAGGTGTATAACATAGTCTACCGGGGCTGCGGGTTGTTTGTAAGAGTTATCGCGACCCTAGCACTCAAAGGGCTCCAGGAGGAACATAGTGGGGTTTAGTCAGTAAAACTCTTACGCTCTCATCCACTGCATCCACAGCGGGTGGGGTCATTAGATAATTTAACTAACTTTGTGTGTTAAGTAGGCACATTATTAACCTATCATAGCGAATTTAACATTTTTTTTTTTTTCTCTCTAACATACAGCGGAATCAACAAAAATACCTTCTACTTTTTCTGACTTCTCCTCAAGGCCGCACAAACTCGATGATCTTCCACTTTATATAATAGAAACGTCATAAGCCGTCAAACGTTACATATCAGAAATGTCAATCAATGTCATTCCCATATATTTTACCTTTATATAGAATTTTTCGTATTAGACTCCTTTATATTTTCCTGCCATTCATCTGAACCCTGAAACCTAAATCGACTGGAAGACGTGCTAAAATGTATCTGTCCCCGTTTACCACTTTAAAGCAACAGAGACAGCAAGCGACATAAAAATTACTTCAAATCACTGAGGCTATCATATTCTCATTAAGTTTAATATTATTACTGACGTGAAATTTTCCACTGCTGGGCAAAGGCTCTACTCACTCATTCTTCTTCCACTTGTCTCTCTCAAGAGCCATTTCGGTAAGAACGAATCCAGATCATCTCACCATCTCCTTTTGAGTCTGCGTCGTTGACGTCTCTTTTATTTTTTCATTATACTACATGTCTTTAAACCCAATCCAATCCAGAATACAATCAAGAACCCAAATGTAATCGTAAAACGAAACGAAACTTAACAAATCAAGTTTCCAAGCCATTCATTATAGTTGTCTCTGAAGAAACTAATTAAAACTTCTTGCAGTCGTTAGTATGTTGTTAGACCTTCACAGACCTCTTGAGGTAGAGGACCGTTACTATAAATTGTAACACTAAAACTGTTTCAGCAGTGTGAGCGAGATGACGCTATATTCTTGCATAACGTTGTCTCCCTCCCACTATTGCATCAGTTCTGTTTTGACAGTTTATAGTAGAAGCACTGATGGAGCAAAGTACTTTAGTCCTTAACATGTTAAAGTGATAATTCGACGTTTACGAGCCGACTGTCAACACTTTCCTGATGAATGAATTACGCCGAAGAGTTTATTTTCTGTCTCCCAGTTCGTGTAAATCTCGAAAAGGAAGATTATGATAAACGACTTAAAAGCTTTGATTGAGGAAAATGTTGATGGTTATGAAGTTTTTTCAATTATGATTTCTTTGAAACTGTTTTCCTGCTTTCAATCTAGCTAATCATAAAATCTGAATGTTTTTGATTGAGGTACTTTAAGATACTCTAAGATTTTACTTGTTAATAACAGGCTTATGTTCTTCTCTTCCCTTATTTATTAAATACAAAACATTCTGTCTTAATAATAACAATAAAGATCTCTAGATGCTCTACTTCTGTGTCAAGTGTCTTCCAAATGTATGTCATAGGCAGCGAGTTTTATCATTTTTAGTTTTATCAGGTTTAGTTGTTAGAGAACAAAGATTGAGGTACTTACACATACGCTAATTAAATAATTGAATATAGAAAATCTATAAACGAGGTTGTATATAAATTAGTTAGTAAACAAACCTTCAAAAGCTTTCCTATAATTGAAATAACGGTTCCAAAACGTGTCTAAACTTTAATAACCTGGTAAAAACTCCCAGTTGCTGTTGACATATATTTAAACTAGAAAATCGAATCAGCAGGATCCAATTTTAGGAATTTCTCGCCACAAATTGAACTAGGTACGTACGTACGTAGTTGTACCCAATTTAAATCGAATTTCCGAATGTTCCACAGTTCTTGATCGAAACTTGGTGCAGTGCAAATCTATCGGAGGTTTGTAATTTAGGAGTTTAGACTTCGATTCCAGCAGGGTTGTGCGAAGATTTATAGGTAGTGAGAATGTGAAAGCATAATGCGGAGATCACTTCCGACATATTTCTAGGTACGTTTTTTCTTAAAAAAGACTTCTAAAAAAGGAGGAGGTTCTCAAAATGGACGTTTGTGTTATTTCTTGTTTGTTCGCTTGTCAACCGATTTGAGTTTATATTTTTGTTGGAAAAGGTATACTTCCCAATTGATCACGGGCACCAAGTTGGGATCTGATGATGGGATCTAGGCGAAATCAGGAAAAGTTTTAAAAAATATGGAAAACCGTACTGCAATTGTGGTATTTTTTTCATCAAATAAAGAATTTCATGTGATAAGGACTATTCTACCATCAGATCTGATGATAGACTGCAAAAGTTTTTGAGTCAGTTTTATATATTTGTAAAAAAAAATATACTCTTTTGTACAAACAACAATTGTGCGCGCCGCTGACCCGTTTTTATCGAAGCTGTTTTATGAAACAATATAAATTCAGTGTTTCTATTGGTTTTAGGAAAAAACATGCATGCCTCGTTATGCATTGTCCCGAAAAATCTGCCAGAATGATTTCTTTTTTGTTAATTTACCGAGCATTTCCTAAACTTTTATGAAAGAAGTCCTAGATATTCTATTGTTTCAAATATTTCCAACCTCCTTTGTAGAAACGTAGTCTTACTGAAATTCTTTCCAGACATTTAGGTTTTACTAAACATTTCTTCTTTATTCTTAGTTGGAACTAAAATGTTTTAATGGTTCGTTGTTTGTGCGCGTTTCGTTAAAGTGTCGGTTTTATTTTCAAGGATGGTGTTAACACAAAACTGTTTTCTTACTTTAAGTTTGAGATAAAGTTTCTAATTGATCCGGAATGATGTGACCGTGATTGAGATTTACCGCTAGCATGCTATTAGTATCTTTAGTATTGATTATTACCGTAGTTGTTTTATTTTACTGAAGTTACTTTGGTTTAGTTGTCTATCAGTTACGTTACCGCATCTTCAACGTATGTTGTGCATTAAATATAATGCCCAAGTTCTAAGAAAGAGAGAAATCCAGGTGTCCTCACGATGTTTTCCTTCGCTTTTTATCAGTAGTGTCTCAGAATGATTAAGATTCCTAATATTAAAATCTGAAATCGCTAATGCGCAGTGAGCTAACGTGGCGATCAGTGTTCAAACCTTCCCTGTATGGGAAGAGGCTTGTGCCCAGCAGATTATAGATACTTATTAAGTTCTAAAGTTGCCAAAGTTTCAAAACCATTTTAAACGGAATTGACACAAAGATTCTTACTTATCCAGAAATTCATACGTGAAAGAGTAGAAAGGTTACATTATTAATTTTGCCTTTGAAAACCTAATATACATTTAGTAAAGTACACCATTTCGCTGTTATTACGTAACTTTTCATACAAATGAACTATTTAAGTTACTGCTATATGCCTAGGTATAAAAAATGGCGGTTATTCTTTAGTGTCACCTAGATAAATAGATGTCACCAATTTGTTATTCAATGCCGAGGTAAAAAGGTGCGTCACTCTGTATAATAATATCGAGGTTATTTACAAAGGTCATTTAATGTCAAACTAGATATTACACGAATGAAAATGAATGTTTGTATGTCTGTTATGAACACAACCTACTAATATTATAAACGTACGTTTTTAATTATGGATGGATGTTTGTTACTCTTTTACGCTCAAACGGCTGGATCAATTTCAATAAAAAACGAAGGTAAAATAATAATAGGTATGCCACTCTCTCACTGTCGAACTACTAAAATAATTTGTGGGAAGTGGTAATTCGCAAACGCAGTTAAAATATAATAGGATAAACTATTTTTTTTCTGGGAGCAGAGTGAATTTAGTATTACATTGCCATCTAATATTAAAAATAGTAATTTGTTTTAGAGGTTTCTCAATTTTTTGGAATATTTTACAAAGAATTACGTTCACAAAATATTTAAGAATACGCTTGTCGAGTTTCTGAAATTTATTGCCTTTCTTCAAGCCGACTCAGGCGTAAATTACAACGAGAATTTAGACCACAAGATAGCAGACATTCTTACGGCTAATTTTAGAATATATTTGGTGGCTTTTAAATCGGGAAATTCACAAAATTGACCGCTATATAGTAAGAATCAGAACCCTTTATTAGAAAAAAAAATACCAGCTCTTATACGTCACTCTCCTGGGCACAGGCCTCTTCCCATATAGGAAAGATTAAGCGTCAACACCATCACTCTAGTTTACTGTAGATTGGTGATTTCAAAATCCAATATTTTCCTTCCAATCTTTATCGTTTGCCGGTGGCGTCTTAGAATAATTAACAAAGTAAGTACAGATAACTTATAAAAAGTCACATTGGTATTTGCCTGCGCTGGGGATCGTACCTGTTCCTCGTGTACATAAATCCGTTCATAGAACCGCAAGGACTCCACGTTAGTATACTATGATGAAGATTTAATTAACCCTATTACAACGCATAATATGAAAGTAGTTCCTATAAGTATGTATTACAAAACGTTAATTGAATCATATGACACAAGGCTTTTCCCAAATTATTTGAGATAATTTCGAAAAAATGTATAATTTTACTTAGTTTAATATACCTACTAGATAAAGCGGAGTAACTAATGTTCAGATATTCATAACTATATTACAGAATCATGAGCGAAATATTCCACTTTCGTAAGAGAGCATTAAGAGAATATGTTATGTTGTAATTAATTCGTACATAACTTATTATAAGAGTATATTATACAGTTATAATATTAATCATTAAACTAATCTAAACACGTATGTTCATTAGCTAAATTAAGAGAATGAGAGATTTATGTTCATAACGTAAATTAGAAATAAAATCTATTCTACATTTCATACTTATACTATGACAATAATATATTTAGACTGTGCTTATACTTTAGTGAAAATCATTTTCATTCCTCTGCCCCTATCCCAAATATTATTTGGGGTCGGCGCAGCATGTCTCCTTCTTCCACCCGTTCCTGTCTGACGTCATCTCGCAAGCAACACTCACACACAATTTGGTGAGAAATGGGACTATTTATGTTAAACACAAACCACAAAAGTTAAATATTAATTTAGTATTAAGAAAAAGTAAACGACTAAATGTACTATTACATAACCGTAATTCCAGAATCACCCATTGTTAAACTGTAGCCAAGTTACAGTCCTACAGCGACAAGCATTACAAAAAAAACGCTTTAATTTATGTAAATAAATAATTAAGTCACTGGACTTATACCTGTCACCTTCATACATTAAAGCATTTTCTATCAACGCTAACTATTGTCGAAATGTAACTTAGTACGAGGGCTGGGTGCTAGCCATTCCATTTTCTTCTTGATCCGTCCTTCACGCCCTTAATCCAGGTGTTAACAAAAGACATTACGCCTTATCATTATATTTGCCAAAACTACATTTGCAGGTCACTTTACTATTGTCCTATGAAACATAACACTACTCTATTATCTGTTTACCCTAAAAGGAATGTCACTAAAACTGTCGACTCACCGTCCATCAATTTTAATAAAGCCTTGTCAGACTAATCTTAGATAAAACCTGTCTAAGTCCTAGATACAGACATTAATTTTAATTAAATTCAACGTTCGAAAGGTAATTAACCAGACAGCTGATTAAAAGCGTTGTAATAGAAATAGAACAAGCAGATAATTCAATAATTGGAAGAAAAGAAAATAGGTGTACAATAAATACATTATTTTTGAGACAATTGTGTTGTTAGTTAGATTAATAGACTTAAAGAAGATTTGTTAAACGACTACAGAGGGGAGTGATGTTATTGCAGTTATGACCGACAGTCGGGCGGACGAAGTCACGGGCAAAAAAAAGCAATTACTTCACAAGAAAAGTACAATGCAGGCTGTTTTAAATAATTGACTGATATTGTATCGTTCTTAGACTAAAACTTAATTATAGCATAGAAACATGGTGGGCCCTATTTTGTTTTGAGTAGTTTACTATCCTCGTTTTACACTCATAAAAATATATAGATAAATAAAAGAAATACGCTTTCTTTATAATGAAACAAGGAACATTATTGTTAACCAGTTCAAACCAACTCCGTCATATTTTCTTAACATTAATGATACAGTACAATAAAAATAGTTTCTATATTTTCTATGAACAGTTGCGACTTGTTTTTTATTGTTTATACTTGGAAAATAACGAGCTGTCAGATGGTGGTGTCTTGTAAACAAGGTTGTGAAATAAAAGTAGAATCTTATAGACTTGTTATTTTTGTCGAATTCTTTTGGTTCTTTCTTAGATAATAATAGTGACAGTTTATATCGAGAGATTCTAAGGAAGTGCAAACGTTTCAGTTTTTCTTTATAAACAGGAGTGTATTATTATTTTCATAACTTATCCATGCCTACATATATGATGGTTTCTTTATTCTATTATACCTACTGAATAAATATAACAATGATAATCCACAACTTTCACACAACATCATCTAGTCTCAAACTAAGCGGAGCTTGTAATATGAGTACTAGATAACTCAGAACATATTTATATAATTCTAAATACATAAATATTACAGAAAAATTACACCCAGATACCGAACAAATAAACGTGCTCATGACACAAAGATTTGTCCTGGGTGGGAATCGAACCTACGACTTCTGGTATAGCAGTCAGGGTCACTAATCACTAGACCAACATGCCCGAAAGTCAAACTGAATTTTCAAATTTGAGTTATTTCTAGAATCTTTGTTACATTGAACTATGAACATAGATACTATTTGCAAGAAAACAGCTTAAAGCACGGTTTCAAATATTGGTACGAAAGGGACTTAAAATATTTATCCTCTTTCGACTTTTTATTTGAAGAAATTTATAGCTTTAATAAAATCATTAATGAATAATAACACGTTTTTCAATACAATCTAGTCTAAGATTGTGTAAGTAAAATATCAAAGATTTTTAGATAGGAAAGAAACATTTTCTTCATAAATTTTCTCGGTTTTTCTCTTAGAATTAGGGCTATTCTTGTGTAATGAATAATATAAGCTGATTAAACGTCCGTAGATTGTGTCTTAGAATTTTCTATGAATTGAAAAGAAATATTAAATTCTTAATAAGATTGTGTTTTAAGTTTATTATTCTTTTAATCAAGATCTATAAATTAAAAGTTAATAAAATTATTACGATACAATTTAAATTTATCGATAGTTAGAATTTTTTTGATTACTTTCTAATTATGTATTCAGCACATTCAATTCTTTCCTAGATTACCTAAATTTAGATACTTTTCCTTTTTAGGGTTCCGTACCCAAAGAGTAAAACGGAACCCGTTGTTTGACCGTCTGTCTCTAGGCTGTATTTCATAAACCGTAATATCTAGAAAGCTGAAATTTACACAAATGATGATGATGATGTATTTCTGTTGCCGCTATAACAACAAAAACTAAAAATAAAAACAAAATGTTAAGGGGGGTCTAAAAACAATAAACGTGTTTTTGCTTAATATTAAAAACGGTAACAGGTAGACGTTACAAATTTTCACTGTGTATAGATGATAGTACGGAACCCTTCGTGCGCGAGTCCAACTCGCACTTGGCCTGTTTTTTTCTTCAAACATTACTCGAGTTAACTAAGTCTATATAAAGAGACAGAAGTACTGTGAGTACTTGTAAGTGGGAAGTGCGGACGTGGCCTAAATGTGGTACAAATGTATTCTCCAGTGCTTCATTGTTTAGTGTTTAGCGGACAGTAAACGGTTGTTAGTGAGCTTTGTTCTAGCTGTGTTTGCAGTTTGTAGCTCGTTTAAAGTACTTGTAGAGTTTGTTTTATTTGGCCTAAAAAATAGAATAGACATGGCATGTGACTCCGGAATCTACTAGACTAGTCTACTCTACCTTATAGTTAGCAATTATTTACAAAGGATAAATAGCCAGACAGTTATATTATAATAAAGTTATATGCTGTCATTCAAATCTTCATAAATAATCTTTTCACGCTATAACTATAACCACCATCCACGCGAGCAAAGTCATGGGAATAAGCTATTAGTTAAAAAAGCAAGTTAGTAATAATTTCTTCTGCTTCTATTTATTCAATACAAATCGATATTCCGTTTTACGACTTTTACCTATCAACTATTCGAGACTACCAACCATTACTACAAAATAAAGTAGACGTTGAAACGTTTCTAAAATTGACTCAAAATCGATCACTCTACCTTCTAGGTTACACAGAGACGGAATATTCTTAGAAATACGATACATTTCTAAATTGGTACCTAAAGCTATCGACGTTATGAGAAGTGGAACAGAGGCGAGGCTGGTGTGACGAATTTATACCGAAATGTATGTCAGGGAACAAATGGAGATTGGGAATGGAACTAGTCATTTCGTAATGGAAAAATTATGGCTTAGTAGCGTCAGGTACTCTATCTGATATATGCTAAGCTGGACTCCCTTTTGGTGTAAACTTTGAAAACAGATACACCGAAATGGTATTTTTATTTTATTTTACCTCTTTTTTTCTTCTTTTTTGCCTTTAATGTTGTGACATTTGGTATTGTACACTTGTTTTTCATTTTGTTTTTTTTTTGTCAATTTCTTTTTGTCTGTTATTGTTTGAGCTGAAAAAATGTGTTATCTATCTATCTATATGGTCTATTCTTGACTGTAGGGATATCCGAGTGCTCTAGGTTAAGTGCGTGATCCGGAAATGCTTGTGCTAAGTCTTGGTGTCTTTGTGTATGTGACTCGAATGTTTTAAGCTTCCCGCGATAGAGGAAATAACGAAGATATAACAAATAACGAAATAACGAATAAGTAATAACGTTCAAATAGTGAAAATTAAATTTCAAAAGTTCAGGAGAAAAGAAATATCGAATTATGTATATCGCGAATAAAACCCGTTTGTTGTCTAAAATACAAATTGCAGAAGTTGTTGAATGACATAGATATTTCGGGACTTTAAGACGATTTAAAATTGTATAAAATTTCAGTACCTATTCATCCATTAGTGTCTCTATCTAAATAGTTTTAACAACTAATCACAAAATAATGCCAGCATAAATTATTCTAGTGTATTGTCTTACAAATAAAATACAAATTTCTTTTCTACCAAACTTAGAGGTCCACGTGAATGTTTATAGGGATCCCTGAGTCCTCAAAATATCGATGTGTGTACAGTATTACAGGCCTGCGAAATTCTTCGAAGTGGGTTTTCGTGAGGAGCATAAGTTATTCGATCCCTGAAGAACTAACGTCGTTTGGCCGACCACAGACAAACACAATTACTTTTGGACCACGGATGAAAGCGTTGCTGTTTTCTTTTTCCATTTTTTATTCGGGACGGACGTAAGATTGACCTCGAATATTCTGGACGAAATTTTGAGAAATAGGGAAAAGCTTTTATTTTGCATTTTTCGTCTAAATTGTGACTGACGCATGTTTTCCTCTTCTTTAGCAATTTAGCGCTATATTAAAGCACTTGTTCACAAATTTTCGATCGATTGCAGTTTTCAATCACTTTCTACTAAACTTCTTAAACGTTAATATTTCAAGGTCTCTAATTTTCTTTAAAAAAAGAACGAAAAACCACTCCTATTTAACAACTTACAGGAAAAAGTAGATTACACACCACGGCATTAGACACCACGAGAGCAAAGTTTGTGAACTCATGAATTTATGATACAGAGGCTGTATATTACAGCCTTTGTATGTTTAAATCCTCTGTGGGGATAAAAAAAGAAAAAGAAAGCTTCCTTTGTCTTTGTGAGCGCCAAATATTTGTGAAGGTCCGGAAGAAAAACAGATTATACTCTCGTGTTGATATTACGTAGGTGCTACTGTTGTTTTGTCATTAAGATATAACTAGTTGTTGCCCGTGAATTTGCCTGCTCGAATGTAGGTTAAAGCTGAAAAATACTACCTGACGTAGTCGCCTAAAAAGTAGGCTGTGTTAATTCAGAGTGTCAGCTAATTTCATACCAAATTTCATTAACATTGGTTATCCGTTTGAGCGTGAAAGAATAACGAACATCCATCAATTCATAATTACAAACTGTCGCGTTTATAATATTAATAGGGTGGACTCACCTATCTATAAAAAAGACCTTCACTTAAAACACGTTACATTAATAAGTAACATTTTACTCATTAGAATGTGTAAAAAGTTTATTTAGTCTAAAAGTATACTCCAACATTTTGAATTGTCGCGATTAAATGTTCTCATTTTTCTCACATGATGATTTTATGAAGCACACGCTATATCCACATTTAGTAATTAAAAAAGCCATTAGCAATTCTTGAAATACAGCTAGAATTAAATTACGTAGAATTACAACACCCTGTTTGTTTAACTTCTATAACATACTGTAGATGAAACAGTTGAATAATTACGACATTCGAAAATGAAACGTAATTATTATGATGTAAAGTATAAAGTGCTAAAACTGATCGGATACGAGTATAAAATTGTGGAATTGTTATTCTATAGGTGTTTTAATTGGTTGAATATTACACGCCTCGCAAAATTAATGTTGGAGATACCTATTATAGACTATTGATTTTCATTAAAAATAACATTGTTCCTATATACTCTATTATTTTTACAAAAGTTTTTTGAAAACATAAATAGTATGATCAAAATTACAGGCTCAGTGTCTAAGATCTAGGTTGATATCATAAAATATGTATAATAGATAGAATATAAACGTATATATTGCTATATAATACTATACATTTTCTGGGTCACGAGTCGAACTGTGAGCTCATGAGGGAAATGACTCCGGTAGGGTCCGAAACTAGTCTGTATTATGTATAAACATCTATTTTTCTTGGTGACGTCATTTCCTTTATAAGTTTAAATACGTGATACTAGGTCCTAAAGGATATAAATATCTGCCAAGGAAATTGCACTGACTTATGGGAACGGGAACTACTTACGGAGATTAACAGGACAGGGTCTACCAGTAACTTTTAAAGTTAGATAGCCGTGGAAGGGAGACGGTACTATATATGACGTAGAGCGGCATCTCGCTTCTAATGGCTTTTTTATTTGTTTATCTAAAGATACATACAACTACAGATATCAAATCAAAACAAACGCCAAACTGTAAAACAGTTTGTTAATGATAGTAGCTTGCTACGCTTTTTAAGCTTTATAAAATAACTAGTTATAATTTTAATCAATCAACTCTTAACTTGACGTTCATCATTTAACATTTCAATTTTCTAATATTTTTTTAGTCTTCATATAAAAGTACTACTACATTATTCTTCTTTTTTCGACAGTTTTAGCTAAGAAGTAATAGGATACTCCCAAGGCGCAGCTTCTACGTCTTTAGAATACACTTCTATACGGAAATAACCTTTAAAACTGTATCTACTTTAAAAACATCTCACGGCGTTCACCCTTTAATAAAAACAGCTTGATGAATTAATTCGCGGCGCTGCGAGACGCCCACGCATCTCATTCTCAAAGCGAAATAACATTAATTAATCAACGCGACTGCGGAACCAAAGGCACGGAGTATTTAACAAATGGAGAGAACATTTCTTGAAAAGTAAATGAAAGAAAATTTCGTGTCAACTCGCGACTCCGTCACTACGTCAGAAAATAGTTAAGCTTTTCGGTTGGATCAGAAATCATTATAAGTATGCAAGAGCATTTTTTTAAAACGTTTCCCGCACTTAGCAATTTAATTTCTGTATCGAGGGAGGTTTCACAAATTATCAATTCACATGCACAAACACACCGAACAAGCTCAGCACAAGCACAGTCTCAGAACAAGCATTTGTCGATCGTAAAAATTCTTGTCCTACGCGAGGACTGATAAAAATATGATCAGATTGAAGGTATTGTTAAAATGCATTAGGTACAAATATTCCGGTAACATTCAAGTATAGGTCAACTGTAGGACTCCGAAAATCGGAAAACCACTTCTGGCAATTTTTTTCTTCTTATAGCAGTTTTTCATAAAACTAAAACACCCACACATTCTAGTAATGTTACAACTTGGTACGAAGATACAACTATCAACTGGACTATCTCATAGTGCACTTAGCAAATTCAAGTATCTCGGAGCGCAAATGTTAGCACTCCATTTGATTACTATTCCGTGCCACGTTTCACCGCCTAATTAATTTACCCGACTTTACTCTACAATCGCTGTATCAAAGTTAACGCCACGAGGTTGTTGAGATAAAACGAAGTCGATTCAAAGTTTAATTATAATATCCTGTACCTGTTAGAAGCAGTGGAGCTGACGAAATTATTAATACTGGTTAGTTTCAGGCTTAATGAAGCATTTGATCATGGCCTGTGACGGACTGTTAAGTGTGAAAATAAAGCTATAATATTTAATAAATGTTCAGACCGATTTTGGTTACAGCGGCTAGTGTTACTATGACACCAGCCAGCTGCGCGGGGCTTATTATAGTGTACAAACGTGTGCGTAAACTGTCATCGAACTTGAGACCTTTGACTTTAGGCTTAAAGAGTTACCATGAGGCAATCACAGTTTCAATATATCTGAAGGACTAATTAGTTATTTTTTAGTCAAATGCTTTTACTGTTACAGCAAAAAAATTAACTCATAAATTATATTATTAATAATTCAGCCTTCTTTCTCTCCTAAATTTTTGCGTGCCCGACAGGGTCCACATTGATTTTAACTTGTGTTTTTTATACCCTCTCTGTAACATATGGACTGCAATAAATAATTGAGTATTTCATTAATTTATCATTACTTTTCTAAACAAATAGAAATAGCAAATACTTAAAATTTAACAGCCACAGTGTGAGTTAATTGCTCTTGTATTCAATTACGCCCTAAGTTTCAGACTTAAGACACTTCTAGTGCTAAAAGAAATACAATAAAAACTTTTGTATTTACAAAAGTAATTGTATTAAGTTAATTAAAACAGATATTGTATCAATGTACTAAAAACTTCTTTTAAAACATTTCGCTGCAAATTAATTCGAAGCGAACATCTTTTATGATGAAAGTTGAAATTATTTTATTAAATTTTAAACTTTTATTACCTTTTGTTAAGATATAACTTTAAAACAAGTAAAGTCATTTGTAAATAAAACTGGTTTTATCAACAATTCACTTTTGTTTTGAACTTCAAACGAAATTTAAAAGGTACGTTTAACCTTTGTAAATGTATTCAAACAATTCATAAAGTTGTGGTAAATATATTTATTTAAATTAAAATAAAAAGCATGTAAAATACTATTTTCAGAATCAGCTAGATTGCGAATAAGACTGCAGGCGATATTTATTTTCTGTCTACCTTGTCCCTTTATTTCTGACTTTTACATAAGACAAGCTATTGTCCACGACTTCGGCCGCGCGCATGACGGGCCCCGGGGTGTTTTTAGTCGGTGGGAGTCCGACAAATCCCCACGCCGTGCCCTCGGTGTGGGTTGAAGTCATTAGCGTTTCACCATGATATTACTAGCTAAATAAAAGTTATCCATCAGACATACACATGTCACTTCTACACGTCAAAATTAAAATTGAATCGCTTTAATACATGCACGGGTGCTTTTTAACGTCGCGTTGTAAAAGCGCTGTCATGTGAACAATTACCGTGTGACGTATTAGATCCATTCTAACGCGACGTTTACAAAGGCGCTCGTGCGAATGGAAGCTTACCCTATCCATGTAAAATGTCATTGATTCATATTACATTTGCCCTACAAGAGCTCGTTGTAATCTTCTAACAAAAGTTGACACTGGTGCTAATGTTACTAATATTCATCATCATTCCCCTGCCCTTATCCCAATTATTATTTGGGGTCGACGCAGCATGTCTTTTTCTTCCACACGTTCTTATCTGACGTCATCTCAAGTCACACTCTTTGCAGCTATGTTACTAATATTATAAACGCGAAAGTTTGTAGGTATGGATGGATATTTGTGACTCTTTCACGCTCGAATGGCTTGATCAATTTTTATGACATTTTGTATGGAGCTAGCTGACACCCTGACTAATACTCGTACATAGACAACTTTTTAACCCATTGCATCAGAGAGGGCTTATGTTTTTTGCAGTCATAAGTGGAGTCGCAGGCTATAGCTAGTGGAGAGATATTGCATTAGCAAAAATACGCTATTAACATCAACTTGTTCAAAAGGTTGGATCCCTATTCGTTTTTATTTAGTTGCTAAAATATGTAAAGTAAAAGTCGTGTCGTACAGTCATAAAACCTCTTTAGAAAACACTCCATTAGATCTCAAGTACGCGTTTATTCTTTCTCGCAATGAAAAACCGTTTTATCACTCACTTTAACACGATTCCGAATTTCAATAGCCGTTCCCGATTCTCATTGGTTGCATTTAAACGATATAATTAAAGAAGACCTTCAGAAACTCTTTTTTTATGTAATAATGAGTTTTTGTTAAAAGCGGTCTTTAAAATAGATTGGATGAGGAAAAACGTGAAATCAGACGCGTTATCCAAGTGATATTGCTACAATCGTTAACGTCAATAGAAAACGATCAAGTGTATGGAGATGATATGTCTAAGTCACGTGGTTTATCAAAACCAAATGTATTTTTTTATATTTGAGCGTTTTCTATTGATGTTAATGTTTGTTAAAATGCTACTTGGATAGAGGGACTTATCTCTAAAAGGTCGCCGAAACAATCATATAGTTTTGTGTGTTATATTAAGTGTTCATTGAAACCGTTTAAAGAGTACTAATTTAGGTATAAGTTAGTCTTTTGTAACCCATATGGATGCTGCTCATTGTAATTAAATATTATTATTCATTTATTTTTTAGTTAAAAGTCCTTCAAACTAACTTAAACATACAACGTGATCAAACGAACGATAAACACATGCAAAATTATTGTCAAGTTTCAAGTCAAGCAAATCAGGTCATGTTTTTCTTTTCCATAATGATACCAAAGTTACCGATCTAAGTTAACTAAGATAATTATAGTAAAATTAAATACAACAAAACATTACATAAATTCTGAAAATGATTCGTTATAAGATTTCTACAAACAGCTTGAGGCTAACAGCATGTATTATAATTAAAACTATTTTACGAATAAAAACCAAGATTTTATTCTATAAAAAAGTCATAGTAGCCTAATTTACTTAGTAAAAAATTGAAATTAAATTTTCGCGATACCTTCCGAAAATTAATCTTGTAGTAAATTAACAGGGTAACGCGGCGTTACTAACGCCTGTTGCCATGCCATCCATGGATACCCAAAATGTATGATATATTTATAAGGATTGTTTCTCTGTCTCTCTATTTCTCTTGTTTTTCGTTATTCTTATTAACAAGAGTAAGATAAAGCAATGGAAGTCAGCCTATCACGCTGATATATGTCAGATAGATACAATTCTGGTGCGATAATAATAAAACTATTCAATAAACGAGTTACCAAGTACAAAGCCAACATTTTCCACACAATTTCACACCTATTCCCGACAGCTAAGAATATACATATTCTCAGTTCATTTAGAAACTCGAGTGTTGGAGTTTGTGGTCAGTAAATTATCTGGTCTAGTCGAGAACAGAAATGAAAGGTTTATTTAGTACAATAGTATTACTCTTGTCTAGTAGTGGTTTATCTCAGAGGTGTTAACTTACGAGATTCTAATTTATTTTAAAGTGGATATCTTAATGAGAATTGAGGTTTTGGTTTAGTGCTTTGAGAATGTCTTGTTAAGCCTTGAGAGTTAAAATAGTATTGGATTTTGAGATTAGTCTTACGAACATCATCTAAAATTTAAACGTATGTTTCGCCTTAGATTTGCATAAAATATTTAACGAATTGCGAAAATACTTTGGTAGAGTAATAATACTATACCGTTTAATTAAGTCAATGAGAATTTCGAATAAAAACGTGCAATGCCCATTATATTTCCCTCTTAAGAGGTATTTTGTTCGAAGGTAAAGTAGAATAAATATGATTAATGTTTACTTTTTTGAGTGAGATTGTAAAAAGCAGTATAGGTAATATCCCATAAACCATAATACCCTACAAGTGACTTCTTTAAAAAAATATTTTCAAATGAATTAGAACCTTCTCCTGAGTAAAAGAAGATTTCATAACTAAAATTGAAACATCAGACACTAATACCCAATCATCATCACGACAGAATACCCAATAACACCAGTAAAAAATATTTCGATAAACCCAACATCAGACACTTACACCCAATAAGACCAGTCACACCACAGGTCGTACAAAAAAATATTTCGATACCCCAAAACGAACCCACGTAACATTTAAAACACCTACGTCACAGAATCATTTTAGACATGTACTAAAACCTTCAAAAAACACGAGATACTTATACCTCGACATTTTAGTACTGAGCCCTATTTTTAGACCTCTACACACAAAGGGAGGTCACTTGTAACCTACATACAACATGCTAATTAACTAAGGGCTTGTTTATCCATTAAAGCATGAAGGCTTTTAATCGCTTTTCATTTTGCCGTATATTTTTAATCACAAGAGAAATTGTTTTAATTACTTTGGACATCATTTTGTATTCTCTTTGTGTTAGCTTGTAATTTTGGAACTGGGAATGTTTAGGACAGGGCCAGAAAAGGTAAAACTAGAGAATAGATTACTGGAGTTTTGATCTGTGTTACCTGTAGTCTATGTTAGTATAACTAGCGACCTATCCCAGCGTAGTTTTATTGATTTAAACATACAGACTGACGCAGGAAGCGATATTTGATTAAGAAACAGAATTCTTAATTTGTTTGCCTGGGCAAACCCAAATATCTTAGGAACAAATTGATTATTAAGATATATTTTTTTCTGGCTGGATAATCTATTTATTGATAAAGGCAAATTACATACGATACAACTAATTAATTAATTAAACTGATTTCATTTCATTATTATTATTTAAAAAACACTCTTACTGCAACGCATTACAGTACAGATTTCATTAACAATAACGCTTAGTATGTCTCGCCAATGGTCCGTAAAGATTAAACGCTGTAAAGGATAATTTCTATGTTAATTAATATTAAGAAATCCGACAAAAAACAAAACACTCTCTGGGACCATTTCCATACAAATTAGTTTTACGGAATTTTCAGTTTCATCGCCCATTTTACTTCGAAAATGTTTGGACTGACAGCAGAATCAGTCATTAACTCAAGATTTTCTAAACAATTAGGTATATTTTAAAATTTAATAAGTATTTATGTTATCCAACGATTATTACATAAACGAAAGGTTTGTAAGTATGGAGGAATGATTGATACTCTGCCACGCTTAAACGACTAAATCAATTTTGATCAAAGTAATAAAGTATTTAGTTAGCTGACACCTTGGATTAACACAAAGTTTACTTTTTGACCGACTTCGTCAGTGCAGATTAATATTTTTTAAGCTATTACCGTTGCTGGCAACAGCTAGTTAAATAATAAAATTTGTTTGGTAACCTAAAGTATAGTGAGAATGCACTAGACATAAATTTTCTACATAGCAATATCCCAAAAAAAATATTGATATTACAAATCAGACTTGTTCATTGACTTTCTTTGCTGACTGTACAAGGCGAGATATTTCACTTTGTGTTTCGTAATCTGCCCTTTATAGCACTTACGTGGGAGAATTCTTTCAAAATATCAACTGGAAAAACTCGAAGGGAAGAAAATACAAGCGAAAATAAGAAAAGGATTGTTGTAGTGTTTCAGTTTTTGTTACGTGTAGTCTTACGATGTGAACACTGGTTTGATTTTAGACAAACATTTAGGTATTTTTATTAAAGATTTGAGAGATTGGATTGTCACGTACAATCATATTTTCACAAAAAAATTGAAAGTGTATTTTTTGGACCAAAAATATCATATAAGTTATCTAACGCAAACACTTCACAACAAGTCTTCACACGAAGTCCAAAAGGTTTCTTACTTTATGACCTTTGTAAGCAGTCTCTTTGGCAACTTATTCGTACATATTGTGATATTTATCTTTAAAAACTCAAAAAACATCCCAAAAGTCAGTGCGCGCCGTGGGGATCGCACTCGAGACCTTTGACTTTGCAGTCCTGGGGTCTTACCACTAGATTATCGAAGCTTCAGCAAGCTATAGTATTCTAATGAATATATAAATAGTAGATATTTATATTGTGAGAAGGAAAACTACAACAAAATATATACCTAGTTATCATTCATCAAATGCTCCTTGTTTGAATTACTTTGTTGTAAAAACAAAAACGAAACGACACCACTTCACAAAAAGTCCTGACAAACGATATCTTACATCTTTACAGTTTACACGTAATTCAAAAGATCCCTTATTTTATGAGCTGTGTAAGCATTTCGCAAGACTCTTTTGGCACGTTATTCGTGTATGCAAGTGCGTACATGCTTGGTATGCCACCCACACGTTCTGGTGTCGAAGGCTAACATAAAATATTCGGTCGCTCACACATATTCACACATTTGCACAAACTCTATTTATTTTCGTCGTGTCATGTCACGTGACTGGCATGAGAGATGTCTCTTTATTAAGACGTGTTTGCGATAGGTAATTGTTTTGTTGAGGGTGTGATGGGTTAGTGATTAAAAATTATTTATTTATTATGAGTTCAGGGTATTACGAAATTAATTGGTGAAGGTTTTGTTATTTTGTTAATGATGGATAAAGTGAGACAGTAATAGTATTTAGTATTAATAGTATGTATTCTAAAAGGTATTTCGTTGTTTAATAATATTTGCTTTTACCTAATTAAAAAACTTTGGAAGACTGAGGTTTGGAAGGAGAAAGGGGAGCCGTTTGCAGCAGTAGGATCTTATGTAGGTTACATAAAAAATAAAATAAAAATTAAAATAAATATCAAACCGAAATTTAAAATTTTACTGTAAATCAAACAATAAATTTTATTTCAAACATACCTTATAATATTCAGTACTAAAATAGATTTTCATTCTTTATATTAATTGTTAAGCCCTGCAAGCACAACAAATATAAAAAAACTGAATAACTCATAAATGTTCATTGCACGACATATATTTCAAAATTGAAAAGTAAATATTGGCATAAAGAATATTTGTGAATATAAACTGTGAAAAGGGACTGTGATTCGATAAAATCAATTTATCTGCGCTCCCTAGGTAACGAGACTGGCTTCGTTAAACCTGATTGCAACTGATTTAAGCTTAGTTATTTACGCTTCGAGTAATATTTGTAAATGTAGAGGCAATTTAGTTGTAATGCATTGCTTTTATGTGGAAAAAGTACGAGTCCTAATCACCGAAGTTATGCAATAGGGATTTCTGTTTTCCAAAGGTATTTTTTTTACCATAATTTATGCTTGAGAAGTTATAGCCTGATTTATTTATTGTTTACTAGAGAAAAACTTGCTAAGCAATTCTAATAAACTATGAAGGCCTCTAAATTCAATGGAATGCCATTGATCGTCGTGAAAAAAGAGTCAATAAATTTAGTTGTAGGTACTAATTCAATCCACAATTGCTTTCCCGAATCACAAACGTTTAAAGCAAAGGTAATACAGAGCCAAGTTAGTAAAGCAAGTACATAAGTAAAGCATATGACCAGTTAGTTGATGTCATTTGACCGTGAGTACGTCCAGAGCACCGCTCCCAGCGGACTGGCGGTGAAGTCATTAGACGTTACGTAGCATGTCACTAATATAAAGCTAGCCTAGTGGTTAAACCGAGGGACTGCCAAGTCAAAGGCCCCGAGTTCGATTCCCACGGCACGCATCGACTTTTCAAATGTAGTGTGCGTTTTAGAAATAAATATCACAACTTTCACGTTTATTTACGACGTCGGGTATAGCAGTCAGGCTCACTAACCACTAAACCAACAGGCTCTATGTAGAGTCAACTTAAGTAAAGCTTAAAGCTTCAGTGAAGTCATTCGACCGTGAGTACGTCCAGAGCACCGCTCCCAGCGGACTGGCGGTGAAGTCATTAGACGTTACGTAGAACGACCCGCCCACGGGTCAACACCTAATGAATGACACCTTTGACATTTCGCTTTGTGAACCTCATTTGTAAACTAACGTTTTCTGGGAATTGTACAGGGCTGTCTATGGTACCTAGTGTTAATTAGGTAATTATATTGATTGGACCAAAAAGGTTGTACTGTTTATAAAAAATATGATTAAGGAACTTTATTTAATTTGTGCATTCTTCATTTAAAGATAAATAAATAAATTAATTGAATACGTGCTGGCTCTACCTTTGCAATTTACTTTAAATTGTTTGAACAAAGAGTTCTAAGACTTAAATCCATGTATTGTTTGTTTCAGGAAAATAAATGTTTGCTGCAAAAGGAGATAGAAACAAGCGTCTTACACAATTTTATTTAGTGAGGTTAGCTTAAGCATTGAGATATGACTATACCTAAATATACTAGTATATTTCATTATTGTCATCTGGATTTCCAGTTCACATGCATTTCTCATGTCTCTCTATGTAACACATGCTCTTATTAAGTAGCCTTTATCCAACACTCCTACAGTGGAATGTAGAGACGTATAAACAGTTAAGAATGTTTCCTACATAAGTACCGCACTTGTATGTCGGGTGTGTCATACCTAATCACATTATATCCTAACAAATATGCCGTAAGTTATTTTAGAACAAATTGAAAAAAATTAACAGAATCCATCCAGGAATTGTTTTTTGTTTTCATAATTAAGAACATCATGTGTAAAGCTGTTTTTCTTTATGTTAATCGACATGTATTAACCAGTATATTAACGTATTTTTAATGTGATTAGGTATGACACACTTTGTATAACTGAAAGAATTACAAGCAGAAATGATTTGGAGTACATCAAAACATGGTCTAAAATTCTTACTTATTCCCACAACACAAATACTAATACCACGTTATATCTAATACCAGTGATACCTGCAACAATTTCCAATGTCCCGTGAGCTCCAATTAAATGCTCTTTGAATTTCAACACCGACTCTACATTTACATCCAAATTGTTTTCCGAATACTCCTACCGTGTTGTGATTCGGAAAGTTACGCGTCGGGAATTGTTATGAAATACCGAACGGCAGGTTGTAGGTTAGTTGAATGTATGGAATTGTTGTTATGTATGCAGTTGTTGTACACGAAATTCTGGTGTGTGTAAATGCAGAAATAGTCGTAGTTATTTGGAATTGTTACAGCGTTTGTTAGGTTAAGTAAATTTTACAGAGACTGCCGGATATTTGTTTTATGGTTAAACGTGATGAACTAAAGTTGTGAATATAAGATTTTTTTCGGTTTTTCAAGAAATCGGAAATCAGTGGTCTGGGGCCTGTTTGTTCTGGTTTCAAAACGGTTTATTGTAACTAAACAAAAAATATTTTCTCTAAACTTGTAAATTAAAATTATAAAATGTATTAATGAAAAGAGGTTCATCATTCATTTATACATCAAAAATATTTTCCATTTGTGTCTAAAATAACTTCAACAATAAAACCTTTTACGCTTTGAATTTCCGAAAAGAGGCTTAATCTTTTTAGTTGAAATACAAATAATATCCAGCTGGCTGGTTTAGTGGTCGCTATAATGTGTACCGAACCGTGACGTCACGATTCAATTCGTGGCCAGCGAGGTGTAATTGAGTCGCATTAGGAAACTCTCCGATGTATTGATGCTGGTTTGACCAAGATTTGTTTTGTGGAAGAGTTTTTAGTAAAGTTTTGAAAGTACCTGACAAGGCCTACTTAAAATGTTAATCCATTGATTTTTTTTAGAGTGATGCCGCTCTACATTGTCTAGTCCCCCGTTTTGCTTCCACAACTACTGGTGAAAGATCCCTGAGATTATTCACCACTGAAATTATGTTATTTTCTTTATCTTATGTTATCCTGTTAGGTTTTATCTGTTACATAGGCGAGGATATTCTGGCAGGCTGTCAAGGTTTATGTGTCTATTATCTATACCTAAATAGTATGCGGTAGTGCTTAGCTGTACTAGTGTTTCAATAATTACCTTTTTTTAATAATTTTCTAGTCTAACCCTATTCTAACAATTCATTAAAAGCTTGGTAATGTCCTACATTTCAGTTTCTAGAAAAGAGTTGAAAATAAAATAACCGCTTTAAAAATCTTGTTATAAAATTCAGAAAATGTACTGTAAATTCTTTTCGATTTAAAACCGTATTTCAACGTCATAACCGTAAAAGGACTATAATGCAATACAGCATCCATTCTAGAGCACTTAATAAAAATAAACAGCAATACAAGTGCGCTACGAGAGCGCTACGAGAGTTTGAGCTCTTCGTTACTCGCTACGTTGCTACGAGCTATGTTGCTACGGAGCTACGAGAATCAATTTATGTTAGCGTTTACTTTAGTGATAAAGGTCTTGTTTACGTAACTATTGAATAATATTTCTTTTATAATATTATTTTACAATACAAAATAGTAGAGTATTGATAAGAAAGGTGAAAGAATAAGGTTGGAAAAATAGTATTTTTTTAAATAACTTATTATAATATTTTTTAAGGTAACACCCGTATTTCATGTTTCTAAGAATTTACTTGAGCTTTAAGTTTCTCCTTGTATAGTGAGTAGGCAGTAATTAATTTCAAAGGAAATGTAAAATTAGACATTTATGAAGGCTAATTAGTGTCGAGTGAAATGAAACCTTAATTATTGTAATAACCTTCAAATGAATTTCAAAATTTTTTCTATTCATTAGTCTGTTAATAGCGGTCTAGACGTTTAATGACTATTTTAATTAGCTTAGCATTTTATATTTAAAAATATTTTAGTAATGTTACTATGAGTTATTAGTACATCTTCTAACCTTTAAAAGACCTGCAGAGTTTCATGCAGGTTTTTTTTCCATAGTAACACATTACATTTGTCAAGTACTGAACACTTCTAAAACGATTTTATACGCCGAACTGGAAATGAAAAACGAACTAATATCTACCCTAACATAACACAAAGGACTCTCTATCATCTATCCGCCTCCATTTGTAAATAAAACTACTTTCAAACACACAAAAAAAAATCCAGTTCAAAAACGACCTCTAACAAGCTCAAAATACTGAACATAATGCTAGAAAGATACTGTTCCGGAAATGCCTGAAAACAAAGGCTATGAAACTGATGTAACCTGAGATATGAAGTGAAAACTTTTAGAGGGTAGTAAACTATTAGTGAGCAGGTTTATATGCGCGCGAACTTGTGCCGAGGCTCATGAATTATAAGATTGCTCTATAATGGCTTCAGGCGTTGAGAGAGAGAAATGGAACCTCATGTTACACGAGGTTATTAAGGTATGTTGGATTTGATTTTTAAAGATTGTAGCAGTATCTTTGAATAGAGTAAACAAGATAGAGTAAATTGGGCTTTTCATACAAAATTATTACGTTAATATTTGCTGATCAAAATTTAAAGGAATACCTTTTAGACCTTTTAGTGATTTTTATTATCCATTTCTGGAAGGTTTTTTTTTTTTATTTTAATGCATAGTAGCAATAGCAGGTACTCTAGAGTTAATTTATCTATATTTAACTTTGTCAGAGCAAGAAACACCATTGTCCATCAAGCATCCGTAAATTTCATATCCACCTTGCACTGTCCACTCATACTCAAATGTCATAAAAACATATTAACCAAAAACTTTAATGAAAGCAGTCTTTATTATTAATTGAAAAAGTATTTATCCACATGACGTACATTCCCACTACTCGGTCGCAGTCACCGGCAGGTTGTTGAAAGCTGAGGAGAGTAATTATGTGAAACCGAGGACTGCTCGCGAGATGTGGGCTTCTACAACGTCATGTCACACGTGGGAAAATGTATGAAAAATATTAAATGGTGTACTTAGGGTCAAATGCGATACAATTATATTATATTACTTATCGGTATAGTCCGACTAGTTTTGGACTCAACCGGAGTCCTTAACCATGAGCTCAAGCGGCGGGGTCGCGAGTCGAACCATTATTATTATTGTGACAAGAGCTGTGTGATATGCATGTAAATGCGCTGTAACTTGATTTGGTTAAATACTTAGGTAAAGATAAATCTAAATGCGTGCTTTAAATACTAATTGTTCTAAAAATCATTTTAAAATATGACGTTGAAATTGCGATACTTTAAAAAAGTAGAGCTCTATGTAATACGCTTGAAAATTTATGAATATCTGTATTGTGGCTTCAATTTGTTAAAACATGATTAATAAATACTCATGTAGCCCACATGTTAGTTACGTGGCAGCCGTCACTGGCAGGATGTTGCAGGCTGCGGAGCGCGGCGAGAGTATTATGTCAAACGGTGGAGAGCTCGTGAAATGTGGGCTACGTCACGTCATGTATGGTAGGCACTATTTGTAATAAGTAACCGAATAATGTCAATGAACAACCACTAAAAAAAAATCAAAAGGCATGTTACAGAATTACTTTTGCACAAGTGTTATTATTCAGTTCATGAATTCTTAGATGACAAGTTTTATTAAACTCTTTTAAAATGTAAATTTGCATGCCAATTACGGTAGAATGCACAAGCTACCCTATAAGTTTGTTACGCCTAATTATTTGTACCTACATTCGTTGCAAATAAATAATTCTATTCTATTTTATTCTTTGGTGGGGAAATGTATGAATAACTAGTTTAACTAGAGCTTCATACGAGAGCTCTATGGATGAAACTTTTTGTTTTAATTATTTTTATTAAATGTTGTGCTTATGTAGCCCACATGTTAGTAACACGGCAGCTGTCACTGGCAGGTCGTTGCAGGCTGTGGAGTGCGGCGAGAGTATTTATGTCAAACGGAGGAGAGCTCGTGAAATGTGGGCTACGTCACGTCATATGTGGTAAGTATGGTAGGGAAACATGGGTGAATTGCTAGTTGTTTCTAGTAGTTTTTATCGACCTATAATATTGATTTAAATGAAAAATTGTAATGGTTACAAGATATTATTGTCCGTCTGGTGTCCGGATATAAAGAATAATGGACCAATGGACTAATGGACCTTAAGACCCAGTGCACTGTACCAAGCACCTTGGGTCACCCGAATGGTGGCGGGTAAACAACCAACAATCGCATTCCCAAAGAGGGTTAGTGTCAGGCAGGCGGCCGACTATAAAACCTTAGCCAAAACTTTAAGCAACATGTCTAGAAGACGTGTTTCGCCGACCCCAAGTAAAAATTGGGATAAGGGCAGGGGAATGATGATGACAAGATATTATTCATACATAAACACATACTTTTGGAGAAAGTATTTCAGGTAACATTCAATCCAGGTAATGAAAAATGTTGAAGAATAATGTTCTCAGTTTTAGATAATAATGTACATTGTTTTTAATTAAAATGTAGAGAATAATAATATTATGCTACATAAGCATAATATTATTATTCTCTACATTTTGTTTATCCTATTTTAAAGTTTTGTGAGCGGTGTCATAAAATCTTAGGTTTGATTATAATGCCTAACCTTCAACTTAAATAACTATTTAGCTTTGTAGCTGACATTTTATTTGGACTTTTTGCATCAAAAACATTAATCAACGCGAGCAAAGCACAGACTTAAAGCTAGTCATGAATATTTAAAACATGGACCCAAATAAATAAATAAATATCATCCAAAATTTTGCTCATTACCACAACACACAATATTTACTCAACAAAACAATTGAACAACAAACAAAATAAACACTTACTAATTACTAATGCAACGAAACACAATTAATACCTATTTATTTAATAAACACAAACTGAATTAATAATTAACATATTCAATTATATTATTATTCAATTATTTCAATTGTCATCCATATATTTGAAAAATAATTAATGTTTTAGTTAATTAAGCCGTATTGTATTAAATGGTTTTGCTAATTACATGTGGCCGGGTTTTAACGTCTCCTTAATTGTTCTTGGAAGGGTTAAACTCATTAATTAACTTACAGTGATGAAATTATTACTGCTTAGTTTCTTAGACTGACTGAGTTTGAAGTCTTTATAGCTATGGTCGGAATTAGTAGATACTATAATACCTTTGTAAAATGTCGTGATCTTGCGGCTTTATGTAGGTATGTGTGCACGAGGTCCAGGTTCGATACCCAGCGAAAGCAATCACCAATGTGACTCTCTCAAAGTTATATGTACTTTCTTCATTATTTTAAGACACTACTGACAAACGGTGAAGGAAAACCTCGTGAGGAAACCTGGATTCCAAATATTGGAATCTGTAATCACCAATCCGCAGTGAACTAGCGTGCGTGATCAATGCTCATACCTTCCTTATATGGAAAGAGGCTTGTACCTAGCAGTGAGACGTATAAAGGCTGGTTTATTATTATTATAATACCTTTATCAGTAAGCAATATGGTTGAGATTTACCTCACAATAAGCCTACGAAACCCGACATATGTTTAATCCGATTTACACAAGATTATATTATCTACCTTCTTGTTATGAAGAACATTACCTCTACATAACATCGACTACTATCTCTTAAAATACTCTCTCGTTCATTAGAGCGAGATAGCGCTCTACAATCGCGTAATGTCATCTCCCTCCCACAGTAGTGAGGGTATTGCTTAAGGAATATTCGCAGTAGTTTCAAAAGCGCTTAAAGCAATTTGCTGTAATAATAATCGTCTCTGTTTCAGTATTATCATTAAAGGGTAAACTTAATAAACTAATAACTATGTAGGTATTAAGTTTAAGGAAACTGATAATGGCGGAATAGTTTGGTTATTGTCTTATGATTTGTCTAGGTAAGTAAGTATACTAAGTACAGTGTTTCATATTAAAATAAATATTATTATTGTGACTCTACCCAGTACCTAGTTTTGCTATGATCTATAGAGATTACAAATAAAAAAAATGGTTTGCTTTTTAACCACTTCAAAAAATAGTAGGTTTCTCAATTCGATCGTATACATGCCTTTTAATTGGCTAAAGTCTAGTGTAAAAACAAACATACGTTAACTACACTTTCTCTTTTATTCCTTAATCCTACATGTTTAGATTTTCTTTAAATCTAATCAATTAAACCACAGAAATAGAAAAGAAGAATTAATCACATCTAAATCAATTGCTTTAAAGTTGATCCCTTTATAATCTTTAAATCGAACTTATCAGAAACAGTCAAATCAGTTGCCTTTAGATAAGCTTCTTTTAAATCTTCTTTTATGTATTTTTTCATTAACTCGACATCAGCCCACTCCCTGGCCATTAATTAAAAAGTCGTTTAAAAACCCACGCAAAGATACAAAGTTTAAACATCCAAAGGAAACATTAAAACAATACGTAATATATATTACCTTCTACGCCCACACAGTATTCTACTAATATTATAAACGTGAAGTTTGTAAGTACGGATGAATGTTTGTTAATGTTTCGCGCTCAAACAGCTGGATCAATATTAATAAAATATGGTATGAAGTTGGCTGACACTGTAGATTAACACATAGGCTTTTAATGTTTTTAAAGTTTCGCGACTTGTACACTTATTTTAGACCACAAACGAGTCTTATTCGCGATATAATTCGTATTAATTTTTCACATTTTTTTTCCTCACGGTCGGTGCAATTCGACCGAAACGTCAAAAAAAAAAGAAATATAAAATTATATCGCGAATAAGACCCGTTTGTTGTCTAAAACATAGGCTTTTTAACCGACTGCGTTTGCGTTCAGAGGTAATGTCTTTACAGCTATAACCGACATTCGAGTCAACTTGCGGGCAACAGCTAGTTTAATACAAAATTCAGTTTCACCCTTCAAGATTAACGGAGATTACCAGCTCCAAAGCGATCCCGTTTGATATCAGTGCGGTTCATTAATATTCCACTGGGAATTAGTGACGTCATCCCTTTCCCGGGAAAACCTTGGAACGTCCCCGTCATATGTAGTGACGTGCTTGGATTAATATGTTGTTTCTGTGTATTGGTATTTTTGGAAAATGTGTAGGTGTATGTCAGTACGTATCAATTTATTTTTAGCATGTAAAGGTGTTCAAATTTTGAGGATTGATTTCAGCATCAACACCTACTCCTATCCTTATCCCAATTATTATTTGGGGTCGGTGCAGCATGTCTTTTTCCACACGTTCCTATCTGACCTAGTTCCTATGTTCCTGTCATCTCGCAAGTAACACTCTTTGCAGTCGTATCATCTTTCACAAATTTTAAGATTGATTTATTTTTTTCAAATTTAATTATTATTACAAAGAAGATTGGCAGGTTTTGGAACAAGTGCTAGTACAGTCCAGAGAAAAACGCGATTTTGGATAAATTTTCATTAAATTCTGCAAAGAAAACAGACAGTTTTCTTTGCAGAATTTAATGAAAATTTAATATAAGTATTAATAATAATAATAACTGTTTAAACAGACAGTTTAAACAGTTATTATTATTATTAATACTTATATTTTAATTTAATACTTATATTAAATAAGTGTGCCCCTCGACACAAGTGCAAAACAGTTATTATTTCTTACATTTTTTGCCTTGTTTACCTCACACCTAAATAACATTTACAAAAATTAACTCAAGCATTCATTGGGGCTTACCGCAGACATTTACAAAGATACTATTACCCTAACCTATATAAATCATATAACTTGAAATATACGCCTGACTACCCATACAAAGGTATTCAAATCACCTACAATGTATCACAATAGATAAAGACGTGATAAGCCGTCCTTAACAATGCCAAACAACAATAGCGCGAATGTATTAGGATCATTGTATAAGATCAAATCCTTTGTTAATATCTGTACGTGTAGCTTTGGTTTGGATAATAACTTGAATACTGGATTGCTTTATAAGTCTAAAAAGGTCTTAAATGTGTATTTGAGATAGAGATTTTATAAGACTTAATGTCGGTTTAAAAACCGTTACATATCTAATGGTAGAAAATAACGAATCACATGTCTAAGTTATGTGAGTGTGTTTTGTCATAATTATCAAAAAAAAAAAGATTTTTCTCATGCTCTACTTCTGATCCTAAGTTCGTCCACCACTAACTGAAACTTTAACCAATCGTAATTTTTTTATTTATTTTAGAACTAATTGTTCACTTAACCGTTCATCATCATCTTCCTGCCCTTATCCCATTTTACTTGGGGTCGGCGCAACATGTTTTTTTACTTAACCGTAGAATACTATTATGTTAAACTTCGTCTACCAAAACTTGAACTACCTATAAACAAAAAAACATCGTTTAATTGTTACCATTCAACCCCTTTGTAGGCTAAAATCCTAATATCGACGAACACAAAACATCCAGGTCAGAAAAGTTCATAAATCTGTAGACTCCACAAAAGAAGTCCTTTTTAAATGTTCTGAAGTAAATTCAAAACTAATTGCCGTTGAACCGGACCGAGGTACCTATTACCATTACTATCTAATCAGGCAATCTCCGTCCAACGATAAATTAAACCGACCTAGACAGGAACTAGGTAGGAAGGGTAGAACTAGGTAACTTAATCCGCTTTCTAGACTAAGATTAAAGTGATTGTGGGTTGAGGATAATGAAAAAGTTCTTTTTGTATTTTTTGCTAGAGTTTCCTTTGTGTAAGTTTTTTAATAAGGTATGTTAATGCCTCATTATCTTGTTATAGAACTAACGTAGATTGAGTTACTTAAGTGAATGAAAAGATTATGAAAAACTTTGAAATAATCGACACCGGACAAGTTTCCTTTTTATAAACTGATCGAATTTCTCAAATGTAGAGACGAAATTAGAACAAACATTTTTAGAAAAGATACTCAATTTAAGATACCTTTGAGAGCTGTGCCTTTGCTGTGTAAAAATAAAGAAGTATTCGAGAACATTTTTTAAAGAACCATTGTTAGATAATAATTTGTCTTTAAATGTCGTATCGATTAAATCCCTACGAAATGATGATGCATTTCTCTTTGGAAAAGACGTCTACAGGTGGATATTTGATGCACCATTTTCTTGCGATCATGATCAGATCATTGGTCCAATTCATAGGATGCCTTTTTGTACCTACTCAAAAATACCACAGAACAGACAGAATACCCACTCCAATTAATAAAGCACAATCCACCCAACCAAACAGAGTCAATGAGGCAATTCACCTGGATACTATAGCAAGCTAGCCAAAATCAATACGCGATACTTGTTTAGCCCGTGGCGGCGTTTAATTAGCGGCCAGTCGGCAATGCTCATCCGACCGTTATTGCTCGATCATCTATAGAAGGTATGTTTAGGATCTGTGGTCATCATTTTGGTCAGTTTCGGGATGAATTCGCGGAAATTTGAGTTCGGTTTGGGGTATTTTGTTTGTGTTACTGTTCGAGTTATTGGTGTTTAGATTGGACAAATATTTTAGCTTGCGAGTTTTTTTTCAGCTGATTTTTCAAGTAATTTTTTTGTTCAGCAGTCTTGAATTAATGATTCTATATTTTTTGATACCGTTCCGAAGTGTAATGGAACAAAATGAGTGGCGATACAATTTATTTTCTTATAATAATTTCAAACTAATTGTACGACGCAAATTAAAAACATCAATACCTTTCTAGTTATTGCAAATGTGTAAAAGTTCTCATCTACTTCTATGAAATAAATAGCACGTGTAAGTTAGCCTAGGTAGGTCTACGGACAAATCGACGGGTCCTACGTATACTGGTGTAACCCGCAAAACACCAAAATACGTTTTTTTTGCACCAAAAGCCTTAAAATTACCTTAACTTTATACCCTGTAAAATTTATATTATTTTATTCAGTAATTTCAGAGATACAAACTTGTAAACTAATATAAGTGACATGATTTTCGGCCACACTACCATCTACACTGATGTAAGTCACTTGCACCAGTGTAGGTAGTCGCGTGCGCCGCGTCACGTACGCGCAAGTGCCATTTACTCCAGTATGCGCGCTGCGACGGAGTTGGGAGCACGTTAACACTGGTATAACTGCGTTAACTGCTAACGTATTCTTCTGTATCAAAACTATTTCGTGGCTTGTTTTTAGGGGTTGTGCTACTTTTTTACATATTTAACTAGTTTTGTTTGCTTTGAGTAAGTAGTGGTGAGAATTCACAACAATTAAGGGCTCACGAGGTCAATTATTAATAAATTTATACGTTAAAAATTGACAAACAAATTACTAAGTTGACAGTACTAATATTTCTACGAAAGGGTTTAATTAATGTTCACCTAATGCAAGATACAGATTGTACTGCTTGTAGATTTGTTTGTGTCGCCTGCATTTTTTTTTTTACGTATAAATTATATAATGTAGACACACGGTGTACTTCATACTCTTCACACTAAATTATAGAGTTTGTTTTTCCCTTTTTAGTTAGTGGTTGTTTTTTTACAGTCGGGTTTTTTTGTTTTTTTTTATTATTATTTTATTCTTTCAATAAATTTTACACTTATATCAGTAGGAATACAAAGTAGTAGTATACAAAGTCACATGTGACTTTGTTTTATTTTCTTTATATTGTTATCTGACGTAACCTACATTATTTTAATAATAATATTTATTTGCTAATAAAATAAATAGCGATACTACTTTTAATACATTTTTTGCAGCAATTAACGTAAGAAGTTACCAAATTTTGCTACTTGGGAACTGACGAGACAATTTTATTTTATGTACCCAAGTACATCATTTTTAAAGGTGTAGAAATATTCCAGAGGTAAACAATATAACAATATTCGCAACCTCAGTTTATTTTGGTAAAGTTGTAGTATTGAAAAAACAATTAAGTTCAATCAAAACTTAAGTATAATGACACAAAAGACATTCAAATGAAACTTATAAAGGACTTAGTGGTCGCCAGCAACTTCGACCGCACGAGTGTCGGTTATAACAGGAAAACATTGCCCTCCTCTGACGCAGTCGGTTAAAAAGTCTATGTTTTTAATCCAGGTTGTCAGCTAACGCCATACGCCATAATTTCTTCAAAATTGGTCAAGTCGTTTGAGCGTCAAAGAGTAACAAACATCCAATCGATACTTATGCAACTTTCGCGTTAACTATATTAGTAGAATATTTTTAAATGTATAAAATGCATATTTAAAACAAGTATGACGAGTGTGGTAATGTGATGAGGCATTCGTATGAAGGGTGACACAAATCACCATTTAATACTAGTTGTAAAAATGTAATGAATTTTCCATCATCTGATTTAGACTCTAAGGTCTCATTGGCCTGTTTTTAGGGGTTGTGTTACTTTTTTATACATTTAACAAGTTATATACACAACTATACACTTAATAGAAGCACATAGTTCAAAAGAGTTGCACAAAGGTTATACTAATTTCTTTAAAATACCTTTTCTAGCGGATCTGCAAAGGGAGAAATAAATTAGAAACATCAACGTACAAAAACTAGTGGACGTAACTGAACAGACGTAACTGACGTAACGTACCTAACTGAAAAAAAATAGTGGAAATGCTATTTATAAGAAAAATGACATGAAATTCAAGACAAGCTACTCTTAAAAAAAAAAAAACAATTAGGTATTATCGTAAGTAAACCCTCTTTAAAAAATCAAACCTGTTTTTTACTTAAAATAAGAAAATTACATTTTTTTTGTTTTATTATTTTTAAGATTGCAAGGCCAATGATTTTATTTTTCATTAATAAGAATGCTACTATCTAATAATAAAGTGTTATTTTGTATTTTAAATGTTTTTATTTAACTTCTTACCACACTAATTTAAATATTCACAGTTAATAATAATACAGCAAACTGTTGCAAGTAGCTTTCCAGTACTGAGTAAACTGTTGTAAGTGTTAAAAAGTCGATAAAAGTAGGTATTATTTTTAATATTATAACCTCATATTGGTCAATAACACGGAAATACTATGTTTAAAGAGTAAAATCCTTCAGATTTCCTTTATTATAAGTATAAGCAAGTACACTAAATACTGGTATAAGTGGCCACTTGTATCAGTTTACAGGTTCTACCGTAGTAAAAAAAACAGGCTACATGAATGCAAGTTAACCTATTTTCCAAAGTATAAAAAAAGAAGAAAAACCAATAATGCAGTCTTATTTCTTAAATATCAAAATATAACATACTAAAATTTCAAGTGTTTTTATTGATTTACGACAAAGTTACAAGCTTTTGAACCTTTTAAAACCGCTCTCTTGAAAAGTTGCATTTTTGCACTTGTACTAGTCTACGTAGGACCCGTCGAAATGACACTTGCAGTAACTAGAATTCTTTAACTCCACATTCAATAATAACGTATTACAAACACCTATAATATTACCTTATAGTTTAGTTGTTAAAAGTACAAAAATGTCACTTTAACATCCATCAAAATTAATCAATTCAATTTTAACTTATTAGTTAAAAATTTAAAGTGGCCCTTCAACGAATCTATTTAAAGTAAGTATACTTGACTTAGAAATAACTCAAAAATAAATTTAACTGAGTTTTTCATACCATTAAAACACACATTCATACTTCTATATGCAGAATTGTATGTATATTTTAATTCTAACTCAAAAAGGGCAAAGCAAACACGACCCTTTCACATTTTATATTTACAAAAAACCTGTATTTTTAAGTCAAACACGTTTCTAGAGTGTATAAGTGGTCTTTGTAGGTAATAAAGTAAGCGTGCTTCTCGTAAAATTATATTTTACAGCGCGATTTTATTTATCCCGTAATAGGGTACCTACGTAAACTGTAAAAGTCTTGTATTGTGACGGGATTGTGTTTTAGTGTTCAGATATATCTAGGACATCTAAGCTAGTTTTATGTGTCGGGGTTAATTAGAGATGGAACGTTAAGATGTTGGTAGAGTTACTGATGGACTAGCGTTGCTCAATTTCATGAGCCTGTTGGTCTAGTGGTTGGTGGCTCTGACTGCTATATTGGAGATCGTGGGTTCGATTCCCACCCAGGACAAATGTTTGTGTGATGAGCAAGATTGAGGCTAGATGGCTTTGTGTGAAAGTCGTGGAATATTTATTTATTTATTTTAAGTAAGCAGGTTATTCTAAGCAACAGCCTATTAAGAAAATAAAAATGATTCTTCAGACGCAGAAAAAAGGAGTGGACGTATTATTAATCTTTTTTTTTTTCGAAAAAAGTCTGTTTTTTTTTTGTAAGAAATGGTTAATTTTATGCACAGAATCATTTTAAATATGACTGAATCTGTCAAAATATTTTCTATTTACCTGCTTGATTCTTCTGTAGGACGTTAACCACTCTGCCTACCCGGCCAACCTATCCAATTCATGATACATACGTATATAAAAAGCGATATTACAGTATTAATTATTCATAAATGTGAGAGCGTGTCGGGCGCGGGAAACAGAATATTATTATACATGTAGTTTATTATTTATGAATGGTAATTATTGATTAATATTTCAAAGCTACAAGCCGACTGTATTCATAAGCTTTACTGTGTATCTCTGGGTGAACTAATTCATAAAGGAATGTTACTATGGGGGAAGAAATGCCTTAAAATACGTGATAGTAAGTACGGCCCTAAGGGCTTAATTCTTTTTTTGGTTCTATTTGTCTCCATGAAATATTTAATTTCGACATCAATTTACTAATTTGTTATAAAATAAATCCAAATAAATTTACACTATTAAAGTCTAGGATAATAAAAATATATGTCATTTTCCGTTACTACACTAAGAACTTCAAAGCAAGATTTTTTTTAAATTGGGGAAGTAGGACCTCGTTCTATACTAAGGGTAGCGGCACCTCTTTTCCACACTAGTATCTATCTTATTTTAAGAGATCGTACTATATATAAAGTCTTTCTTATAGATTTCGATAACGACGACCCATGGCAAATTCACCTAGTAGCATTCCCCAGTGACGAAAACCGCCAATTACAAAAAGAGAGACCAAAGCTTCGCACCTACCTTGTACTCTCAATAATGCGGGTCAGTTGTACTGCAGTGCTTGCGACAGGGACTTTAAATCCAAACTCGGTTTAGCCAGTCACATTGGAGATTGTAGTATAGATACAGTGGCTACCTATACCTATTAAAACAGCTCTACAATTATTGTTGTTCGATTGTTATCATTGACAAGCAACTATCGTTAAACTGTATCGACCATGTTTGAAATGTTATCTGATATTGAAACAATTGCCGCAAATGATCGTCTATTGTTCCTGGTCGATATTCCTCAGATTTGTGTGTATTGTAATATTATCTATTCATAGATAATTAGCTGGTATTTGTTATGTATAAATTATGTGTTAAGTTTAAGGGATATAAAATAAATTGCTTTTTAAACGACTTAAAAAAAGGAGGTTTATCTATTCGACCATATATGTATATGCCTTTTTTGATTCCGTATGAAGAAAAATAATATACGGCAATTTCGATAATAGTTCTCAAAGTAGTTGTGTTGTAGTCTTTTCATAAATAAATAATGTCAGTTACTTAGTAGTGATGTAATACTTAGAACGATTTCCCATTTGACCATATGACAATTAAAATCGGTTTAGGCATTCATAAGTTATGATGGCTTAAATAATCATGGATATGTACTTTATTGGTAATTTTCATTTAGAAGTATGAAGGCATAATATTTCGTGGATGGCATACATCTTTATAGGAATAAACCCTGAACACATTACACACCTCATATTTCACAATCGCACACATGACTAACACATACCAACCTTTGTCAATACCATCAAAGGAAATAAAAACAAAACGTTTACAAATGTTAACACAAATATCCCCAGAGAAATTATCCTTGTTCCATATTAAAAACAGTTCACAGTAAATGTTCATGTCATGTCGAAAATACCAATTTGAACGTATAAAATGAACGTGCAAATACAAAAAAGTTTTTATTCAACAGAGATTTTTCAGCGAAAATACTGGGAAACGTTGGATTCGCGGTCCACCTGTCAATGCAGCGTTTTAATTGGGAAAAGTGCTTGTTAACGTATTTTTTGTATATTTGTATAGGTATTCGTTGTACCAAGGTTGGGTTTTGGTTTGCAGTTTCTATTTTGTATTTTAATTGTACTGATTTAGTCACGCGCGGATTGAGGTAGCAGACTAGAAGAGTACAATTTGCTTTTAAAGTAAATTGTAGCAGTTGTGGATGCAAGACGGTGTAGAATGCACGCACTATTTCGAATAGACACTACGCGTGATACGTGCTACGCGAGATACGTACTACGCATGATACTACGCGTGATACGCCCTACGCATCATACGTACTACATGTGATATGACCTACGTGTGATACCTACTACGCGTGATACGCACACGTCACTGCGTAGAAAGGCGTATCGCTTTCACAATGCAAGGTTACAAGATGCTGGCCCGCTCATCATCTAGAACACTATAAACTCAGTACTCGTATTTAGGAATAGGTAGTCAAATTTACAAAAAAAAACTTATTTTCTTATAGCCTAAAAAGAACCCGCAAGAAAACTTTCACGGACCAGTGCCCTAATCTAATAAATGGAGTGTTAATATATCAATCAGTCAGGGAAATTCTTTACGTAAAGTATTTTTATAAATATAAAAAGATTTCTCCAATAGACATTTTCTAAACATTAATGTAAATATTTTAAACACGTCTTTGAAGGTAAAAAGGAAAATTGAATAAAGTATGACAAAGCAAGTGTACAAGGCGAGAGTGGGTGGTACAATTTGTAAGCTGAAGTCTTTGGTAAACATTTGTTGATGAAATTGGAGTGTTTTGTGTAAAGGTTGAGTCTAGCGCAGCTGTGGAATCTAGGTAAGAAAAACGATAGAACCTTTCAACGCTTTATTCATTTTGAATTTCCTACTTTTAGAGGATGTTTGCTTCGTCGATATAGATATTCCACGACTTTCACACAGCGTCATCTAGTCTCAAAATAAGCAGAGATTGTATCATGAGTATTATGACAACTGACAAACATACTTACCAATTCTTGCTGATGCCCCAACAACTTTACTTTATCTTAATAAATTATTCCCTTATGAGTTGTTTTCTCTACGTCGTGTAATATTACAATAATTTCATGCGAAATTCGTTTAGACTTTAGACTAACGAAAATCATATTTTTCCACTGCCCAGCTTTAAAATAGCGCGCGCATACAAATAATCTAGTAAAATCATCTGCCTAACTATTTCCATTTCAAAGTTTTACCCATGAATATGCTAAAACTTTGCATTTGCTATTCATAATTACTTAGTACACTACAGTACCCTTTTATATTAGCAAACCAACCTAAAAAGAGAGTATGTAACCCCGTGTTATCAGTCATCGCCCGCTCTTCGCATTGGGACCTGTCCCGGACTGACACTTTGTGTAATGAAAAATGTCCCAGCTATTAGTATAAGTGGTTCCTAATCTAATTTATTCCAACGACCGACTTCGTGCTTATTTACGTAGAATTTATGTCGTATTTTTACATGAGTTTTGACAGTCTTTGTGATGAATATGGTAGGTTTGTAAATTTTTCCACGTTATTTTTAAATATGATCAGGAGAGAAAATATAAAAAAAAACTAACTATTTATTATGGTAACTAATTGTAAAATGCCTCAAATTAAAATTTCGATAGGCTAGTCGAATAAAAGCCTAAATTTAAAATTTTGAATTGATATCATGCAAATTTTTTTAGTAAATCTAAGCTATATTAGTATCGTTTAGGTATAGTTTTGAAATGTGATATTATAAAATTAGTTAAATTGACAATAAAAATCGATAATATCACCAAAGTCAACAATATTTTTACCCCACAATTAGATTTGAATAACTTAAACTGACTTAAAGAAAAGAGCCACATATCTCAACACGAACTTTAGCTTCCTTATACAATAATGTTTTTACTCCAACCACGAGTTAGTGAACGTTGCGATTCTAAAAAGGTTCCATCTATAAGTTACGAGACAGTACGTGTCAGCTTATGTCAAACGCTTGTTGTACTAAAAATATACGCCTTAAACCTTGTTTATTCTGTTCTAAGTTCATCTCGGATTCAAAAGGACTACGCTGGGTGTTTCTGTAATGTTATGAAGTCAGTATTTCGGGAAGATGTGAATGAAGTGTGCTTGTGAATGAGTGAACGTTATGTAATGTTACAAGGCTTTTTTGAGGCTAATAAGGTTATTTTCTATCTTAAGAAGGAGAGATGAGTAATGTAGGATAAACAGCTTATTTGTTGGTTGTGCTAGTTGCGAATTTTTACCGACTTTTGTTCAAGATTTATATTTAGAAAACAGAAAATTTTTAGTTCCACATTTTGTGGTGTAAATGGTAATTGAAATATCATAACAAAACTAATAATTACACATCTTCAATTTGACATTCATTTTGGTTCATTTGGTTCATAAGCGCATAATAATATAAATCTTTTAATTAACACACCTACACAAAACCTTATTTTTCCAATAACCGTTTAAATTCGTGTCCAATTAAAACGCAAAATCAATTTCCCAAACAAAAGCTTTTCCGATAAAGTCGAAATTCCCAAAAAGTAGAGCACAAAACCTCATTTTAATTATTGTAAAGGTTGGTAACTGCGCAGTTAGTTTTGAACCTGTCGGGTGCAGTCAAAGGCATTAAAATGGCGGCTTTGTGCTGCCCGCTGGCTGTCACTGGCTTAATTAAGTTTAACAGCGTGACTCCGCGCTAGTCGAACTAGTGTCACCGTGTTTTGCTCTGTGTTTTTGTAGGACAAAAGTGTAGCGTGAAAATGTAGAGTTTTTTTTTTTAGCTTTTTGCAGTTTATTGTGGAGTTTGCTTTGTTTTTTGGGCGTATAGTTAGTTGAGCTGCTTTTAACGTACTGGCATATAAGTACGTCGAGTTAGATACAGGTAAAAGCTTTTTGACATACGCAGGAGGGATACCGTAGTCAGAATATTTCAGACACAGGTGGTGTGTGTGATATTTTAAAGTAAGGTTGAAACTTTTTTAGCCTCGTGGAAATACTTCAAGACTGCCTAGTCGAATGTCTCGAGTTTGATCCACATGGCGCGCACCGACTTATTGAATGTTGTGTGCGTTATATAGAAATATACATCACAGCTTCCGTGTTTCGGAAGACACGTTAAAATGAGGAATAGAGAGGGCACCTGTATTTGCGCACACGTGGCTGGTGTGGCACATACATACAGGCACATAGTGGCCCAAATTGGTCCGGACATTATTATAATATTTTTAAGTTAACTTTTGCATAACTCAAGAAAACAATAAATGATATTATGAGATAGAAATAGCTTCTATAATCTCATAAACACTAAAGTGTAAACTAACATCTAAAATTAAATTACTTACAGTAGTATCTAAAACTATAATCTCTAAAAGTTACATAATAGATCTTCCTTTTCATCAAAATAGCGTCTGAACCGTAAAAATTACATTCAACAAATATCGCACGACTCTTAACTAGAAAGAAAGTGATCAATTTTCTATAGAAATTGAAACAATAGCCCGACTTTTCAGTAAACCACAGTCCTCTATCACGAACAGAGCTGTCAGTCAACAAGATATATTGACGTGTAATTAATTAATGTTCTTCCCCTACCACCATCTCTCAAACTAACAGTAGTGCAGTTGTGGAAGAGAGACGGTGCTCTACACTGTGTAGCTCGCCGTCTCGCTTCCACAAGTCAGTTAATCTTACCGTGACTCTTAACAACGCGCTACCATAGTAGGGGCTCGTTTGATCATTCTCCGGACGTGACACCTCTAAATCTTGTCGTGGCTATAGTTAGAACGTGATTAATAACTATTAGCGGATCAGGTTGGCAAACTCGACACTAACCATTTATCTTGATCTGATGTTACTAAAGGATATACTATTACAAGGTGAGAGGGTAAAGGTCAGATAGGTGGGTGTTTCGTGTAAATTATCGAATGAAAATGCCGCCCTTACAAGACATTGTGATACAGATACATACGATACTAACAAGCACATCATCGTGGTATTATACATGCCAAAGTTTGTAAGTATGGATGAATAGATGGATGTTTGTTAGTCTTTCACGATCAAACGTCTCAATAAATTTTAAGAAAATTTGGTATGGAGTCAGCTTATATCCTGGATTAACACGTAGGCTTTTTTTTAACAGAGTGCGTCAGATATTATAGAGTAAAGTTTCTGCAGCTAAAACGACATCAACGCGAGTGAAGTCACGAGCAACAACTAGTATTTTTTTCAAAATACGACTAAATAAGTACTTTACCTAACCTCCGAAAAATAAGTTCCTTTTAATTAATTTTTAAGATTTTATTGAGAGAAAACAAACGCACAAAAACTACTGCTACATGTCTATACATCACTTTTCATATCAAAGGAATATAATATTTAGTGTGTACGTCCCTAATTTCCTAAAATTAATTTACCCTAGCACATACAGGCATATGATAAACAATTTAATTACTTGATTACACCCGAAATGATGGCGTGATGCGTGACTGCGGGGCGTAATAACATTTTAATAATACACTTCAGTTATTAGTTCCACTCATACTGAAGCCTGTGGCAACGCCTGTGAGAAAAAACAAATTCTATATTGTTTTACAATGCAAAAACCTTTTTATAACATAGTTTCGTTTCGAAACAACATAAAAAAATCTGGTGGCCTACCTGGAATACGCATTTTCAAAATGTTATTGATGCTAGTTGCGCAGTTCCAAAATAAAATGCTTATGGTGACGAACCGGTAAGAAACTTTACCATATGTCATTATTTTGGAAGATAAAAATGTTTTAGCTATTATAATTTTGATATAATACTAGGTATATTATAAAAAACCTCATAATTTAGACCAATCGTATGACACTACTCAGTCTTAAACTGAAAATATGGGCATCACAAATTGGAACTAGATAAAAACGTGACAAAGAAACAAAAACGATATTACGAGTACTCTCAAAAAACAACCCAGCTTCACAAACAGCTAAACACTAAAATGGCGGATATCATACCTAAGTAATATTCCATAAGCCAGCCAACTCATTAGCCAACATGAACGCCTGTCCTGACTACTAAGCCAAGCTCGGAAACCTTTAAAATTCATAAATAAATCATGCTAACTCTATTAATTCCATCCCGTTGAACTAAATGGGGTTGGACGGAAACGAATTACGTTATTTTGAACCTTAATATATCAAATTATTCGCTTGTAAGCCCCGAATACAGTGTTAGGGATATTTTGATGATGTAATTTGTTAGAAAGTCTACATTTTCGTATGTTATCACGAAGTTTCACAGAGTGGATAGGAAGAGATAGTTTAAAGGCTCAATTTTGGGTGCTGATAGAATTTTCTAATTAGGAACTCTATCATTTTAGATTTCCAACTATTTCTGACGAATTGCAAGACAACGGCCTATTTTTCCCTTGCCATCTATCTTTATCCAAAAGTATTCTGTGGTAGTTTTTGTTGAGGGAGCCAAACCCATCCCGCTATCCATTACTATTAAAAGTTTAAGGTCACTAATGACCGATGGCGTTCAAAAGCTTAAAAGATCATTCGTAAAAAATATTAATTCGACTAAGCCTGCTTGCTGTTGTTTTAGAAGACGTCACTAAATAAATAAAGAAAAAATAATAATATTTATTGCACCAAAAGTGTATGTTATCTGTCTTCCACGACAGACCATCTGATGACAAGTTTCTTTAAGGAAAACACGACGCATTTCCTTAATATTACTTGCATTAACATCCAAACTCTTCACACTTTTATCAAGTTTCAAAAACTTATTTCTCTCTTTTTTATCGAAGTGGAAAATCACCATAACATTGCTAGTCAAGTGGAAAATAAATTATGGTAAGTGGTTATTGCATAAAAACTTCTCGATAAGGAATAGCTAACTTAGGTTAAGTTATAAGAAGTTCTGACTGTGATAGAAACTTGGAAGGTAAGTTCGTTGGTATAGTAGCAGCTCAGTAACTTGAATAAAGACTCCTGGGAAGTTTTCTGTGTTGAAAGCGAAACCTGAAGTCTAGGTTTGATCTTTTATAGTTAGGAACGAAGCTTGCGATATTCGAAGTGCGCAAGATATTCCAAATTCATTGTTATAATAATATGAACCGTAAATCAATATAGTTAAAGTTTATATTAAATTGCTTTCTTCAATCATTATCGGGCCTGTTGGTCTGGTGGTTAGTGGCCCTGACTGCTATACCAGACATCGTGGATTGGATCCGCATACAGGACAAATGTATGTGTGATGATAACGATAATTTGTTCTGTGTCTGGGCGTAACTTATCCATAATATGTATATATTTAGAAGTATATAAGTACGTTCATCAGTTATCTAGTACTCATAATACAGGCTCTGTTTAATTTGAGGACTATGATGAGAAAGTAGTAGTTGTGCGAAAATCGTGGAATCATCATTTCCTTGCCCTTCTCCCAATTATTATTTGGGGTCGGCGCAGCATGTCTTTTTCTTCCACACGTTTCTATCTGACGTCATCTCGCAAGTAACACTCTTTGCAGCCATAACATCTTTCATACAATCCATCCATCGTTTCGTTTCATTGTGAAAATCGTGGAATATTTATTTATTATTTTTAGACCAAACTGTTCCAAGAAACGCATAAGTTCCATTCGAAAAACATTTGATCGTTTCTCCTATACATGTGTGTAGGCCATTAAAACACCAGACAGTAGCGTTTCCAACATCGCGCAACCCTTATTATTCCGCCCGCGAACCGCAACAACTTTTAACAAGATAGGAAACTTGCAAATGTTGTTCTTTGAACAAAGATTGGATTTTAAAAAGGTTGTAATGTATTTGTAAGTCATAAATATATTACGTAGACTTAACTATATGTATTTGAAAAGGCTCTGTAGTAAGTACGATATTAGCACTTATGGAGTAACAGGTAATATATATTTTCAAGGTCATAATAATTTGGTATTTGACTAAAAATCTAAATAGTCCTCTCAAATAGATTTCCAAAAACATGTACTTTTTTCTTTTATCAAATCAATAAAAACATGCAAAGAATTAACGCATCAAAGACGGTAAATTGTATGGAGTTGTGGGGTAGTAACGTCACTAGTCATAAAAATAATCATTGAGACGTGACGTCTCCTATGCGTAAAAGAAAAAAGGTCTATTAAATCAGAGGGATCCGGGAATAAAAATATGTTGGCCGCATCTCAAACCAACCCGATATGCATACAAAATATCATAAAAATCGGTCAAGCCGTTTCGAATGAGTATAGTAACTAACACTGTGACACTTACGAGTATATAACAGTGTAACACGAAATTTTCGTGATGAGCATATAAATCTGTGCTATCTAAACAGCTAAGGCTATGGTGATCAGTGTCTATTGTCGCAATACACATTGGTTTCCGGTCAGCGATCAAAGCCGATTGGACCGGACGTGACGTAACGAGCCAATCGGAAGAGGCCACAGCGCTCGGTCAGAACTGTGTGTGAAAGTCATTGATTTCAGCATTGCTTGGTATCATCTTCTCGAGTAAGGATTCGTGATTTGGTTGATAATATCATAATTTTAGTTTTCTGATTCGGGGTATTGTGGACTTTTCAAATATTTTAAATAAGTAAAATATGCTGTAAGAAAAGACGGCAAAAAAAAAGCGTTTTTTTTATATTATTTTCTTGTCAAACTATTACAAAAAAAAAACAGGCATAATTTACAAAGATAGATCGAACGAGAAATAGATAGAGAATATTACAAAAAAAAAACAATTAGAAAATTACATTTAATTGACGAAAAAGCCACATTTGTAGTCTTAAATTACTGTAATAATTTATATGTTATTTTTATCGTATGCGTTTCTGATAAAATCCTACTTAATTTTGTAAAAAGCTTCATCAGTGAATTCTGGATACATTATATCTCCCATATTCCAACTGGCACGAGAACTACACTAATAAAACCACCGCCATATACTAGTAACACAAACTAAGCCATACAAAACTAATTCCATTCAATCCATCTGTATAACCAAAACTTTTCCTCAACTAAATATTCATGAATATATCCTATAGTAATCAATCAAGCGTAAACAAGAAAATTTACATAGGTGGAGGGTCTGGCGTAGTGCCTATCTAAACAAAGGCCTATCGCCACGTCTATACGAGCGGTTGGAGCGAGATAGCGATACACAGTGTAGGAGCGTTGTCTCTCTCTCAACACTCTGTTTGGTGGTGGTAGAGCCTCAGTGTTGGGACCTTAGACCTCCAATCAATCTGACCTTTGTTTGGTTATGCAAAGTTCACCCGTTAGCCTTCGGAAGGTAGTGTATAGGTATTTATGTTGGTATTCAATCAATATCTTGTATTTAAAAGATGGAATATTAATATTTTGTGCTACAAAAAAACTGGTATACTCAGACCCAATCACATTTTAAGTACCGTTTCTTTTTCGTGGAAACCCCGGCAACTTTCTATTCGAAAACCAGTCAACTCTAATAGAAAAAAATAGGCTTTCTATACAAAAACATAATTAACTGATCAGTATAAAAAGACGTCCATCAAAATTCCATTAACGTTACAAAATGTATTACTCTCTAAATAATTAATAAAAAATAAACCAGCCTAAATACTGCTGGGCACAGGCCTCTGCTCATACAGTCAAGGTTTGAGCATTGATCATCACGCTAGTCCACTGCTAGTATTCCATAAGCAAACAAGCTTTTACAGTTATCTAACTAATAACGAACATATTTTCAGCAAAAATTCTAGACAAAGCTTCTAAAAGAACAATAAACTTTAAGGCTTTAATTAAAAATGTCGTAACGTTTTTATTTGAAAGACAATAGACGTTTTTTTTCAACACAGTCAACCCTTAAAACAGCAGTGGTATTAGGTACACTGCATAAAATATCTATTGTATTTGTTGGTTTTTTTCAACGGACTCCCGCACTAAGGAATTTAAGCCTTGTATCGCAGGAGGTTACACAGACATTCAATTCATATGCACAGAGTAAGTGTAACCTACACCACTCGACAATTTAAATTCGTCGTGCAATTAAAAACCATTATGGCGATACGGAATATAAATAAATATTTAAATAATATGTAATCTGGTACAGCAGTCAGAGCCACTAACCACTAGACTAAGAGAAACTTAAAGGTAAATTAACATTTCTAAAACAATATCTTTGTAATTTTGCTGCAGGCTGCTTGGCTTTGTTTTTGCTCGACACGTAATACAACAACGGGTTTTTGCATGAAATGTGTTCCCATTTATTAAGGGTGCCGCTTTCTATGTATGCTATTACATTTTTTATGTTTATAACATACTAGCTTTTCCCCGCGGCTTCGCACGCGTTGAGAAGTATAATTGTTTAGCAAGTTAGTATAAAAAATTAGGGCCTACAAAATTTCTTTGTACACAATATTCTTAACTAATTTGTCATTTGGCGCTAAAACTATCAAGCTACTGGGAGAACTTACTCGTGAGCAAGCAAACATAAAACTGGCCCATGAGAGAAGCAATGTTTCTCTCAAGTTTGAGACCCGCAAATTTGAGAGTTTGCCCCTGAGACTTGTCATGGCAAGTCAAAAATCTAAGAAGATTTATACAATAAACTATTACATCCCCTTATGGTGTGAAATTTATCAAAATCCTTTCTTAGCGGATGCCTACGTCATAGTACCTTTATGCATGCAAATTCTCAGGCCGATGGGTTTAATTTTAACAAAGTTTCATACAAAACTTCATCCCTCTATTTTATCCCCTTGGGGGTAGAATTTATCAAAATCCTTTCTTAGCGGATACCTACGTCATAACATCTACCAGCATGCCAAATTTCAGCCCGATCCGTCTAGTAGTTTGGGCTGTGCGTTGATAGATCACTATGTCAGTCACCTTTGAGTTTTATATATATAGTAGACAACGAACAATTTAAACAGCAAATACAATGAAAACAACGAAAATTTCCTCGTGCAACGAAAGTGTGGAAGTAAAGTGAAAAATCAAGCTATTTTATTGCGGGGTATAACACCTCGGTACGCGCGATCGCAAGTCCCGTCGTGGTACCTCGTCCCGCGCCCCTCACTGCAACTCGCCTCGAGAGCCAGCGTGTCGTGTGCAAAAAAATATTCGTGCGTACTTTTTAATTTCACGATATATCAGAAACTATTCATCCGATTTATAAACTGTAAAAGACAAATATTATCTCCATGATATGACCTTTTTTTTAAAGTAAGTTTTAGACGTAAAAATTAATATGGTAGTACTAAAATCGTGCTCAGAAAACATGTCTTATTTTTCTTTATCTGTTTAGCCTCATCATGGATTTCCCCTAAAAGATAGATATAGGGCATCGCGAACTTTTTTGTAGGTCTATAGGAGCCCTACATTTTCGTAGTACATAGTATTCATATATACTTGAGTATTTCGGCAGCGTACGCGATAAAAGTGATTTAGGCGGTATTTTTTTTTCCGACTTACTTGACTAATATCCTTATTTGAAGATAGCCGAGAGAAGTAGGGTGATTTCATTATAGCCCATGGCAATTCGGAATGATGTAGCTTTCTAAACAGTGAAAGAATTTTTCAAATCGGTTCAGTAGTTTTGAAGATTAGCGCCGACAAACATACAAATATACAAACTTAACAAACTTACAAACTTACAAATTTACAAACTCACAAACGCTTACCTCTTTATAATATTAGTATAGATTTTCCTCATTCATTGTATAACAGCAAACACATTGAAATTGTTTATGTGTGTGTTTACGTAGATATTCCCCAAAGAAAGGCATACAGTTTCTATAATTAATTTTCCTCAAAAAAAAAAAATTGAATAGTCAATAGTGGCTTTTAAACAATTTATGAATTTAATTATAATAATATCCCGGTGTAACAAGCCGGCCTTTTAATCACGAGACATTTTTTAACCTAATGTTGATAAATTAAATATAAAACAATGATTACAATTAAAACGAGTTCCTCCAGTTTCAACGCTGCTCACGTAGGTAGTTATTAAATATCTCATAGTCTGTATCTCTGTACATATGACTAATTATGTTCGCAATTCACTGGAAAAGTTTCATTTTACAGCAACATTCGTTTCAGCTACTGTAGCCGTTTTGTCAGTTTAAAGTTTAATATGAAATGTAGTTCTTATATCTCGATGAATATAATGATTCATTAAAACTAATTGACGAATTCGTATATTCGTACAGTTTTCCATAACTGAAATAATATTTATCTTTAACACGGTAAACCACATTTTCTTTAGGATCGACGCAATACTTTAACAAGGTAAACTTAAATGAAAAAAAAAAGAAAAAATACAAGTTTAATTATATGAACAGCATGTTGAATTATAACCTCGTAATGTAATATGATTTTGTTTCTATACCGTTTATTTATTCTGTTACTAAATACACAACTGGAGATCCGGAAAATATCCAAAGCTTCAATACAACGTTACTCATAAAACTACCAAAAATACAACTCATACAAAAAACAATAAACTAAACTATGAATTACATCGCAAAACATTGTTTTAGTAACAGCTGTTGGGACTCGCCACGCACTGAAGTACACAAAATATGTAGTTGTTTGGTCCCCCTAAGCACAGCCGAAATTAAGATGAAAATACGGGCAAATATATCGCGGAGAATTCTCGAAGGAGAGGAACAAATTGTAACGGAAGGTTATTGCAACTGATTTAGAAGGTGTGGCTGTTTGGTTTATGATTTTTGCTTTGTGTTTCTTTTTGTGTTAGGTTTTTTGCGTGTGTTGGATGAGTAATTTACGTGTAAGTGGAATGAGCAGTATTGTTCGGTTTAGTTATATGTTGGTTCTTTATTTACTGTAATTATATTAGGCATATTTTACTACATTCATATTAAGTCATTTTCATAGACCGGGCTATGTCCAGCAGTGGACTGTAACGGTCTGATGATGATGATGATGATAATATCAAGTTTTGCTTAGTTTGAGACATCTAGTCTCAAACTAGGCTAGGCTTTGGTGTTGGAAAAGTTGTGGAATATTATATTAATTTAGAGAAGTGATTGAAAACTGTAATTAATGCATGCTAAACATTGTGCTGTAGTAGATAAGACGAATATGAAGCAGACAATTAAAAGTTTTAGACACATATACACAAAACAGCAGCTGAAACGAACCAGTGTTTCAGATCAACATCACCGTCGTTAATTTAGAATTCAAGTTGTAAAGAAAAAAGAAAATCTCAAATTCAATTCATTTAAACTAAAGCGAACAACTGTCCAATGGTACTCGTATATCAAAAAGTGATTTCTTTCTCGTTTCGTGTCCACTTTTGTTCCAAATCTAAATAAAAATCTCGTCATTTCGCACCAATACGGTCAGTCATCTATTCTAACAACCTTTTGTTCTCAAGAATACTGGAATAGCGTATCTAGAACGTCCTCACCCACATCAATTGGTTCAGAATATAAATTGAATCATTTCGGCCGCGTAAGATGAATGCGACAGCCCTAACGTCCAATTTGACGTACAGCGTACTTTAGCTCGCAAGTTTCATTCCTGTAATAATAGCCTACAATCTTGGGAAATGTTTGAGTGAAGGTGCTAGGGGTGGCGCTAAATAAATTAATGACGCTAAAGTAGCGCTTAATACGATGTTTTTTAATGATTATAAGCGGAGTTACTTAAGTCAGTAATATTAATAGTTTTTACCTTCTTTTGGGAGGATATTGTGGTTCTCCTGAAAATCACTTTAATAAACAGCCAATTTGTGCTTGGCTTCTATGCATGGAACGATACCACACGAAATTAAGAAATATTATTTCCATCAAAATCAAAATCAAAGTCAAAAGGTTTTTATTTCCGAAATATTCTATAAGTTACGTTAAAAAAGTATTTCCGTAGTAAGTACCTACTTACATAATGAATTACTTTCTTGGACCAAATTATTAATATCTAAATGTGTATTTACCCAACAGTGGAAAGATTACTAGTCCTATATTGTATTGTAAGTACTCAATTACAAAAAAAAAATAATTTCTCATGATACCAGATAACTTGAAAATAAATGACCTTGGAATTATATTTATGTGTTTTGTTGCTAACAGCCCTGTATAAGGCGCGGCATTAGAATACCTTCGCCTCTCGGTTCCGCTCCCGTAAGTATCATGTTTTATGATTTAACTTTTATCAGTACCTTTATTGTTTTACTTTACAACACCTTTATAAGTTTACCCGGTTTACGCGAAAGAATTTCATGAGATCTTTTGTTATACGGTGTGAAATGGAAGCCGCGTTATGAACTGAAAATGCTAGTAAAAAAATATTAAATTACTCATTTACCTCTAAGCAATCGATTACTGTACACATACTTAAGTTACTTTTCTGTAAGCCTAAACAACTTATAACCTGTTTTTTCTAGCCTATTGTGTCCCACTGCTAAGCAAAGGCCTCCCCCCAAGTCCATTATGAGCTTAGTTAAAGATAATATAATCAAACAGCTCCATGGAAACATTTATAGTTCTTTACAAAATGCACTTGTGGGATTTATTTTGACCTCACAAAATTTCTTTAAGTAGACTTAATTGTGTGAAAATATCCACAATTAAACCCCCCACACACATGAAAGCGCATTAACAACCCTCGTTAGATATCGATTGTATAATTTTGACAGCGGGCTGCCCTTGGCCCACTGGCCGACTCTGATAGCCGTGCCTGTGGCTCGCTGCAGCTCGTTAATATACCGCGATACTCGTGTTTGTCCTACTGCTGCAGGTAAGGGTTAAGTTGTGTAGGGTTGGTACGTAATAATAATGTCTTTTTATTAGAAGTAGATTTATGGTTAAAAATTTTGGAAATTAATTAGATTTTTATAAGGTTTTCTGTATCAAAAAATTACTGTATGTCATGATAAAATCTGTTGTCAATAGTTCCGATACGAGTATGGTGTTCTTATTTTAATCAATACGGTGCAAGGCGTAATTCGTTTTAATTTTATCTTTAAAAAGTAATTAAATCTAGGTAAAGTCCTGCCAAGTCAAAGAGCCCTGCGACTTCTTTGTTATTAAAAATCAAAACGAAATTAACATAAAGAACTCAATGAAACTTAGAAGAGATATATTAGTATAGAAACAATATAAAAGACATAAAGTTGCCAGCTCATAATTATAGTACAGCTAGGTTCCTCTAAACTTTTAAAACAAAAGAACGTCTCTATGAAGTTCTTAAAGTGTTTCTTAAGAGGCTCAGACACAAGAGGCCCTCTCAAATACTCCTATACAACTTTAGTATTAGAACAAGATACTGTTATAAAACTAATATTAAACTAGTTATAGCTGATTGCAAAACATTCAAAATTTTTCTGCTTCTTATTTAAGTTTAAAAAATGTTTTTCTTTTATCATGTAAATAAAGTTTAAATATAATATCGATCTTCTTATGTTATGGATTGTACACTAAACATAATGAGCATATTCTAATTATATTATGCAGTGTATGATTGTTTTCCAAATAAAATAAAAGCACATTTACATGCGTTATAAAGAATACCACACAATGCCAACAATTATCAACATACGCAATCGTTTGTGTTCCAAAAATACCTCCCATTAATGTAAGCTTATTTTCATTCACAATAACAAATACACTCCTCAAAACATTACATCCCAAAGGCATTTCACAGTGCAAACAATACACATATTAACAATCTTGACTTTTATTACAAAGGAACCGACATTTAAATGTGAATACAGACACCATATTAAAACAGGACTGAATATGAAATTACTACGAAGACCTCAGATTTACTCACAATATGAAAATTTAACTAAATGAGCATTCGACGCCGCGCCTTGTGGAACTCAATTCTCGGTATCATTAAGATAATATTTCCATTTTAAATCTTTCACCTTTTCAAAGAGAATATTTCTTTCAATAAGACCTTTTGTATTTGAGGCAGTGTCACCTCCGATTTCTGGAAGGCTGATCAATTAAATCTGCTGACAAATCAATTTTATTGATCGCGACTGTGGTTGGTTGATCATAAAAACTTACAACCAATCACAAAGCTTAACATGTGATTTAACTGACGATTTTTTTTTATTTGTTAGAGTTTGGGAAACCAGGGGACAGTTTCTGATGGCTTCAGCTCTAATTAATGATGCGTACCTATGATGACCTATATGTATTACATACGAACCTCTACGAGTGAGTATGCTAAGTTTTTAAATCAACTAGCAGTTTTTTAGAAGTATGTTTATCAGTTGTCTAGTACTCACAATAACAAGCTCTGCCTAGTTTAAGACTAGATGGCGCTGTATGAAAGTCGTGGAATATTATTACATTTTCAAAGCATATTCAATTTCACATTCTAAAACATAAATGAAACAAGCTTTAGCAGAAACAGAGTTAATTCTGTTAGTTCAAACTATTTTATTTTCAACTAACTTTACTGAGGATAAAATTGTAACTTTAGTTTAAAGCCGGCTAACTAGAGTTCTCGCTTAGGTACAAAATGTACGGAGCACGCGAGCTAACCTAACTAACGGTAACTTTTAGTTTTAACTAGCAAACTAATTGATGTAGGTTTTAATGAACAGATATTTGTTCGGGTGAAAGGGTGAAATTCCAGGGATGCGGAGTTGGGCGGAATGGAGAGGAGTGGACCGTGAATTGGTTGAACACGAACTTGTTTTTTTACATTATTTTTATGGGGATGGGATGATGACAATATTTTTTTAATGTCTTTCAATATAGTTTCGTTTAATGTATAAGTAATATTGTAATGTATTTTCTCTTGTAACTAAGAACACTAGTGTCAAGATTATTCCCACAACATAAGAATCTTTTCATATTGGTTCCGTATTTATTATTTTGTCCCGCAAAACAAAAATTGACCAAAGTACAGTTAGTGAAAGTTTTTCATGGGAAATCATCAAATGATGCTGCCCGCTTTTAGTGCAGCGGGAGTGAGTGTCAGACTTTCACTGACTAAAACCCACTATGTTCCTCCTGGAGTCCTTTGAGTACCAGGGTCGCGATAATTCTTACGAACATCCCGCAGCCCCGGCAGAATCTAAAAGCCCTCAGACCTCACCTTTGACAAACAAGGCCTAATTTCATAAAACACAGCAACAATACAAGTATTTTCTTTCGATAAGGAAATTGAAAACACCCACGGCTAAATTCCCTTTTTTGTCTCAAGAAATAATAATTTTACACATGAAAATACCGCCTTTGACGGAAAACATTTGGGTAAAATGTTATAACAACCGTTTATGTTGAATGCCAGCGGAATATTTTTATAAAGAAATTGTATCTTCGGAATATCGGATATCAATTATTTGCCCTCTCATGAAATATGTACGGGATTCGGTGTAAGGAGAATGTCAATCTTATTTGTGTTTCTAATGTTGGTTATGGGGTAGTAAAAGAATGCAAATATTTTAGTTTTATAATATAGACATTATTGTTTTTTTTTATTCTACTAGCTGTTGCCCGCGACTTCGCTCGCGAAAAAATAAAAACCAAATAGGGATGAAAAATAGATAGTAGCCGATTCTCAGACCTACTAAATGCATAATATATACAAAATTCGTTTCGGAGGACTACGATAACTAATACTGTGACATGGGAATCTAATAATACGTGTAAGATATTTGTAAGTAATGTTACAATCCCGTTATTCTTCATATGGTAGTTCAACACCGTAGAAGGATGTCATTTCCGAAAGCGATATGTAGGTACTACTGAAATCTATAGATTTTTTTATTGAAACAGGTTAATTTTTATGATTACCAAATATTTTAATTAAGTAATTTGACTTATATTTCATATAATTAGAAACATTTTATACGGTCGGTAACCGTAGCCAACTCGATTAAATTTTAATGGGACAAAAAATCCTTCTCACAAAGATCTGTAAGTGACCTCTGTCCCATCAAAAATGTACCAAAAAATTTCAGGCCCTTTTTTAACATAATAAGGTTTTAAAATGTTAAGGCATAACAGTTATGTTGCTTAACATTAATGTTTAACCCTTGTAATAAGGGCACCAGGTCACTTCCCTATCGTACACCGCTCCCAAAGCTCTCTCTTTTAATACAAGTATTGTGTTTTACAAGGAAAATAGCTACGGAATAAACTTATTAAAGAATGGTATAAAAAAACAATTGAATAATTACAACTGGAAAGCTGAATTATCGAAAATTATAAAATTACTTTATAATTGGGCTATTAATCTCCTGAAACTTTAAAATTGATGTTATTTGTGGATTATTATAATAACAATCAACCAGCACGGGAGCGCGGACGATGACTATGCTGCCGGCGGATCCCCCACTCGCGCCACCCGCGACGCCAGCGCCTCCATCGGCTGCGAGCGCGACGCTATGCAGCGAGATGCGCGGCAGCCGACATTAGTTCGACTCGCGACCCCTCCGCCGCGTCAGCTCATGATTAAGGACTCCGGTTGGGTCCGAAAACTAGTCGGGCTATCCCGATAAATACGCGTGAGTAAACCGTTATACATCTTTTAATTATTTGTGGATATTTTTTTTTCTATAGCCAGTTAAATTTAGTAATGTAATGATTCAACTGATACCACATACTTACATCAAAATCGGTACAGGCATTCTAAACTTATGATGGAATAAATAAACCCCCACACTAACATGTACGAATATACATGTGTATGTGATGTATGCAACAATGGAAGAACTAGTGATAATATTTTAAAACAATAAAACTGTAATTGCATTTTAAAACATGTCGGATTAACACTTACCAAGCTTCGTAAACACTATTTTTTTGCGAGAAAAGCCGGTGACTTAACGGTGTTAACGAGATTATGACAAATAATTTATTGCTTATAAAAAGCTTTTTAAAATTCTGTGAGAGAAAATCGTATTTACTGAATAAAGAAGTTGTGTGAATAAAGTTTTTAATCTATGTATTTCTAAAGAAACTGCTTAATATTCTGTATAGCCAGACTTTGTTTTTATTTGTAGCATAAGAAAATTAGTTAAACTACCAACCTGGCTCATTTTCATACTGTTGAAATTTTGACGTGTTAAACATATAAACTTTCCTCTTACAACATTATATTTATTAATAAAATCCGAATCAAAACTCATTGCGTAGTTTTAAAGATTTAAGCATACATAGGTACAGACAGACAGCGGGAAACGAATTAGTTTTATACTATGTAGTGATTAAGTAAACGTAAGTAGTTATTAACTAAAACCTATTTTGTTTAGAACTGGAAGAATTGACTTTGCGCACAGGTAACCACGCGACGCTTACGAAATACGAAAAAAAAAATACTTAGGTGGGTGGCCGATTGAAAAAGGAAAACAATAGTAACTATGTACCAAAATAAGGCATTCATATCCAATCCATATTTATTTCATGAAAACCTCCCAAACCCAAACATTATCGCAAAAGGAATGAAAATCTCCAAACAGCTAACCCTAAAAGGCCGGACCTTTCAATAACATGTTATTGTATTTATTGGCAAAGGGTCGTTTTGTCCCCACTGGGATCTGTGGCGAAAGCATTAAATTTTCATTTAACCGCTAAGGCGACACTATCTGCTCACAATTAATACTTAATTTGAATTAATGGCTTTTCATCACCGCTAGCTTTGGACGGGTTAAGATTTTCTTTTGTAATTCCTTTTTTTGTAATTATTCAAACCAATTATACTTATATGTGTGTATATTCGTACTTCTTCACGCTTAAAGTGCTGGACCGGTTTTGATGAAATTTGGTATGCAGTGTAGCCGATATCCTAGATAAACATATAGGCCACCTTTTACTCGACTGTGAATTAGGAGGTTAATATTATTGCATAACTAACTAATACACGGGCGAAGCCACCGGTAAAACCTAGTACAACATATTATATGTAGTTAGAATATTTCAACTTGTTGAAGGCTTGTTTAGTTTGGTTCAGCCTAATTTAACAAATAATTACGCCATTTCTCTCATGTTCATTACAGTACTATAAAATAATCCATACCCACATAATAATCCATACCATCCATAAACGTACAAGATATTGTTAATTAATATAGCTTATTTGTAAATACATATTATTCTGTAATATACCATAATATTATTTAATGTTTCGAGGAATACACACCTACATAAATTAACTATTCATAATTGAATAAATCACTACATAGTATAACACAAAGCTTAGATCTTTAAAATTAAGCATGATAAGATCACAAGATTTTGATGCCATATTTTAAAAGATATAACGCTTCAAGAGTATGGTTTTTATGTTTAAATCATCAGTATTGCACCCGTGCGAAACTAAAGCCGGTCGTTATCAATCAATCAAAATCAAATTCCATAAAGTTAGACCTCTTCATTTAGTTACAATATACAAAAAAATACCTTTTATTCGTATTTATTTTAAGTTCTGCCACCGTTGTAAAAATAAAACCTTTTAGCTAGTTCCAAAACCTAAATTACGTTGACAAGGCATTCCGTCGTTTTTAGAACGATCAATACACTATTTCTAGCAAAGTCTAGACTCTACATTAAACTCGCTAAAACATTCAAATTCAATTAGAAAGTTTTAAATAACTCGACATCGATATAACGGCCTAGTTTGTTACAGACTTAGAATTTCTCGCGGCCTGAAATAATATTTTAAAATTGGAGACGAAAGTAGAGTAGAGGATGACCCATTTCAGTCCATTTTCTAAAACCGGTATTTGGACATAAGTTACACAATTGCTTAAATATATAAGTGACATTTCTAAAAGCGTTAAAGAGAACAAATAAAATAGAAATCTGAAAGTGCCTGGGAAGGCCTACCCGAAATAAAAACCTTTTGATTTTGATTTGAATACAGAGGCAAATAGTCATTTATAAATGTCACTTAGCTAAATATGCATACGGGAGTTAGTTTTGTCACTCCCAATTTCTTCAAGCGATGCTTTAGCAACTAGCGCAGCTTAACGGTCAGGTTGTTGTAGTCCTCTTTATTAATAGCTCGTCGGAACAGCTCTACTACGCTAGCTATAACAGTCAACTGCTTAATAATCCTTAACCACGACCTTTTTCTACGGCCAACTCTTCTTTTCCCTAGCGATTTTTACCATAAATTAATGTAAATACAATACAGTAAGTAACAATAGACATGTCACTTGAATTAATTTATATTTGCAATCTGTTATTCCATATTATACTAGAATAATATAGCATTCTAGATTCCACTCTACGTTCATTGATTAAACAAACCTCAATGCAATGCAATTAATGTTTCGTATGTAGTGGCATAGTTTATATACCTAGTATGACAAAGACAAGAGCACAGTAAGTACACTACATTCAGACATTCAGTAGTTCAACTCCATTTCTAAAACACAAATGCCTACAGCATTTTAATTACATCAACAACACCGTCCTTCAATTACCCCTTTCTTTTCTTTCGACGTTTCTTCTCAGGTTAGCCTGTTAGGAAATGTCGAATCCAGGGAGATTATTAAAAAAAAACATATGAGAGATATAACATTAGCCTATTTGCAGAATAAACCATTTCATATCGTCACTATGTCACGCTCAAGACTGTATCATGCCACGATCCTTTAGCGTAGGCATAACTGTATATATTATTATATGCTATGACTACCGATCTTCGTTAACTTAGAGTGTCTCATCAAGCCGGTAATTATTCACAGTTAAAAGTTAAGCATGGCGTGTCGGGTCACGGCTAACGGACGGCTCCCATGCAATTTATATAACGCTGTTAATATTAATGTTGACACCCATGAAATATGGTTGTATGGAACTTTTTGCGGGGTATGTTGGAATTTTTGTACCTAGTAATACAATAAATGTAATATTTGGTCTTTCGGATACTTTTCAGTACCGATTTCAGTAAAATTTGGCCGAAAGAGAACTTTAAATCATTTTTAAAGTTAATGAAGGTTACAGGCTTCTTTTTGTCATGTAAACCTATTTACTACTGATTGGACTAGCTTCTTATACCGTGCCGTTATTTTTTTTTCTACTTGCTAGTTATTTTTTAACCAATTTAAATCAACTAAGATTTTTTTTATTTACAGTTTAAACGTCGACTTAACAAATAAGAAACGTATATTTATCATTCAATCTATATATTTCACAAATTGAATAAATGTAACGGTTAACTTTTTACCTAAGCTAAAAAACATCTAACTAACGTTAAAGACTTTTTCCTTCTAAACTTGTCCTTCTAAACCTTCTAAACATGCTTTATTGTTAACTGTTATAATAAAGTACTTTTGTTTTTTTTTTCAGATAAACAAATCCCCTGAAAAAACCTAGCCCCAAAAGCCCTATTCTATAAGAATCAGATAAACAAACCTAAGCCGTATAAATTAATTACGGAAAAAGTATTTCATTTATCTTTTACCTCATAAGAGAGAAAACCTTATTATTTCCTTTGTCGGACTCATCCGTAATTTCCCGACGTTTTCTCACGGCTTTTTATTACCTTCCTGATATATTATCACTATTAACTGGCTCACATAAGCCTTATAATAGGACAGCTAAGTAATAGCCGTTTGTGCCCACATTGGAAACAATGGACTATCGTGTTAGTACACTTTTTTTTCGGGAGATAAGTAAAAACTTCAGTTTATATTATACTAGCGACCTGCTACAGCTACGCATGGGTGAAATACGAATGTGTTATACATATAAACCTTCCTCTTGAATCAGTCTATCTATAAAAACGGCTTCAAAATCCGTTGGGTTGTTTTAAAAAATTAAACGAACAGACAGACAGACAGCGACAACGACTTTGTTTTATTCTATGTAGTGATATTATTCTTTGTATCGGTAAATGTCTCGTTTTTTATTCAAATTCAGATAGATACATCATAAGAACCATTTATGACCTTATTACGGAGGTGCTTTTTGGAATCCACGTGTAATTCGCCCATGAAATCCATGTTGTAGTAATTTTAGACGATAAAACGTATCTTTAGTATGTTAATTAAAATTTGCCATTAAACCCTCCTTTTATATACAGGATATACCATAAGGAAAACAGTATATACCATAATACGACTTAATCCCGTGCAAACCAAAAAGTTTAACAATGAATTGTCTCAACTAAGACCCATTGACAAAGTGCTACGCAGAAGCTACAAAGAACGGGCCGCGTAGCCACGTAGCAGCGTAGTAGCTACAATAACCCTAAAATAATGCAATTGTGGGAAAAAGGTCCAACAGAACAATTGTTCGTTGAATATAATTTTCTCGTCCCAATGTTGAGATTTTCGTGTATTTTTTGTTTAGGCAGCAACCCTACTTGTTGATTAGGCGCGCAACAGTTTTATTTCCATAGTCCTTTGTTTGAGAAAAGGGATATCATCCATTACTTCGTCGCGGTTTATCACAATATACGTGCGCAGTGTTTTGTTTAAGACTTTCTTTGTTTATTACACAATGGAACAAAGAAAACGGGAGCAACGACGCGGGTAATATAATACCGCGAAAACGTACGCAGACAATTTTCTTCATTAAAACCATAAGATATTTCTAGATAATACAAAATAAGAATTTTTAAACTATATTATAAAAAATCAAATAAATAAAAATAATAATTTAACATAAATAAAAAGCCTTACCTTCAAATATCAGCACCCGAAACTCGCACGGACCGCTACGGCTCACAGTATTATTTTTCAAAACAATCTAAGACAAAAAATATATTTTCTAAATATATTAGTGCCGAACGCGCGTCCGTGCCTGCGGGCGCTCGGAGCGATACTGCGAAGATAGACCACACTCGCTAGTACCTTTACCTGTTACATGCTAGGGCTGTTCTTAGGGTGGGAAATATCGGAACAGGTATTTTTGGCTAGTACTGTTATTGAATATTTTTACTGAGTAGTGTTAGTAGATGGAGTTTGAATAGAATTATATTAGAAATATACTCATATGTACTACGTTTGTATCTTAATGTATGTAAGATTGTGTTTTGCATAATAGTTCAGTAACTCTAACTTGCTGTATACAGGTAGACTTCAGTTATTCTAGGTTAATATGTGTTCACTGGCAAAATACAATTAGAATTGAGATCGTATTCCTTAGATCTTAATTTGTCATAAAAATATACGTATAATACAGTAACATAATTTAATAATTACAAAATCAATGTCAATATTTCACAGGAATAGGTACTAACCTAATAATAAATTTCCAAAAAACATTGTAACTGTTTCATTTAATTCTCGATATCGTTATTGTACGCCCTGGCCATATTTTTATTCCGTTCACGTCACATTTTCCCACCCTATAATTATAATTCAGCCTATTGCCATCCTCTTCACACACACCGTAACAAGCGAGAGCTTTTATGAGTGTGAGAAAGATAGATATAGTTTATTAGTGTCGTCGTGAATAGTGGAGCGTGAGTCAGTTCTAGCTAGGGCTGTCACGCCTGGATTTTCCTTCACCACGTTCGTTTGTAAATTATATTAAAGTTTTGCCGGTAAAGTACCGAGGATTGAATTAAATATGCTTTTACCTAGTAACCTTGGGGATTTAGCTATTCCTGGAAGTTTCGTTTTTCGTGAAAACGCCTTTTTATTTCGTGTCTGAAATATATATTAGAATTACCTTTTTATAAGAAACAATAACATGAGTGGGTAATTTTACTTTTCAGAGTAATGTGTGCTTTTGTATTGTTTTAGTCTTTATTGTTTTAAGCGTAGAGCTGGGTAAGTATTACTTTTGTAAGCACTGTTTGCTCTGCTTAGGTAATGTTCTATTTTTGGTGCTTTATGCCTGTTCTAGTTTACCTTGATATTCTTTTGTCAAGCTTATACTAAGAAGAGGTAAATGTGAATTATTCCTGTTAGTCCAGTCTAGTTTAAGAGAACAATCGTTATATGCTGTGTACTGTTGAGTAATGTAATTTGTTTGTAAAGCTCTATTCAAATACATACATAAAAATTAAACTGTATATTTAGCAGTTACTTTACTAAAAAAAACCTAATTTTCTTTTTCTTTTCACAAACCTGAAAACAACAAAAGAATCTCATCAAGCACATGTAACGATTCTTCTTGAATGAATGGAGTGTTAACCCTACTCATAGCGAGACACGTGTCGATTTAACAAGGGGGGAAAGAGAAGGAGACATTCCCCTTCCTTGTCACGTGGGATTAGTTAATTAGCAGCTTTCACTAAAGGAATACAGGAGCTGATCGTGTCTGATATATTTTTTTACTTGTCGTTACGTCGAAGCGTTTGTATTGCTAATTAATTGCTGGAAAATTGCTTTATTTTATGGTTCTAGGAATGGGTTACATGCGTATAAGTTATTACGTTATAAGTGATCGACGTATATGCCAAACATAAGTTTATTTTATATTGGGTTGAAGAAAAGCCAGTAAAACCACACATGATAAAAATCAGAAACGTTTTATTTCGAGTAGGCTTTTTCAAGTACTTACAAAACGTTACTGACTCTAGTTGCGCGGTTCCTAAATGTTATTTCTATAGAGGAGAACCGGTAAGAAACTCCTTAAGTTATTATTTTATGTAGTCTGTCTGAGATCCCACTGCATGGCAAAGGCCTCCTCTACTAAGTTACAACACGCAGTCTCTTATAAACAAGCTTACAAATATATTCTCATCCATTCCTCTAATAAAATAGAATCCATTTCAAACTCGATTAATTAACTGTATCCCACAATAATTATTTTTCCCTTTATTGTAACGCCTACGCTTAGCTTTAGGGACACACTGCACTTCCCACATGCTATTAGAATCGTACCGTTCTCGTTTTAATTTAAACTGAATATTTAAAATACCTAATTTTATTTCATCCCACGCTGTCTGGGACTGTATAAAGTATATTAGAATGGTTAGGTTGTATGTACACAAGTGCGGTGAATGGGAAAGCGAACCCCGTACCCCCGGCCATAGGTAGATGAGGACGCTCCAGTGGTTTTAGCCGTTAAGAGTCCGGTACACTCTTCGTCTAGTGGTCTGATGGACTGTCCTCCGTCAACCCACTGACGGAGGACAGTCCATGAGGATTTCCACTGGCATGCAAAAAAAAAGTTGTAAAATTGGTTATTTTTTTTTTTGCTGTGCCCTTCGGGATCCACAATCGTACATAGTTTCTATAGCATTATGGAATCCAAACAAATATATGAATAGCCTATTCTTATAAAAGTACTACATCAGCTATAACTAAATGTTTGTCAATAACACAATGGGCACGCATTAAACCTTCTTTTCCATTCATTCATAAACCTCTAAAGTAAAAGGATACCGATTTATAAACCTTCTTTCCTTACTCCTTAAATATTGTTTCCTACCACGCATCATCCATTTGTAAAAAATCTCTGCACAGAGCACGCAACGTCGCGTGAGTCTAAATAGATAGGTTTATATTAAAAAACAAAAGCTCATCTAAAAGGATAAAGTGAGCTTCGAAATTCCCGTTACAAAGACTAAGGGGGGGTATTATAATGGGAAGTCATCACTTGTCATTATTTTCTTCGAGATTTTTATGTGTTACAGGAGAAAAGATTGGCTTTATGTAGATACTTCAAATTTTGCGTTTCAAAGACTAGGGTGGAGGGCATTTTGATGGATAATCATAACTTGCTATGGTCACACATCTTCTTCGAGATCATTTTTTGTGTTACAGTAGAAAATATTGGTTTTATGTACTTAGCTACTTACCTCGACGGTATGAATGTGCCAACAACAACAACTTTGTTCTCTAAAAGATTGCAATATTTCTGTAAAAATTATTGACAGTACATGTAATTACAACATAATTTTAAAATATCTATTTCTTTAATGTTTTTTAACACAGATCTGATTAACTAATCACGTAGGAAATGGTCACTGGAATTTAAGAGATTTTTGATAAATTCTTTCTCGTGTCGAATTATAATTATTATCACGTCCCATAATAAGGTTTAATTTAGAATGGCAAAGGTTAATTAAATTAGAATAAATGGTTCACGTATTGTTTTGTTTCAGCAATATTCTGAAAGGTCGTGGTTAAACACTGAGTTAGCGAATTTATCAGTAAACTGTATCTACGTGGGTTGTACTGTCTACTGTATATTATCTACAGAGTTAATCTTTTAATGGTGATTAAAAAAGTCTTAATTGATCGATTTATACAAATGTCGGTACCCACACGGAGAATCAACAACCATTTATCACTACACTTGCTCACTTGCTGGTTCGCGATTTTAAATCGTTTCTCCATCGCTCGGTTCTCTAATAGATTGATTATATTTCAGATGGAATATAATAAGTAGTCCGGTCAAATTATACCAAAATATAGGAGTGAGATTAAAATAATACGCTCCTAGCTGGAAGTTGGTAATATTTTAGGTATCGACCTAATGGAGACTTTCTAGATCTTACAATCATCATCAGTGAGGTACAATTTTTTATAACCTCTAATGTCTAATTTGATACCAATGGTGTCCTAAGATAATACAGAAAAAAAACTTAGAAAATATCAAATTTACGTGTGCTCTACAATTGTGGCCTTATGCCTACTGATAATTTTAGCTTACAAACAATGAGAAAATTTTCCTTAAAACCACGCGGAAACTGAATACTACAGGACACAAAAGACGTAAAATTTCAGGTAATGTTCAGGTCTGTTTATTATACAGCTTAATGAAACCTACAGTGCAGTGAACGTTTAGAGGCTTAGGCTAGATGGGAACTTACGGCTCAGTTCCTGGTCTGTTAATGAACTTGCATTATCACTGTTTATATGAATTTCACCTGTGAATGTAGATTGTGTTGTTTGTTGTTTCCTTGTATTAAGCAGTAGATACAAGACAGGATATGGAAAAGTAAAAAGGCAACTAAGAGGCAAATTATTTAATTTATTATTATTTAACGTAATTCATCATTGCTACTGGTAATTTATAATATTATATAATTCATAGATAAGAATAAAATATGGTGATTTCAAAGTATTCGGCCATCAACTTGCAGTGATTTGTACTAGGTATACATATAAGCGTATTATTCATATTTTAGGATTAAAATTATAATAGAATTAAAACTATAAAAAAATTATCGGAGACCGTATAAAAAAGTAATTCAACAACAACTTATAATAACTCAAATTAGTTTTATTTTTTTTACCTAAGAAAAACAGTAATAAGCCTAGCGTTGGACTGACTAATCAAAGGTCGTAAGTTCAAATATATGTTCAATATGTGTAAAGTATGTGTCGGACACATACCAGTGACTTTTCGAATATATTTACGCATTACAACATCGTTAGGAAACCAGCACATCAAAAAAAAATTCATGGCGGTATGAACTCTGACACAAGTTTCAACCAACAATTGAAAAAGAAGACCTAATAACAACCAATTGTTTTGGATACGATCATTAAATTGTTATGTATAAAGTCATTGCTTTCATTAATCTTATTACTCTTACAAAGAGTTTCCCTGCAGTAAAGATCACAATACATTATTTAGTTAATATCAAACAAGTTAATTATCTCGAAGACAAAGTAACTTTAGAACTTTGTAAAACAAGGGATCATTAATAAGCTTTTAAAGTGTTAAGAACAATGTTTTTCATAAGTCAGATTTGATAAAATAATGACTAAATATGCTATAAAAAAAGCAACATTTTTTAAACGTATGACAAAATATTTAAGTATTTAATTCGCACAACTTTCGTTCATTTGTGACAGAATACATTAAAAAAACATTGTGATGTTAACAGATCAACTCGTACATTATTTTCCTTATTTTCATAGTTGCATCTTGCGCAATTATATCAACTAGGTACTTCTAATCATCATTAGATATATTAAATTTCGATACGATAGCAATGAGCAATCGTAACGAAGTTGCCACTGCATTAGTCATAAAAATCGAATCAATCAAAATTAATTTCACTATTAAATTCTGTATTTCGAATAATCCGTTCATACAGCTGAATCTATGAAATCTCAGCTGAATACTAATATCTGAAACACCAACCGCTATTCAAACCCACTGCACATTAGACGAATTTGTAAAATGCATTATGCATTTATTGGAGCCACCCTAGAGAACCGTACTATAGGAACCATTCAAACATCGAACACCAATTGAAACTTCAATCTTATAGCAAAGTCACTAAGGTTGAATTTTGATTGGCAAATAAAATGTAGTTGGGACCTTATTCGTTTTTGTGTATCCAGCAGTAGAATTTGAAATATGTTTTAGTTGGCGATGTTATCATGAGGTTGTTTGAAGAGGAATATGTAACGAAGTTAATTTTGGTTGCTTACTCTGATTTATATGTCTGGGTAAAGAAGAACTTTGTATTAAAATTTTCGAGGAAATTCTTGTGGAACGTTTAGAGTTTACATATGTGTGTGTGTTTGTATTTAATGATACTTAGTTCTTTTCAATTTATAACGGTGTAAAATTTAATACTTTTAGTGTCTTACTTATTGATAATATCATGTCCTTCGAATTGATAATCAATATTATACTTCTGACATAGTTTGCGATTTCATCGAAGGTCTCTCTTTCTACCAAGGTGTTAGTTCTAAAGATCAACATTTCCAGAAAAAAAAATAATGTAATCAGGACATACCCTTATTTCATTTACAGTACTTTTCCCGTATATCTAATAACTTTTCAAGCTATTACTGCTGCGTTAATTAAATTCGATGGACGGACCTGTAGCAGCTGATAAATAGAGCCATTATTGTCAACTACAAAACTTACATATTACTTACCATTTCTATAAATATTACAAACCTTCTTTTTCCTTCAGCTCAGCCTTTTCAAAAGCTACGTTAAGATCGCCTTTCATTCCAGAGTAGGCTTCGTTTACATGGTGGGACTGCTTTTTTGACCAATTTTAATGTGAAATACAGAAGGTATCCCAGAATAAGGCTATTCCGGGATCAGAAATGTAATATCCTAACGACTGTCGTAGGTCAAAATATGGTGGTCAGGATCAACGGCTTTACATGCTTTCTGAGGCATGAGGGTGTTAACACCGCCATATTATTAGACTCTACTAGATATGGTTTTTAACAGAAAAATGTATTAAATGGCAGTACAAATATTTCATTCAGGCTTAATTTTTAAAGTGCCTTCAGATAGTGTAAATTTATTAAACGTTTGCATACTTTTCTTACATACAACATAGAAAGAAATAACACACCTTTGTGTTACACATTTCACACAATTGCCAAGATCATCAAACGTCAAAATAAAACACCCAAAAAAATTCGATCAGACTTTAATGATGCCGAACTACCACCAAAAACAAATAGTCCTTTCCTCCACAATTTAGCGCAATCACAAATAAACCTTAATATGTTTGAAGAGGGTCCAATTTACAACTCAGTGTGGGTCGAGGGGAATTTCTTGAGAACGGCGTGGTATAGGTTATAGAACGCGTATACAGATACACTTAGGATTACGAAGAGGGAGCCACCGAACACAAAGCTTAGGAAGTTGCCGTCGATCATTGTGGTACCGCGTAGGCTAGGAGCGTGACCCTGGAACAGGTCTTTAGTCCCGGAGCCAGCGGCCTTGCGCTCCTCCATCATCTTTTTCATGGAAGACAGCCTTTCTTTTAATTCGTCAATAGATTCCATCATATCCTCCGCATCTGAAAAGTCATTATAATCAAACAGTATTTGCTACTTAACGAGCTGTTAAGCCTCGATCGTAGCGTTTTAAGTTTAAGTCTTCTTTTAAAAAGTCGTGTTTCTTTTATCTTTTTTATAAATCGTATTTCGTATATAAATTTTCGATGACGACTGATTGGTGACAAGGCTTTTGGTCATCCTATTTTATCACATTAAATTAAATTAGTTTTTAGAATTAAAGATACAAAAGTCGATGTACAACTTATACACACAAACATTGTAAAGTATTTTTATATTTACTTGGATAAAGTTACCCATTTCAAATATACCGTCTTACTATGTTAGCTCGATTGTACATATAGCATATACTTTATATAAAAAATCTTTGTGGACTCTTTGTTATTACTAAGACATTTCTATATCACTTGTATCCGACAATTATAAATTATTTATGTATTAAAATTGTTACGTTTTCAAATTATTCTATAACAAAATTTGAAATTAATACCTATCGTAGAAAGTACAAAATCTATCTACCAATTACTATATTATCCCAGCTAACGAGTTAACGAGTAACGTTACCCAAATGAACATGAGCTAAGTCAATACAAAATTTGGCTAAAAGTTTTAAACTTAATTTACAATAGTTTGTGGTTCGTGCGTCAAATGGAATATGGCTGACGCGTGAATTCACTGCCGAAACATATTAAATTAATAGTATCAAAGGAATATTTTACAATCATTTGTAACTAAAACACTACTGTTATGAAACACGTCTAATTATTGTCAAAAGTTAATATATTTGCTTTAATGGCATGACTGAATTTTGGGAAGATATCAACATTCATATTACGACCAATAAGACCGCAAAAACATGGTGGAATATTAGTAAGGTAAACACAAAACATCGACATTTACATACCATAACAAAACATAATAAAACACCAACATGCATGACAGAACAAAGGCCTATTAAAGTATATGTTTGATCTATCCATTCTACACGATCTTTAAAATTTAGTTTCTATTTCGATAGAAAAATAATGACTATCCTCTTTAGAGACATTTAAAACGCTTCACATCATTTACACAACACACCCCAGCCCCATTATTATTTTATCCTCTACGTATTTTTGAATCCACTATTCATCCACTTTTTACTAATGAATCGTCTATGTAAAAATACATATTGTGGAAGCGGTATCAAATAGTTTGAAATGGTCATTGAAAGAAACAGATGACTGTCAAATAAGCTGTCACTGTATACATTTGTGCTGGTCATCAAAACAAGGGCCGGCTTCAAGCTACAGGTTAATACTATGAAATCATAACATAAAAGGGTACTTAAACGTCATTATTGACGGTATTATAGTAACACATAACACAGAAATATACGAAACCCCACCGAAAAAACAAAAAAATGCACAATTGCATTACACACAGATTTTTTTAAGATAAATGGGCGCTTTCGTTTCACTGACACACAAAAACAACACACAACGATGTAACATGATAAACACAGGGTCTTACCATCCACGGTGTCCCGATTTGGATTCATTTTACCCATTTTTTGATGATTTTAATTCACGTTTGTTTTGTTTTTAATATTGCAAGCCAAGTCGGCGTTGTGCCGTGTACGGGAGTGGAGTAAGATGGCCGCCGCGCATGCGCCCTGGCGCGCCGGGATGCGAGGGTCATATTGATCGCTAGTATTCGTTAGCCTGGGAAACCTAACTGAAATTTGAGTCTAGATTCGAGCTCCCTTTGTTCGCAGTTCGCTGAAATCTGTTTATGTTAGAGTTCAACAGTATTGAATATTGAGTATGTCATTAATTTTTGATTCAAAAGTTGAGACTCAATAATGAGTTTTGTGTGTGAAGTCAAATATATTAGAACAAGCTTTTAGAGCGAAAATTATAATAATAATACGCTTCTTTCAGAAAGAAATAAATATTTATACTTGACTTTTTAAATTACTATTAACTAAATAAACTAAACTAAGAATAAAATAAAGCAACACATACAATTAAGTCAAATGAAGTATATTTCAACAAAAAAAAATGCTGACAGAAATCAAAAACGATTTCTTACATAATAATATACAAAACAAATAAATATAATAACTTAATACATTGTATAGTTTACGCGTTCACGGTGTTAACGATCCAATTAGTGTAAGAGGAGACGGCGGCACTGACTCCGGGGTAGTGAGGGTCAGCGCAAGACTGGCCAAAGGAGACAATACCAATGAGGATGTCTCCATAGTACAAAGGACCGCCGGAGTCTCCCTGGCAGGCGTCTTTGCCACCAACGTCTAAGATCCCCGCGCAGATCATGTTGTCGCTAATAGCCTGGGGTCTTGCTAGACCGGCGTAACGCTGTCTGCAGAGCTGACGGTTGATCGTGAAGATTTCTACGTCACGGAGAAGGGCTGATGATAGGCCGCCGCTCTGTAATTAAAATAGTGTAGAAGGTTATATGAGAAATTGTTTTGATTGAGGTTTGAGATGTATAAAGAAGCTTTTACAGGGAGATGTTTTGAATTGGTCTGAGCGCAAGATTTTTAAATTTCACTGACCTATATTTAGGAGGGAATGGAGAATCATTTAATTAAAATAGTTAGAAATGAGTAATGGATCACTTATAAACTTTAAAATAAAAGTTATAATGGACACTCTAATATTGAAGTGTTACCGATGTCATAGTTTTCTAAATTATTGATGCTATGATCATAAAAATTATGCAGTCAAATGTGGAAGGTAATTTACAACAAAATTTTGAAAAGATACGAAATAAACATCACCGTGATTTTAGGATTTTAGGTTGATATTTTGTTCAAGAAACTTATTATAATATAAAATCAGATACTTACAGAAACCGCACCCCACCCAGCATGAACAACAGGCAGATTATCCAACATCTGGAAGCCTTGGTTGACAATAGCACCGGGCTGTATCGCGGGGTTGTACACGAGGGCTCTGTCTAGACGGATGACACTGATGTCTCCGTCATGGCCGTTGGAGCCATAGCTGGGGTGGTTCGTGACGCGCGCGAGAGTGATCACGACACCGCCGGAGCCGCGCCTTGTGGTACCAGCGCGGATACGGCGGTTGCGACGGTTGAATAAACTGGAATTTGATACATGTGTGTTATTGTAGTAGTTTTTATTGGGTGACTTTTGGTGCCGAAGATTATTTATAATTACAATGGTAGTACGTTGCTTTTGGATGCATCAATGTCCTTTTCTGATCCCGGGGTATAAAAATTGAATATGGAAATAATTTAACAATTGACATTTTGTATAGATATAACAATCATATTTATGAAAATGATTGGTGGAATCATTTTACTACACTCCGTTTGTTTAGGTAACTATACAAAATGTGATATTGAAAAATGAAAAATACGTTTTATAACTTAAAATACATTCAGATTTTCTAAAATTATAGATATTTGATTTGTAAGTAGTAATATCCATATTATACACTATTTTTTTTTTAATAAAATGTAACTCCAAGATTGTTTACATTAACTTAATTACCTGAACAAATGGAGTATAGATTGTTTATCTCTAATTGGTTCGATGTTTCTCTAACTAGTACATTTATTTATACCTAATTTTCCTTATAAGTCTTGAATACCAAGAATTTCTATATTAAAGCACCTAAACAATGATTACAGTTACAAAGCAGTACTTACAGTCCAGCAAAGCAATGTGCAGCAGACAGTACGTGCACCGAGTTGAGGACGTTGGCAGCGCACACCTGGTTCCAGAGGATCCCGTTACGTGTCTCCACCTGCACGATGCTGGGGTAGTTCTCGATCTCGGTAGGCTGGCCTCCGACGATACGGCCGGCGTTGACGGCGCAGACTGCAGCTGGAATTTTTTATACGAAGTTAGGAAGTTAGATATAAATTTGACTGCATGGATAGCCGAGTGGTATAGTTCAGCAATAACCACTGTACGCGACGTGTCGCGGGCTCGATCCCCGCGTAGGGTAAGAATTTGTGCGATCTACAAAGGCTTGATCTGTGTCTGGGTGCTTATAACACAAACATTTGTCCTGGGTGGGAATCGAACCCAGGTGGATTTCCGATTTCAGATTCAAATTTTTGAAATCCAAGTTTCTTCACGATGTATTCCTTCACTGTTTGTCGGTGGTTTCTTAGAATAATTAAGAAAGTACATAATATAACTATGTCTGTGCTGGGGTCGAACCTGCACCTCGTGTACACAAATCCACACATAAAACCACAAAGCCACGTTGACGTTTATAAAATAAAACTAAAAAATATAGTAGGGTTATGCCCAAGCATAGCCCTAAGATAACCCCAAGGTTATCTCAACAAAATGCCACTAACCTGCAACCAAAAAAGTGATCCAAACAAGGTTCTTCATGTTGTCCAATTCAAAACTAACCGAAATGATAATTATGACTTGTGACTCGTATTTATAATAACAAATTAATTCTATATCTTTATCTATCTAATTGATTTACTGCACGGATTGATGGTGACTAGTAGGAATGGGATTAAAGATAGATAAATTGGGATTAATTATTTTTCAGAAAGATAATAGGGTTCACACGTGACAGAATAACGTATTAACACGTTTTCGTAAAGGTTTGTAAAACAAGAAATTGTATAAGGATCCGTAATCTCGCGTTTTTTGGTAGAAATATGGATTTAAAGACTAAACTTGTTTGTTTATTATACTACATGTTTTTTTCTGTAGTTGTAAGATAATTGCTATGAAATTTTGATTGCTGTGGATATCTGTAACTGGCATCATGTACATTAGTAGTACTTTACTATAGGATATGGTATGTAAATAAAATGTGTGATGTATATGCTGTTGTATATTATGTACCTTTAGATGTGTTGATACCTTTACATAATAATACTTGGTTTTTATTCTGCTTGACATGCTTACTTATAGTTTTTTTTTTATATAATTGCAGTCTAAAAAGCTATCACCGGCCAGGTAGAATACTCTTTTTTTCAGATATGTGTATTCTTTTTTCATTGTACTGTCACGAGCAAATACATTAATTATGTTTACACGTTTACATGATCAAACAATTGAAAGTTAAGTCCTGATCAACTATTTATGAGAGTATGAAATTTTCTTTTAAATTATTTGGAATAGCAGTCAGGGCCACCAGATCAACAGGCCCGTCAAAGAAAAGATGCGAAGGGCAAGAAACAGAGGAGAAAGATATAAACAAAAGAAGAACGATACCCAGTAGTGGTCCATCCAAGGCTGACGATAAATGAATAAACATATCACATATATAAGGCATAGTTTTCTTACCAAAAATTCTAGTTACCACCATATATATTTTTAGAAACTGCTCACTTTAATACAAACCCCAAAATAACCATCCCTGGAGACTGAACTCGGCGTAGTTTCAATAAAACCTTTCGAATCAAATTCTAGAAACAATTTTTTCCATGTTCAACTAGCGGTTAGGTTTGAGGTTATTCCCAAATGGGGAGAACGCGGAATTAAAATGGAATATTTTAACGTTTTTTTTCACGTTTGGTTATTTTTGGCTTTAGTTGTAGTAAGAGATTTGTTATTATGTATTCTGATAGTACCAAAACATAATTATTTAATTTTGAACACCTGTATGTATTTGCATCTGAAAAAATTAACACATTGACTGCCGAGGAACAAAATATGTATTGTTTGCCGGTCACCCGGTGACCCTCACGGCGTACAAAAGCTTAATTATCATTCATGAGTACGATGTGCAACTTTTTATGCTTTCAATTAGCACCATCAACCAAAACGATCATATGTATAGAAGAGACAAGTCTTGGTAATGTAACTAGTTGAACAGAAATGGCATTTTCATTCTTGAAAGATATATTGTATTGTCGTCTAAGGAACACCTAAAAAACTTTCCTTCATAGTTTTCCATAATGATGTTATTATGATTATTGGTAGCCCTAATCCTTATTAATTACAGATAATCTCAGTAATAAATAACTGTGATAGCAATAACACGTTAGAAGTTTATCATATTATGTTTATGTACTGGTTTTCCCCATTAGTCTTTCCTTCCTATCTTTAGCGTCTATCGTCTTTATTTTGTACTCTCTCGTATACAATGCATTACATTACAATATTCCTCAATATCGTCAAAACGCCATCTGTCGCAAGCTAAGCATACTGAGCTCGTGTTATGAGTATTAGATAACTGATATACATACTTGTATATTTTTAAAAACAAATAAACCAGCCTGGATTGGCGATTACAGATTTCTAAGTTTAGAATCCAGGTTTTCTCACAAAGTTTTCCTCCACCATTTGTCAGTAGAAGGTCAGTAGTGTCTTAGAATAATTAAAAAAGTACGTATATGAGGGTATGAAAAATTCTCATTGGTACTTGCCTGCGCTGGGGATCAAACCTGCGAAGCCACCGCGACATCAGACACAAAACAAATGATTGTGCTCATTGCATAAATATTTCTCCTGGGTGGGAATCGAACCCACGACCTCAGGTATGGCAGTCGGTGCCACTAGATAAACGGACTAGTCATTATAAACAAGAACAGGAATATTGGTTGTTGGTGATTACTAAAGCAAGAATACCTTCTCAGAATTTTTGATAATGGTCATGCCTCAAACTGTTTATAGATGGATTGGATAGATGAGTCTTTAAAAGCCTTTGCGATACTTCTCCAATACGGTTCGAGTTTATGTAATAACTCATTTGTAGTGAATTTTGATACTTAGTTGTCATGGTGGTACTAACGATAATTATATACCTATGATTAATGTTAAAGAGAATGGACAATCTAAGCCGTATAGTAAGTAGTAAATTTTTTCACGCGTGTTTCAATTTATATCAAGTTGAAGTTGATACTTCATTCCTTGCTCTTGAAGTATCCAATCTTAAAACAATTTGATCGGCGACCTAATTAATTAGCTATACAGTCTCCAATAACTTAAGTTCTTTGGTAAAGTTTTTTAAGTTGGGAAGTTAAGAAGCCTCTACTTGATACTTAAGTCTGGGTTATTTTACATTGTTTTACAGTGGAACAGACCCAGTCTAATAGTTTGTGGTTTTAAAGATCAAAGATTGGGACAGACACTATGAAGCGACGATGTTTTATACTATGAAGTGATATCATGAGCTATCTGGACTTCAATTTCTTTGTAATGCTCGTATAAAGATTTTGTATTAAATTGTTTGATGTTGGAGCACTCCTCATGTCGGAGGCACTAACAGCTGTGACACAACTTTGTGTAACTAATGTGGCTGTTAACGCATAATTAATGTTACTTATTGGTATTAGGAAAACCAAAAGCTAGGTAGTTCTAATAGTAAAAGAAGAAGCTGACTGTCTAACTTACATGTACATATATGGGCCTGAACTGAAACAAGGGTTGTTTGGTGCATTGGGCATTAAGAAAGGATTTTTGAAAATTTGCTCTTTATTAGATGAAAAGGGGGTGCAGAGTTAGTATGAAACTATGCCGTTATGAAGTTATTTGAATGAAATCCAGAATGGAGGTTGTTATGAATCGCTTACTTATAACGTTTTTTGAAAATATTTTCTTAAGCAGAAAAATATGCAAAACCTGTTCGGTATAGCTGAATGTTTAGGCAGGCGAAACCGTGCGGGTTAGCTAGTGTAGCTCTGTATAAGTACAGGAAGCTTCATACAAGAACATGACTCTCGAAAAACAATTACTTAGATAAGATTTTGTTTGACGTCGTCTATTATCTAATCAATTAAAATTTATGATCCTGACTTAAAATTATAATCATTTAAAACTAAATAAGTCATTTGTTTACTTCTACTTTAGCATACTTGTGCTGCCATCTAGTAGAAGCTGTGGATATTAAACGACAACATACTCTTACCGCTAGATGACAGTAGTAGTACTTGAAATGTACAGGAATAAGTAGTTATTCGTTTTTTTTGAGTGTAGTAGTATGACTTTGAAACTTATTATTGCAGATCTTTTGTAATCTTATTAGGATTAATTCAATTCGATATAGATACTAATTTATTAATTTATTTTTTTATTATTTTTAAGAAGATTTTTTAAAGTAACTATGCCTGGACGCATTTCTCAGCAATGTCACAGATACTCATTTTGCTATGTGTATTTTCGACGGTGTTATATTACAGCATGCGTGAATAGATATAGGCCCTATTTGGATGTATTTTCGTAACTGTGTCATGTAAAGTTGACATTTTGAGATGAGTTCGAATTTTAAATCAAATGTTTTAAAACAATATTTTATATGGCGTAATTGTAATCTTTCACTATGAATAATTTTACTATTACAATAATCATCGAGATGTACCTATAAGAAAGAATATTTCAATCTATTCCAAAGGATCGAGAGAATAAACAAGAAAACAAACAAATTAAATAAATAATATAAATATTTAATAATTTAGACAGTTCGAATCAAATAAGTAAATTAATCAACGTTCTGGACGATCCAGTTGGAAAGGTGAGAGACGTCAGTAGCGACCAAGGGCCTGCTGTTACCGACTGGCAGACCGAAGGAGACCATACCGACGAGGATGTTCTGGTAGAAGAGGGGGCTGCCTCCGTCCCTGATGCCGAGGTTCTGGCCGTCTTCGTTGGGCAGGCGAGTGCAGAGCATAGTCTCGGTGATGGGAAGAGAGATGGGGAAGAAGTCGTCGGGGATCACGATGGGGATAGACTCGGGGAGGTCGGGAATGGTGATGGGGAGGTCGGGGATCTCGATGGGGAGGTCAGGGAGCTCGGGCAGCTGAGGGATGGGGATGGAGTCGGGCAGGTCGATGGGGAACTCGTTCAGAGTGTACCTCTCCTGGCAGGTGTGGCGGTTCACGGTGTAGAGGATGTTGCTGCGGAGCTCGCGGTCAGCCCAGAGCTGGTCTTGCTGTAAACGAAAATAAAGTGTTAATACTAAATTAAAATCCCAGGAATGTGATTGATAGTGGTCAGGACGGTTGCTATGAATGGTCTCTATACCGTTATCAAAGAATGTAAATAGCTTTACTCTTAATCCGCGATTGTCTAATATTTATCTAATGTGAAAATATTTTACTGCTTAGCGTAGCTTAGTATGATTAGTTAGATATGTACGTATAAAAATAGAATGGCATTAGATAAGTGATATTTGAGAACAGGAGAGAAATTATACCTAATTTATGTTCATGCAAGAACATCCACTTAATCGTATATTAAAGTCGACGTTAAATTTGGTGCTATTTCTGTCATTGTAAAGTAAAGTCAAGAAAAGAAACTTACAGTAGTACGTCCCCAGGCGGCGACAGTCACGGGTACGTTGTCGGGGAAGTAAACACCGGGAGCGGCGATGGAGACAGTGTTGATGGCGGGGCTGGCGTAGAAGTAGCCGTCGACTCTGATGATACTGGCGTCGTAGGTGAAACCCTTGCGAATATTGAAGTTGGGGTGGTTCTTGACAGAGTCGACACCGTTGACGACGCCGTCACGGCCGCGGTAGGTGGCACCAGCGCGGACGCGGAGGATGCGGGGATCGAAGACACTGGAAGAAATGTTAAGAGGTTAACATCTATGATATTTTGATGGGTTTTGCCTTGATGTCAGTTTTACTCAAATTTCTTTTAAGTTTGATGGCTAACAATAAAATCTCATTGTTAAATTAAGTAACATACTAGATCTCTTTAAGATTGCTGTAGACTGCATCAGATGCACACAACTTAAAGAACTGGGATGAAGTTTGGGAATCTGGTTTATATATTTTCTGTGAGAAATATGAACGTTTTAAGCTACTTACGGTCCGGAGGTGCAGTGGGCAACAGTCAAAACGTGACGGCCGGTGATCAAGTTTCCAACGCAGTACTGAACCCACGCGTGGCGGTAACCGATCTCAATCTGGACCGTGCTGGGGAACTGCTCAATGACAGCTGGGCTACCACTTGCAGCTACGGCACTAAGGCCTAGATAGAACAAAATACAAAAGTCAGCATTTTCATAGTTAAAGTCATGAATCAAGTAGAAGAATTTTAAGCAAGGGAGAGAAAATCTTTATCTAAATCAAACCCGATAATATTAACAAAACAGATAAAAATATAAATTTAAAGATTTAAACAGCAAAAATAAAAGCAATTTTATTGAATTTGGTTAGAGTCGGTGTGCTTATTCAGGGCCTTAACCAATACCCAAAGATTAACATAATTAAGAAGATTTTTTTTTTAATGATTTTGATTATTGATAATTAAAATAGATAGGACCGTGTGGAATAAGAAGACATGCTGCGCCAACCCCAAATAATAATTGGGATAAGGGCAGGGGATGATGATGCTGACGAGAATACATATGTTTTTTATTGATAACGATGAAAATACATATGTATTTATTGATGTGAAATATTTACCGGCAAGAAGAAGGACGGACCAAGCAGCGAGTGAAACCATTGTTCCAATGTTCCCGGTGAACTGTGAGAAATGCTTGCACCACCGACTTTATATACTAAATGGGTCATTAAGCAAATGCTATCATATCACAACAATTTCTGCTACAAATTCTATATTATCACATCAAAGGATTATCACTTGATTAAATGTCAATGCAAGTGACGATAAGCTTGCTGTTTTTCTTGTATTTTTTTGACTGATTTTCGGCGTGGTATTGAAATGTTCTATAATTGGTTCTAGAACATTTCAATGTGCTGTTTCTAACAGTAATAATACCAGACTATTATCTTCCCACTCCTGTAGAAGCCTCTTTTACCAGCTTACTGCATCATCATCATCATCTTCCTGCCCTTATCCCATTTTACTTGGGGTCGGCGCAACACGATTTTGTTCTTCCATTCTCTCCTATCAGACGTCACAGTATAATTTACTCCTTTTTCATTCACACCTTTCCTTATACGACCCATCCATCGTTTCTTTGGCCTTACCCTTCCTCTCCATTCATACACATCACTCACTTAGCTACATGAGTCTCATCCCTCCTCGTCACATATCCGTACCAAGAGAAACGATTTCCTTTCATTTTTTTCTGTCACTGGTGCTACTTTTAAACTTCCCCTTATAAACGCTAGCTTATTGCAGATTGGCGATTTCAGATTCCATTATTTGGAATCCTCACGATGTTTTCCTTAAACATTTCTCAGTAGTGACTTAAAATAATTAGAAGAGTACCTAAAACGTTGAAAAAGTTACTTTGGAACCTGTAGCAATTTCTAACACAGATCCTTCACGATCTTGTAACGGTAACAATAGTTCATTTACAAAAGAATACATCTGACTTAGATAATTAAACCATATTTTTCAATTAAAATAGATTTTAGTAGCTGTACAGTAACACTAACTGTTTAAAATGTTACGTCTGTACAAATCATCATCTTCCTGCCCTTATCCCATTTTACTTGAGGTCGGGGCAACACGTTTTTTTGTTCCATTCTCCTCTATCAGACGTCAGTCTATCATTTACTCCTTTTTCATTTATATCGTTCCTTACACAATCCATCCACCTTTACATTGGCCTTCCCCTTCCTCTATACAAATACTATACACAAAAAGATCAGTAGCAGTGATAGCCTAGTAGTACGACCTTTGGACCATCAAGTCAAATGTGGGTACGCGTGCAGGCTGTTGCAGTTGCGAAAAAGAGCTACTATTTATATCGTAGAGCGCTGTCTCTCTTCCAAAAGCCAGCAAATGTTATGTCTTGAAAGGTGATGATAAGGCCAATTATATAATTTTTTTATTGTTCATTACTCGATATTACAGAAACTAACTATGAAACTATACTTAAAAAAGAATCAACATTTAAAAATGAAACATTTTAAAGGGAAAGTGTTTAATATGTGTGAGCGCATGTGCGTATATTTGTTACCTCTTCACGTCTAATCGGCTAGAACGATTTTGATGATAATTGAAATAAAGGCGGTGGCCTGAGACATGAGCTAACATAGATTTGAATATTTCGGTGTAAGAAATAAATAATCGAGGGGATGGTTGTATTGAAATGAGTCTGCTGACAAACTGTTTGTCCCAAATAAATAAAGAAATGAGTCAATTTTAGTATGAATAGCTGTTATTTGCAAATGCTGTTGTTTATCTAGAATATCTCACTACAGAATCTATCATGAACAAGTCGCTCTTGCACACACGCTTGGTCGGTTTTGTTAGGTTTTACGAAAACCGCGGGTAACACCGCGGGATACAGCTAGTATTTAACCTAAAAAGCTTTTTTCAATATGAAGACGTGTTTTTTTATATATATGGATTTCATTAGAACATATATGATTACTAAATCACTTTACACATAGTTTGAGCTAAATTTGTGATACAAAATTAAGTTATTTTGACCTTTTTTTTTTAAATATACGCTTCGAGATAGAATTGAGCTGTAAAATATGCAATCTATTCTAGCAATAAAAATATAATTATATTTTCAGGCGATAGTAAGTAATCGTATAATCCATGCAATCACCGGTGATCAACCGCGCCATATACTTTGGTGACGCTAATTGATAGCTTACCTAAGGCGCAGTATCCTTCGCTAAGGCTTCCATAAAAATATTAATAAAGATTTTAATACTTAGGCAGTTTAAAAAATGTCTCGTGGCTTGTAGCTGATTAGTTTCTGCAGACTCCTTAGGCTACATAGTCGAAAAGTCGGAAAAGATGACCAAACTTAAATAAGATTGTGGCCTATGGTAAATAAAAAAATAACAAAAGACATTTATTGCTACTAAAAAAAAGGTAGTTATAGTAATACTAATAATGAATTAAAATCAGTAGCAGGAGGTGGGTGTTAGCTTATGCTGTAGCGGGCAGAGCACGAACAGCCACAGCACTGATTTTCAGCCATTCCTATTAAAAGGCTACATGGTAGCGAGAGCGCGCTCAAGCTTTTCGAATTTATTCTAATAAATTCGAATTACTTGTATAATATTGACCGTATGTCAGACTAAAAATATTAACCTTAATGGTTAATATTTTTAGTCTTCAATTGCCCTTTGCTTTTGTCTCCAGCGGTTTGCGCTAGGTCTAAAGCTTCGAGTTTCCATTTTAAAGTACCAGCTGTTACTATGTTTTTGTTTTTTTTTTCTAAACATTTACTTTAAACATGTTCGGAAACTTTCTGCCACCAAATGCCTAAATTGTTATTACTCAATTGTTTTAGATGCATCATCCCTACCCCGAAATGCAAGCGCACTCCCGCGTCAATAAAACTTATCTCTCTTATTTGCCACATTGGTAGCGTAATGCCCTTTATCTTTATAATCCACTAAAAGTACCGAACGACCGTAACAACACCTGTCTCCTTATCATAATACATTAAAACCATCATAATTGATCTTGCATTTCATTCAAGAATTCTACAAAAACAAATTGGCAGCTGATATCATTATGATAAATTACTTCTTCTATATCTGTAACTAGTTGTGATATTAGGTAGGGATTAGTTGATTTTATTGTTGTGTTTTTAATGTCTCTAGGCCAATGGTCAGTGTGTGGCGTGCCGTGGTCTTGTTCACTAGGCTATATTTGCTTTTTAAGTTTTTAGACATCTCGCACCATTTCTGTTATTTCGACACGACATTTCTGTTATAAGTCCTCCTAAAAATTAGAGCAGTGAGATTAAACAAAATATAATTTACATATTTACTCGATTTAAATGCTTACTATCGCCTATTAATTTGTTATCGCTCACATTAGTCTTAGTTTCTATATTTTCATTCGAGAAAGTAACGCGTCCCTTTCGCAGATTTCAGACTTCTTTGTTTTGTTTGTACGCTAATGACTTCAACCCACGCCAAGGATCCATGTCGGACTCCCACTGGTTAAAAACACCACACCACTATTGTGTTCACATCTGCAACAATCTTTCTTTAAGAGGTAGTGGTCGCCCCTTAGTCTTTAATTATAATAATATAATGTCCTGACCGATTTCGGGCACTGCGGCTAGTGTTACTATGACACCAGCCAGCTACGCGGAACATATTATAGTGCACAAGCGTGTGCGCAAACACAGGTGCACTCTCTGTTCCTTTACTCCCACATGATGGGACGGCAATCCGACACGACCGGAGAGAGATCAGGTGCAGGACCCACACTTTTACGTGCTTTTTAAAACACGGACTTTAATCAAAGCTCGATGGCACTGCGCGAGAAAACGATAAAAATAAAATGTAAAAAACGTTTATTGCTCCCTTTCTGCTACATTACGAGATGCAAACAATAAAAGAAAATGGCAAAACTTTTGCAGTTTCAAGATCTGTCTTGAAACAACGTGTAATGCCCTACATTACACGTTTGCAATGCTAATATTCAGCCATTAGTAGCAACCAACAGGCGCAAGAAAACATACTAGTTATAATAGGTTTTTAAAACGTAACTAAATGAACGGTTTCTTTAAGTAATATTTTTTTAATTGCCTTGAATATTCTATTGCAGAGCAAAGATTCTTTATTCTTCTAATCTGTATAGTTTCCATTCAGCCAGTTCCATCCAGTTCTTCTGACAACTTTATATCTCATAAAATCCACCTATTTTTATTCCATGATTAGAATCAAGTGATACTCGTAATATATTAGTAGTATAGTCTAAAAAGAAGTAATATTATTAATTGGTGTCGTGAAAGTATAAGACTTGAATGCTTTACACGTCCATTACGTGTAAAGCATTCAAGTCTTATACTTTCAACGGTTTACACTTCAAGGTGTCTGGGATTCTACTCTATGTGGCTAGCTTTTGTTAACGTCAGTTATTTGAGTTTTAAAGCGCAGTGCGAACTGAAATGGTTTGAAATTTGAATTGCAAATTTGAAAATAGGATAGCTAAATGTTATCTCTTTTACACATCATTTTATTATGTAAGCTCGCTGGAATCGCCATTACCTAACGGGCTACTCTGAGAAAAAAGGTCCAAATAAACTCCAGAGAATAAAGTGTTTTCATATCGAGTAATCAAATGCAGTGTCTTTCCAGGACTGGCCAATACAACAAAGAGCCAGATCTATGAGGAAGCCAGGCTGATGATGATGTGTAATTTTTTATCACCCACTTTGCTTTTTAAATGTAGGTATTATAGTTGTAATTGATGAAAACCCGTTGCAATTTGTGAACTAATAAATAACAAATAAATAAACACATGTTAAACGTATGTGAATATTTATTTTTGTCGGGTGATATCATCGAAATTATTTTAACGTATATATGTTACGGTATTGTGACTTCGATTATACTCTTAACATCGGATTAGGATTATTGGATTAAAAACAAATTAATATTTGTTAATCTAATCTGGTAGATTCATTAATTTATCTCATTGTACCTACGTAATTCTCGAGAAAATATTTCAAAAACCTTATCAAAGATAATCCTCTACTTCCGTATTGTCATGGAAAATTCTCTTTCTTTTATATAAGCATCACACAGGTGTGTAAAAAAATAAAAATTTAGTTTACGTATCAGTAAACATTCCTATCTCTGCCTTGGCTGCAATTGTATCTTGCGCTTATCAATGTTCGGCGCTTGAAAATGACCTCCAGAACCTATTTTACTGGGTAACATAGTATTCCAGTAAAAAAAAATGTGTTTCGCAGACCCCAAGCAAAATGGGATAAGATAAAGATAAGTTTATTCGCAAATATGGGTACAATACAGGTGATACAGATACATTTTTGGTTCAGCCATATTTTGCCATGATGGCATGCAAATTTTAACACACAGTAACAATACACACTTTAAAATTAAAAACTAAATTTAAAAATTACAATATTATTTTTATAAATCCTAATTAAAATTAAAATATACTATACTCCATTTGTTTAGGTAATTAACGAAATGTAAACAATCTTGGCGTTACTTTTTAACCAATAAAATAATTTAAAATATAGATATTACCACTTACAAATCAAATATCTATAGTTTTAGAAAATCTGAATGTATTTCAAGATATATAAAGTATTTTACATTTTTCAAGATCACATTTTGTATAAAAGACATACCAAAATTGTTTACATTTAGTTAATTACCTAAACAAATGGAGTATAGATACTAAAGTCTCTTTCGTTCAAAAATTCGCTTATGCTATAGTAAGTTTTATTCACTAGAAATTTTCGTAGCTTCTTTTTAAATTTCAATAGAGGCAATTCTTTCCACTGTTTGGGTATTTTATTATAAATCACCGGAGCCATGCAGTAGACGCTCTTGCGCATAAGTGCAGTTTTGGCTGTTTGTAGACACAGTAAACTATTGTTGCGCCTATTCCGTGGGAAATTATCGGCAAGGAGTTGAAATTTATTCAGGTTTGATTTGACAAATAAAGCTACTTCTAGTATATACAGACAGGGTAGGGTTAGTATATTATATTCTTTGAAATATGGCATGCAACTTTCGGTGGTTTGCAATTTAAAGATAAGGGCAGGATGATGATGATAGTATTCCATTGTATTACAGACCGACCATTGCTGCGTACAGCTGAAAAAAGACAAAACCTTACTGACACTCACAAGAAATAAATCGATCGGTAATTAATTAAGACAGTCTTATCCATGTTTAATAACACTATCTTGACTCAAATGGGCGCTAGCTACAAGGATGTTTTGATATGAAAGCACTTCAATCAATTTTGACAGACTGAGTTGATTCTTATTGCGGCACACAAACGCCCTCATTAATGCCATCCACGTGCCGAAAGATCCTTGTACCTCTACAATTTCCGCATAATAGTCGGACATAGCAAAAGTAAAAAAAACAATGTACCTAGATTCGATGATAAAGTCGTTCAAATTATATATTTTAAAAATATGTTTGGATAAAAACGTTTTTCATTTTCACTGCCTAGTAACCCATATTATTTTGATTGATAATGATATTCATTGAGTACTTTAATCAATTATTTTATAACTACTGATAATGTTGATAGCGTAATGGCAGCGTATCAAACGATCGAACGTTTATAATCCCCGTATTATGTTATGGTATGATCACAACATCCAATCACATTGCTTAAAATAGTAAAATTCATTCAACAATATTGTAGCCTTTTTTTGGTGGAAATCCTCATGAACTGTCCTCCTTCAGGGCGTTGACGGGGAGCTGTACCGGCCTTTATAGAGTTAAAAACCGCCGAAGCTCATTCTGCCTATGGCCGGGGGTCTGGGGTTCACTTTCGCATTCACCACGCTCCCGGCAGGCCTTGACCCGCCGCGCGGTTGGCAAGTCTCTACTCTTGTACGAGGCTGCGGAAGAATTTGAATTCCCGCGGCCCGCACGCAGGTGAGAGGAGACACCGGAAGGTTTTAGTCTCTACTCCCGGGGTGGCCCCTTGTCCAGGGTTGAGTATTGTAGCCATTGTCACCATTAAACTTTTTGACTAAAACCACTGTTTTTTTAAGTCAAATCGTAAAACTGTTATAGTTGAATCGTCCTCCAGGCCATCAAAATGGCCTTTTGAGACGAAAATTACCAAGTTTTCTATTAAAATATTCTATTGGTTTCAAATTTTTCGATTGCACAAATAGGAGTGGATAGTGTATAGGCTACCACGCCAATTACCAATGATCGTGACATATCGCGGGTTCGATCCCCGCATAAAACAAGAATTCGTGCGTTCCACAAATGCTTGTACTGAGTCTGGGTATCTTTCTGCATGTGCATTGAACATTTGTGAAACCCTCCCGCGACACAAGGATTAAATTCTTTAGTGCGAAAGCCGTATTAAAAAAAACAATGCTATGCATTATTTACAAGGCTCTCTTATCTGTGTCATAAATTAAATCGAGTTTTATTATTTTGAGCTTGTAAAAACAACTCCTGATAAAAGCTACTTACGTGTCATTCATTTTCCATCTTTTTTATCGTTATGTCATCATTAGTACTGAACATGTTTGAGTCTCTCGTTTTTCATTTTATCTACTTTTGTTTTACAAGTATTGCAAAAGGAAGCTTAAAATAACACATATTTTAATACATGAAAAGTCTCCCTGCAAACGTCAACACTTGTTGAAACGTAACGCGACGTTTGTCATCATCATCATCATTCCCCTGCTCCTATCCCATCCCTGCATCTTTATTATTATAATTATTACTTAGGACCGGCGCAGCACGTCCTATTCTTTCACATGTTCCTATCTGACGTCATTTCGCAAGTAACGCTCTTTGCAGCCATATCAACTTTCACACAATCCATCCATCGTTTCTTTGGCACGTACGGTAACGCGACGTTTCTAGTATGTGTAATAATTTGTAATCTAATTAATCTTTTTACTTCTTTACATTTAATCTTTCTGCGGTGGAAATGACGTATAAAGTTATTTTTTTAGCTCCAGAACTTGAATACAATCGCCTTATCACCACCTCCTATCTCAGAAGTCGTTTTTACCTAGATATTTGTTTCAGAAATATTATCGTATTCACCGTAAAATGGACTAATACGTCTCCTAAGTGTAACTAAGTAGTAACGTCTTTGTCGTTTTCAATAAAATACCTAAGTTTTAAGTTACATTGTAGTTATAATTAACATAACCTGTAATAAAAAATCTTAACATCAACCAAAATCAAGGTGACACAGTAGGATCGTAAAATAAAGCAAGAAATGTATCATTTTCATTCTAAAAATAAAACCAGTAAAAATTTGAAGCTTATTATTGATTTTAATTCAAACATTTTCAAGACTTAAAGTACAGTTCCACTTTTGTTTTCCATTTTACAAAAAACATAGTAAGAAATAAATAACAACAGTCATTGTAGTGTCAAAATCGAAATCTCACTTAAGATTCTCCAGATTTGAATGACCTAATAAATTACAATAAAATTAGATTTTCCAGGATGGTTAATAATTTAGACGGCAGCCTTTTCAACGATCCAGGCGGTGTAAGATCCGACAGAGGTGCTGACGACGGGGTATTTGTCATCAGCGTAAGACTGACCGAAGGAGACAACGCCGACCGTGACACCGGAGTAGAAGATAGGGGCACCAGCGTCTCTGGTGTCAAGGTCGCGGCCTCCAACGCCGGGCAGACCGGCGCAGATCATGTTTTCGGTGATGACCTGAGGCCTGTCAGAGTTCTGGTAGTCGTACAAGCATTTGCCTTCGTAGACGGTGGCGAGGTCAATGCTGTAGAGGTCGTTGTTGCCGATGAGGCCGCCCTCCTGGGGAAGGAAAGTTGGTTAATTTAGGTGTAGGTAATAAAATACAGGTTTCGCGCAAATAAATGAGCAATGAAACCTAGGAGTGATTCAATGTAGATATAGAAGTAGCAAGTTTTTTTTACACTTTTATAGTTGGGCAAAAAGAAGTGGTGATAAGTAGTGAAAAGTAGAAAATTCAGTCCCTGTACGCGTACGTTTTTTTGGTTTCTAAAGCCCTAAAGTATAGCAGTCAGTGCCAATAACCACTTGACCAGCAGACCAAAAAAATTGTGTGATAATAATGAGAAGAAAACACTTACAGCAGTGGTACCCCAACCAACAAGAGTAACAGGAAGAGCGACGGGCAGCTGGATGCCCTCTCCAAGGATGGAAGCCTGCTGGATGTTCCCTCCGAGCTGCAGGTAGCCGTTCAGCCTGACTACCGCGATGTCTCCATCGTTACCGACGCCCTGGCCGTAGCTGGGGTGGATGTAGACATGGTAGACCTCGACCACGGAGCCGCCGTAACCGCGGGTGGATGTGCCGGCTCTGATACGGCGGGTGTTGGCGTTGTAGCCACTGGAAGGAAAAATATGATTGATTGAAATTGATTTTGGAGGCTAGGTCCGTTAGCAGAAACATTTAATGTCAGATACGGTTTCAATCTGGATGATATAACCTGGCTCTCAAGCCAGCTATCTCAATAGCTGAATCCAATATAGTTTGAAAAAAGATTAAGTAATTGATTCAGTTTAGTGTTTTCTACTTCCTGTTTATCACATTCCAAATGTAAAAAAATATTATCTCTCCTATTTTTCTCCAAGTATCTTAAAAGTAATAAAGAATCTATTTCTGCTAAGAATGAAAAAGGATTAAATGATAGTTTGACGTCTGATGGAAGGAGAATGGAATAAAAAAACGTGTTGCACCAACCCTAAGTGAAATGGGATAAGGGCAGAAAGATGATGATGATTTCTGAACCAGAGTATGCTATTGCAGTCCCATATTTTTCAATCATCAGCCTCATTTTTGAACTGTATTACACATTTCTCCAGGAAGTTCAAGGCACTTACACGCCGGAGAAGCAGCTGGCAGCGGAGAGGACGTGGTAGGAGGTGAGGACGGAGCCGACGCACTGCTGGAGCCAGATAGTAGCGGCGATGTTCTCCACCTGCACCACGCTGGGGAAGTCCTCGATCTTCGCGGGACTGCCGAGCTTGGCGGATGTGCAGGAGAAACCTGGAAGACAGAAAAACGCAAGTTTTGATAGGCTCGATCATCATCATCTTCCTGCACTTATCCCATTTTAATTGGGGACGGCGCAACCTGATGTTTTAATAGGCTCGATATTCCCCATAAAATTTAAAGAAAATAGTGAGTAAAGAAAGAAGAAACCATTTACTTATTTATAGAGATTTTACCAACAGTTTCTCCATATAATAAATCATGAGTATAAAATATGAATTATATGGCATGGCATGTACTCGCTGGATTCGACATTTCCTAACTACCCTGAGAAGAAATGTCGAAACAAATACAGGGGTCTCTGTCTTTTTTAAAATTGTGTCTTTTTTTAAGTTGTTGTTTAATATTACATTGTTACAAGCGTTAACGTCGATCGAACTCTTCAAATGAATGTGAATAACATTTCTTTTTGATGAGAGTTGATAGCTGATACTATAGTATAGTGATACGTATAATTAAAAAGTATAATATTTACCTGCAAGCAGAATTACAGCCCAGAACACCGCTGCCATTTTTCTTACGTAGCACTTCAGTACTATTGCGAAAGAATGCCTACTGAATACTTTTATATCGGACTAATATTAAAAAATACTTTTATCTACAATTTATAACTTTTGTTTTATTGTCGTTCGATAATTTGTTTATTGTTATTCACACCTGTATGCCTAGATACTACGTGATAGTCTTGGGATCCGTCTTAGTACAGGAAATAAGGCTTTAATATCCAAATTACTGGTTATTAACTCTATATCTGTGTTTAAGGTTGCTTTAAGTCTTACATCCGACCAAAGATATGCAAGGCAACAATGATAATTGGAAAGCTGAGGGCTTACCACCAAGGTGTTTCATACCTGTATTGATAGTTACAGACGGCAGTAGACCGTACTACAGATTAATAAATAGTGACCGCTCGCTGTGGTTGCAGTTGAATGAGGCTGACATCCAATAGTGGACGCTTACGGTTTGAGATGATGATGATTACGGGAGGTTCCACAGCCATTCACATATAATTACATATACTAAGACACCCAGACTCAGAACAAGCATAAGTGGATCGCACAAATTCTTGTCCTTATAGAAAATATCGTACTGATGTCTTCTGTTGTATTGTAGAGAGATACCTTTCCATGCCGTTTAATGCCATCTTACGCTTCTCCATAATTGCAATAAAAATATAGTCTTCAACACATTACTACAAAATATTAATAGAAAAATCACTCAAAGAAACAGAAAATCAATTTCCTAAAAAGGATTTTAAAACCGCTCTACGGATCTCCAAATGACAAAGGTAGTCTCAGGCATTTGATGATTATCATGCAGTGACACTTGATTTCAAATGTATGCGTGAAATAACACGACTAAAAAGAACATGGTAAATTATACTTATAATCTCACTATATATAAGATTAGATACATGGCTACTATCCAACAGAAAAAGGCCTGCTGTCGATATAGAAGAGACATATTGGGCCGTTATGTGCTGTGGCAACAGCAACGAGTAACATTTCTATCGTTTACGTCAATGGAAAAAGCTCAAATGTATGGAAACTGCATTTTTTAAATTTAACAATAGTCTATAAATCACGTGACTAAGATCTACCATTTTCATTAATTTGAGCATTTTTTACTGACGTTAAGACCGTAGGACTGCCAAGTCAAAGGTCTTGAGTTTCGAGGATCGTTTTAGAAATGAATTCACAGCTTCCGTGTTTCGGAAGGCACGTTAAAATGTGGGTCCTGCGCCTGATCTCTCTCCGGTCGTGTCGGATTGTCGTCCCATCGGGCTATGAGAGTAAAGGAATAGAGAGTGCACCTGTGTTTGTGCACTAGGTATAATAGGTATGTCACGTGTAGCTGGCTGGTGCCATAGTAAAATCAGCCGCCGTGGCTGAAATCGGTCTGGACATTGACGTTAATGATCGCTGAAGATTGTAGAAATGTCACTTGTTGCAGTGCTGTTTATTTGCTCTAATGTAATAACATTAGAGCAATTCGTCATAAACCAACCCCATTCCGTTAAAAATTACTTTCTTTTAAAAACTGCAAACCTACCTACTGTTAAAATTACGTTTTCCTAAAATAAATATTTCACGTCACCCCTCATATATAACTACATTATCAAAGACTGCAATAACTTCATTATTCTTATCGAATTGTATTATACTAATATAAAAATATTTGTTTAATACCGGAAGCAATGGAGTCGTAATTTCTGTTTATTGGCGTTATAAAAGTAAATAAACAGTTTGTGTGCTACTGGCTTACGTGCGGGTGATATGATAATGTACGCTTATTTATTACACATATTATATGTAATATGTATATTCTACGTTTTTATATATTATCTTTTTATCTGTTCAGTTGTAACTTTGTCGGTGTTGGTAACTAATTTACCGATTAACACTTTCTATCGCTTTCTATGTAAGTTGTAAGTAGTTTGTAAGGTTAGAATATAAAAGGTGATGGACACCGAAATTATGTAAGTGATTTGATTTGCCTTCAGCGGAGTTCAAACGAATTTTCAATTTGTTTTCCAAAGAATGTTAAAACCAAAAAAAGGCGCGGACCATGAGTCTGCGGAATCGTAGTTAATTAAAAAAAAACACTTTCTATCATCCTTTTTTTTGTAACCCCAGTGGAAATCCTTATGGACTGACTTACGCGTGGCGTCACTTTTTCGTATAGATTTTGCGAATGTGTTACGCCACAGACCCCATCTTTGGCATTTTATATGGTTCAGATGAACCCAAACATTCGTGTGTAATAATTTTTCATTTTCATTCTGACAAACTAATTAGAATTTACTTGTCGTACAGCTTAATTAATATTTAATTAATATTTTTGCTCTTGTCAGTTGTCAAGAGATAATAGAAAGTAATTATGTAATTCCGTGATAACATAGGTACTAGTTATCAATATATTACTTTGTTATTGTCAAAGAGTTTGAATTATACTTTGGACACTTAAAATCCTAATTCGATAAAATTTATAATCAGGTGTTTGAAACATCTAGTTTTATTCCATTCATAATAAAATTATCTTGGTTGACATAGGCAGAAAGGTATAGAAAGTTTAGGGTCAATAACATTACAAAAATGCCTTTATTTCAAAGTAGTTAAAGTGAGTTTACCGTGCTTTTCTGGCACGCAGATAGCTTCAATAAACAGCCTTTCAAATTGATAATATAAAAGGTAATAAGCATTTGAATAACAACCCCCAAAAGATAACAGAATTCTTATCGTTTGATGGTTTGATAACATCAGACTTTAACGTTCCAGTGCTGGACACTGGCTTCATCCTTTACAGGGAAAGGTTGAGGATTGATTACTACACGCTCACTATGGATAGGTGATTTCAAATTTAAATATTTGGTTCCTAGGTTTCCTCACAATGTTTTCCTTCATCAAATACATACAACTTTGAAAAATTCACCTTGGTACTAGCCTGCACTGGGGATCGAAACCGCAAGATTGCTGTACATTGACAACAAAAACTAGTAGACTGCTCATTCATACTAAAGTTAAAAAAATAACTTATTATATTATCAATCAATACCTACTACTGCAATCTATTGCTGGACATAGGCTTCTCTCAATGTTTGCCATTTGTGCCGATCCTCCGCCTTCCAGTCCGTCCCCAGACATATTATTGTAAAAATAACAAAAAACATCTATGCTTTTACCTCGTTTTGGCCTTCTTTTATCATTCGCATGAATTACATATAGCCCAGTCAAATTAGGAGTTTCACCTCGGAATGAAAGATAATAAGCTGAAAATTGGTGGGAACCTTTGTTTGGTCGCCCTAAATATTGTCTCAAAAGTCACAAGTTCTATCGTGTCCGCGTCTTAAGATATTCAAGGTCAAAGGTCACGAAAAACAATTTTTTGCGAATATCTCGGTTCCTATAGCTTAAATGATATTTTCGCCAATATCAAAGTTGTAGAGTATAAAATTCTCTACAACCTTTATCTAAACTTTTTTTTTATACGATCAACCGTTTTTGAGGTAGAGCGCAACGAGGGCGCAGCGTACAGTCATATAATATGTGAGGTAAAGCAGGGTCAAGCGTGAGTTTCGGTTATCAGTACGTTGTATAAAGTCAATTATTGACAAAAAAAATATAATTATTAAGCAATGCCCATTGTTTCTGTACATAATATGTCGGGGAAAAAGTCTTTTCGCATTATAGTATGTATGAACTTGTAATAATTTTTTTTTGGCTATAGTATTTGTATCTGGCTGGTTTTGGTACAATTTAAAGTTAAAATTTTAAAGAACATAATTCCAAATTCTAATGTTAATTAGAGAGAGAAAGATTTTATTACAAGTTCATACATACTATAATGCGAAAAGACTTTTTCCCCGACCTATTATGTTCAGAAATAATATTCATTGCTTAATAATTATATTTTTTTTGTATTAATTGACTTAATACAACGTACTGATAACCGAAACTCACGCTTGACCCTGCTTTACCTCATATATTATATGACTGTACGCTGCGCACTCGTCGCGCTCTACCTCAAAAACGGTTGATCGTATAAAAAAAAAGTAAGACAAAAGTTTTAGAGAATTTTATATTCTACTACTTTGATATTGGTGAATATATCATTTAAGCAATAGGAACCGAGATATTCGCGAAAAATTGTTTTTCGTGACCTTTGACCTTGAATATCTTAAGACGCGGACACGATAGAACTTGTGACTTTTGAGACAATATTTAGGGCGACCAAACAAAGGTTCCCACCAATTTTCAGCTTATTATCTTTCATTCCGAGGTTGACCCCTTATTTTACCTAATTTGACTGGGCTAATATTTATCTTTCAAAATATCACTTCCTACCGAATGTTTATTTAAACTAGGTATTTAAAAGCTTATAAGCACGCCATCTATTGATTTCTTAATGAAACTAGTACACAAACTACTTCCAACTTGTTGCGTGCTCCGTAGGTACACGTTTCACGATATCATTCAACCAAGTTTGGTCAGATGTCGCTTTTCAAAGAAATAAACGATTTGCCTAATATAGGAATACCTTAATTGCTTGGTGGCGACTTTTACAAACTGGGATTTTTCCCTTCATCCGTATAATCACATAGTGTTAGGTATTATTAATGCGAAGGCCTTTTAAAGATTTGTTGGTCTGTTAAACTTTGTCAGATACCGATCTTAAACCGATGTCTAAAGTAGGTATCAAAAATAATAAGGAAAGTATCCTAAATTTTGTTTATTTCTTCTGAAATAACGTAGCGTATTTTAATGCGTTATTTCTGTCTTCCTAATTAAACTGTGTAATTTTATAGCACTAACATAGAAATTTTTCAGATATCGAACTGTAATTTCTATCAATATACGCCAGACTTCACGGGTAATTTTTTCCATATTTTTGATCTCATTAGATCTAGCAATTGCAGAAAGATTACTTTTCAATTATAGCTTTACACTGAACTCCATATTTCACTTACTCTCTTATTCTGAGCCTTACTTAAAGATACACACTTTGAAGTGCGTGAGTTTTTAAGTGAGAATTTAATAAACCAAGCTTATACCATCCGTCAGTGGGGAAATCAAAACAGCCTTGACCCCACGACATAATCCCTACAAGGATATTACTAAAGCATAACACAGACCCATATTAACACTCAGAGCAGACTGTTGGTCTAGTGGTTAGTGACCCTGACTGCTATACCAGAGATCGTGGGTTCGATTCCATCCTAGGACAAATGTTTTTGTGATGAGCACAATCATTTGTTCTGTGTCTGTGCGTAATTTATTTATAATATGTATGCATTTCGAAATATATAAGTATGTTTGACAGTTGTCTAGTACTCAAAACACAAGTTACTCTACACCTAATTTTAAACTAGATGGTATTGTGGGAATCGAAGAATATTTATTAATTAAAACAATTTTATACAAAAATAAACATTTATTCATCTTAAATCTCTAAGTTGCAACACTAATAATCCAATCAGTGTAAGAAGAAACAGCGGTACTGACAGTGGGGAAGTCTCCACATCCCTGACCCCAAGACAAGATCCCAACGAGGATATTACTCAAGTACACTGGCCCTCCAAAGTCCCCTTGGCAGGCATCCCTGGTTTCACTGTCGAAAGACTGCGTACAGATCATGTTTTCAGTCACGTTTCTGATAAGAGTAAGGTTTCCGTAGATTTCCACGCATTCGTCTCTTGAGATGCTGCGGACCTCGGCGGCTTGGAGTTCAGAGGATTGGAGGCCTCCGTTCTGAAATATATTATTATAATGATTATGGTTCTTAAGACTTCGTGTTCGAAAACTGGTTCGAGGTGGCGCAGGACAGAAAAACGAGGATAGATTTGAGGCAGGCTTTTGCTTAGTCGTGGGACACAACAGACTAGAAAAACTTCATGTACCAACTCTCTTTAAGTAAAAAAATCATTTTCATTTAACTCCAACTATCAGCCCACTCCTAATAAGTAATTTTGTAGAAAAGTTAAAAGTTTCCGTACAATTACCTTCGTACTAGAATGAACATGAGTTGATACCCCACGACTTTAGTCTACCACAACGCTTGCAAATTTTCAAATCATAATGATCAGTCACTAGGGGTAAATGATACTATCACGTCTGATAGGGTAGATTAAAAGAAACAACGTGTTGCACCGTCCCCAAGCAAAAGGGGTTAAGAGCAGGAAGATGATGATGATGAATGAGCAGTCACTTGAAAACGATACATAAATTCGTAAAGATACTGACCTGAGTAGCACCCCAACCAGCAATAACCGTCCTGACATTCGGTGGGATCTGATACCCTTGAGGCACAATAGTAACCTGCTGGAGGTTAGGATTGTAGACGAAGGGCTCCTTGAGGAGGACCACGGTGATGTCAGCGTCCATATCGTTCTGACCGTATAGCTGATGGTTGAAGGCATATTCCACGTAGGAGACCTGGCCGCCGGTGTGACGGTATGAGGTGCCGGCACGGATGCGACGGTTCTTGGCTTCGTAGAAGCTGGAAAAAATATTCAAATTGTTGAGTATGTTGTCCTTAATTAATATGGCTGCAGTTTCAATCATCAGTCATAGATGTAAGAGGCCACTGATGATGTCCTTCATGGTAGATACAGCGAGAATCTTGCATGTATTAGATAATATTGTCACTCATTTAGGAAAAAATGGATGTTCTCATTAGATTCGTATGTAAATCTTCCACAAAATAATTATCTACTTAGTTTTCTTATACCGATCTGATGATCACTTAAAGAGTTATTTACGAATACATGTACCTACTTCAATTGCTTTCATATGCTTTGATACAGAAAATTTTCATAAATGATATTTAAAAAATAACAGTTAATTAAGTTAAACAGAATTTCTCCTAATTTCCAAATTTGTATTAACATTCTAACTTAAAACATTTTACTTACATGCCACTGAAACACTGTGCTGCGGACAGCGAATATCTGCTGGTCAGGATACTGGCTCCACATGACTGCGTCCAGATACCGGAGGCTGTGCCAAGGAACTCCACTTGAGCGATGGAAGGCCACTCATTGACGCTGGTGGACTCGCCACCCACGATACGCAGCTCTGACGCACTGACTGCGCCTGGAAAGTTGCAAGAAAAGAAATTGATCAATGGGAAGGAAGGAAGAGATTTTTGCTCCATTTTTGGATTCAATTTAAAACAGCAGGCTAAAGGGATTTCTATCGATGGGATGCAACATCCCTTTTGTTTGGAGGAAGGAGGAGGGGAGGAGAGACTTGCTGATCGCGCGTTAGGTCAAGGTATATCAAGGGCGCGGTGAATGCAAAAGCAAACCACGTGACTCCGGCCATAGGCAGGACGCTTCGGTGGATTTAACCGTTAAAAGTCCGGCAATCCCGACCCCCTACCCCCTAGGTGGATAGTCCATGAGAATTTCCACTGGGATACCATAAAAAAGGATAATAAAATGGTAGGTAGGTATATATTGGATTCATACTTTTGACTTTGAGGGTCCATTGCAAAAGTATAATAATATCAATAATATAATTACCAGCGAAAAGGGCAAAAGCAAGGAGGATGAGCGACGCCATATTTGGAACTACTGTATATTATCTATCGCTTGCAAAACTTATATTAAGTCGTAAAAATTAGATTAACAAATCCATAGTTATAATTTTCTTTAGAGCCATCGATTATTTTTAGATAAAGGCAGTTTAAATTATCTGTACGGTCATATAATTTGATATAGTGTGCCTAACGACTGAAAAATCGATAATATTTTTCCTACTAATGTTCTAGAAGAAGCATTGTTGTTTAGTGGAAAAATGTAAAGAAAGACTTTGCCACTATTGGGGGCTAAGATAACATTAATACATGATGAAAAAAAAACAACATCATATAAAACTATAAAAACAAAATTTGTCGATTAATCTAACCTCTGCGACATTTGTTGTTCATGCTTTAGAATTGACTACATGTATATGGTAACTAGCAACTGATACATTTGCGCCTGTGGGCAAAACATGGAGGCTCTACCAGACTTTAATACCCCACACTATACAGTACCAATGTGGTGTCTAACCTATCTTTACAAATAAAAGATTCTGTTTCTGACTGAACAATACAGAATCTTAATTTTAAGATAAGTTAGGCTAGATTTTGAGCAACTCAATTCAAACGACTACTTTTGAACAAATTGGCGTGACCCTAGGGTTGCGGTACTCGTAACTTTTAAAATAGAGTGGACTTTTGAGTGCCAGTACTCAAAGGGCTCCAGAAGAAAGATGAAGAAAAATGTTCACAGGACCACTTTTTACGTCGGAATCTTATGATCTATCTATTAAGTTTGTAATACTGTCTAGCTTTTACAATGAAAACCTTGTTTTTTGTGGAAATTATTTTTTTAATCTTGTTTATTGTAATTACCGGTATTACCATGACGGATCCTTATATAATAATATTATGTTTGTTGAGATACAACGGAATTTAATGATGACACCGAAGCAAAAAAAGGCCTATAGACAGAATTTCCATACATTCCTTTATTTCTGTGTTGTCTGCGTAGGTGGTATTGAGATGTTCTCTCAGATTTTCTTATTCTTCATTAGATAATTATGAACTATGTGTTCTAACTAACAGGTCTGTTTGCAGTTTTCTGGTATTCCATTTTTTTTCACAGATGCAATGCCTTTTTGAAAGTAACGTTACTAGTAAGTTAAGTAACGTTAAAGTTTTAACGCAGAGAGTTAATATTTTTAACTATTGAACTCACAATACAACATCGTCAACACTTTTCATTGAATAAAGTGAACAAACATTCCACAAATAAAATCACCAAATAAAAATAAAAACTATTAATAATTTATTTTTAATATAAAAACAATCTTAAAGGGCAACAGAAATGATCCAGTCGGTGTAAGAAGCGACGCGGGCGCTGACGCCGGGGTAGTGAGCGTGGGCGCAACCCTCACCCCAGGACACGATACCAATGAGAAGGTCTCCGTAGTACAGAGGTCCACCAGAGTCTCCCTGGCAGGCGTCCTTGCCGCCAACATCCAGGATACCAGCGCAGATCATGTTCTCTGTCACAACCCTGGGGATAGGGTGGTTGGCGTAACGCTCCCTGCAAAGCGCGTGGTTGATGGTGAAGATTGTGGTGTCCAGGAGAATGTTGGAGGGTGAGCCACCGGACTGAGGAAGAAAGAGAATATTAATGATACAATTAACGTAACTAAAGGGTGACAGCTGACAGTATAATAGTGAGTGAATGAGGAAAATGTTAAACTACTTGTGTTAGAAGTAGAGAAGTCAATTGTTCATGCTTAGCTTAATATTTTAGATGTGTTATTAACCAAAGTGTTATAATACCTAACCATATTTACTCGTTAGAAGAACTATTGCTAGCTAAGCAATTGACGTTGCAGAAAACAAAGTTATTAATAATTTAACAAAACATGTTTTCTCAACTCACTTCAGTTGTACCCCATCCAGCGTGGACAACGGGCATGTGATCAGGGATAGTGGCGCCCTGAGAGACGATGGTGGCCTGTTGGATGACGGGGCTGTAGACCAGGGCGTCTCTAAGGAGAACCACGGAGACATCGCCGTCCAAGCCGTTGGCACCGTACGAAGGGTGGTTGTAAGCGACCTGCACGTAGTTAAGGATGCCTCCGGTGTTGCGGTTTGATGTACCGGCGCGGATACGGCGTCTCTCAGGGTCGTAGAAGCTGAAAATAATCACAATTTATTTACTATTTTGGCAAAATCATAATCAAAAATTCGAGTAGGCCTTCGCAGGCACTTTAAAAACGTTACTGACTCTAGCTCGGGTATTTCCACAAGTTACTGACTTTAGTTGTTCGAAAATGTTATTCTTATGGAGAAGAACAGGCAAGAAACTCTAAAACTTCTATCTTTCTTGCAATTGTATTAGTAGCTAGTTTAGCGAAGTTCTCCAGTTTAAAGCAAGCTTTACCTATACATAACATGATATTACTACGTGAACTATGTGCTAAGTCGTATTTAAGTATTCTTCATTGTAATTACAGAGTACAAGGATATGTTTAGAAGGAATTGCGAATCATTTGGCAATATAGGATATTTTTTTAACAAAGTCTTGACACGAGCATACTAAATGATTATGATATATGTATCAGGATGACATTTAGTCGCTAGAGATCTAATTATGGTACTCCTGGTCTTTATGAAGTTACTTACATTCCAGCAAAGCAATGGGCAGCAGACAGCACGTATCTGGTGGTCAGGATGTTGGCGGCGCAGGATTGCGACCAGGTGCCGGAGAAGATTCCCTGGCTCTCGACCTGGACGATGGAGGGGTATTTGTCGATGCTGGTGGGACTACCGCCCACGATGCGACCGGCCTGCGGCGCGGAGCAAGCAGAGCCTGGAAATTTAATAAATATAGTTTCTAATAGAATTGTCGTCACTTATGTCTTAAAGGATAATTGTGGTGTACCTTGGAAGAGGCCTTAGTCGAGTTATGGACTGCAATGGGTTGATGATGATGATAGAATAACTAGCTGTCGACCGCGACTTCGAACGCGATAAAAAATAAATTAGGGATGAAAAAAAGATGTTGGCTGATTCTCAGACCTACTGAATGCATATACAAAATTTCAAAAGGGGTTTTGGATTGGTCAAGCCGTTTTGGAAGAGTTCGGGAACGAACATTGTGGCTCGAGAATTTTATGTATAAGATTTTAGAATTTTAAAAAATACAGCACTCAAATTGGTAAAAACATGTCACTATTACCGATAAGTCCGTCATTGTATCTTTTCACTTAATCGGAAAACCTTTGGATAGTAAAATCATGTCGACAAAACCGTTTCCTTCAATTTCGTTGAAATCTACTTTCTCAGTTTTAGACTAACAAGCATTTTTGACTACGTTTTATCTTTGTGAGTTTATACATTTATCAAATTTGGCTCATCGTTATTTAGCTTAACGTTTTAAGGAATATTAAACTGTTCCTTTTTCCATTCACTTATTCCGTTCAAAAAAGGCAGTTTAGAAAGGATTCTGTTCTCACCATTTCTTCTTTAGTCTGATGTGTTGTATTTTTCCGAGACTTAGAACACCACATATTGTTGAATTTCTTTGTAAACCACTGCGTCGTTGTTAATGTCTGATAAGTAAATAATGTTATAAATACCTGCGAAAAGTGCCAAAGCGAGAAGTGCCAGTGCTGCCATATTGATTTCAACTGCGACGTTCCTAATCCTTTGATAGTTTTATATACAGCATTAAATCCGTTGTAAATTGTTTGTAGATAAAATGGCTTGTGCCGAAGATTATTAATTTGGTTTTTACCGATGATAATTATTTGTAAATAGGTATTACAGGGCAAAGTGTATTTGTCCGGATGTTTTGTACAATTATAAATCACATAAAGAGTTCAGCGTGTTTTTGTAAACAGGATATAATAATAATGTCCAAACCGATTTCGGCCATGGCGGTTAGTGTTACTATGACACCAGCCAGCTACGCAGGACATATTATAGTGCACAAGCGTATGCGCAGACGCAGATGCACTCTCTATTCCTTTACTCTCATAACCCGATAGGACGGCAATCTGACACAACCGGAGACAACAGGATAACTAATAAAGTAAAAATAATAAAAAAACCAGCCTTTCCATATAGGGAAGCTTTGAGCTTTGATCACCATGCTAGTTCACTGTGGATTTTAGATTTTAGATTCCAATATTTGGAATCGAGGTTTCTACCGATTGTTGGTAGTGTCGTAGAATAATTAAAAAAGTACATGTAACTTTGAACAAGGATTTAGGATTATTATGGACAATTAGGATAATTGGAACCTTGCCTTACTTTTCTATCCAACCTTTTCCTAAGTTGTGACGGGTCAGTCTCTCGAGTGGTTAGTAGACCTGACTACTACACCGGAGGTCGTTCGGTTTCGATTTCCATCCAGGTCAAAGATTTATGTAATAAGCACAATTTTTTTTCTGTGTCTGGGTGTATCTATAACATGTATGCATTTAGAAGTACATAAGTATGATTATTCATTGTTTAGTTCCTTTAATACCAGCTCTGTTTCGTTTGCGATTAGATGGCGTTGTGTGAAAGTCGTGGAATATTTGTAATCTATTTATGGTATCCCTAAGGGAGATCGGAAGTTAGATGGTGTCAGTTATTCCTTAAGGGTGCAAACTCCAATCGGAGAATATACAGGCGTAAAAACAAACAGACAGACACATTTTAGACAACTTGATATCAGTTCCAGTTGACGGAACTATTAGATAAGGAATTTTAACTGACTTAAATGATTACATACAAAGATAAGAAGTAGTACAAAAACTTTGTAGATTATCTTAATTCCGTGTATGTCATTAAATTATTATTTAGTATTGAATTCCAGAAGGCCTACCACAACCTTTTAGAAATCAAAATTCATCAGTCATTTATTCAAATTAGGCTACAATGTAGTTCTTTTTGAATGTCATAATTATAATAGACAGCACCCCATTGCCCACCCTTCACTGAATTATATCCTACTACCTAATATTATAAACGCAAAAGTTTTTATGTATGGATGAATGAATGCTTGTTACTCTTTTACGCTCAAACAATTAGATCAATTTCGATGAATTTTGGTATTGTATTAGCTGACACCCTAAATTAACCCTTAACCCTAACTTTTTAACCAACCAGGGTAATGATCTAGCCTGTCATGGTGTCTTTGTTATTGTCGAATAGAATGTAGAGGCGAACATTCGTTTAAGAACTTAGCTCAAAATCAAAAAGTTTTTATTTTGAGTAGGCCTTCTCAGGCACTCTCAAAACGTTACTAACTCTAGTTGCGCGGTTCCAAAATGTCGTTCTTATGGAGAAGAACCGGCAAAAAACTCCATAAGTTACTCGGTTGGGGGAAGTGTCGTTCTTGTATATGGATGTTTGTTTTGTAGGTATTAAGTAGATAGGGATTTCCTAAGGGAAGTTGTAGGGATTAAAGGCTTAAACGGATCATCATAATCTAAATTATATGATAAAGTTGTGGATATTTTTTTGTTTCCCTCTATTACTGATAAACATTCTTATAAAATAACTCTACAATATCAAAATTTCTTGAAAACGTATCATGAATCCGTTGGTTCCAATTCGCACTCTGCTCACAAAAGTTTATTTGAGGTACAATTTAACACTATTTATAGGACAAGGAATTTACGAACATAAAATTGACATAACCACTTATAAAAAAAAAATATCCATTCTAATTAAACTAAACTATAGTTAAAATATTGCGTTATAAGTAAACAGTACCCAATAAATGACGTTGCGAATGTTTTTAAATGTAAACGATCAATGCAACAAGAATGATCTATCAAAAATCTGTTTGTAGTTGTCGTCTGCTGTGGTCTGTAGTTTCAATCTGGTCAAACTGTAGTTTAAAAGATCATTCTTGCAACTAATTTGAAAATAGGAATGACTTCACTGTACTTCATTGAATCAGGAAAAGTGCCACTATCAACACAGTCGTAAAAGAATTTCGCAAGAATTGGTATTAATAATTTATTTTTAACATAAAAACTTTAACTATAACAATCTTAGATAGCAACAGAAACGATCCAGTCGGTGTAGGAAGCAATGCGGGTGCTGACGCCGGGATAGTAAGGGCCGGCGCAACCCTCGCCCCAGGAAATGATGCCAACGAGGATGTTCCCGTAGTACATAGGACCACCAGCGTCGCCCACGCAGGAGTCCTTGCCGCCAACATCCAGGATACCAGCGCAGATCATGTTCTCTGTCACAACCCACCCAATGGGGTGGGTGGCGTAACGCTGCCTGCAAAGCTCGCGGTTGACGGTGAAGATTGTGGTGTCCAAGAGGATGCTAGAAGATGAGCCACCAAACTGAGGAAGAAAAAAAATATAAATGTTACTATGAACCTTATCTTAATGACGATAGCTGATACTAAAATAGTGAGAGGATAAGAAAATATAAAACTAAGTGTAACAATAGTATAGTAGTAATTTTTCATGCTTAACTTAATATTATAACTATCCACACCTATAATTTGTAAGTTGACCAATGTGTTATACCTAACCATAATTAGTCATTAGAAGAACTACTATCTACTTAGCTACTGATCGGTTTAACGTTTCAGAAAACAAAATTCATAATGATTCAAGAAAATATTATTTCTCCACTTACTTCAGTTGCTCCCCATCCAACGTGTACAACGGGCATGTTATCAGGGATGGTGGCGCCCTGAGCGAGGATCGTGGCCTGTTGGATGACGGGACTATACACCAGAGGCTCATTGAGGAGAACCACGGAGATATCGCCGTCCTTGGGGCTGATGCTGTACGTAGGGTGGTTATAGGCGACCACCACGTATCTTATTACTCCTCCGGTGTTGCGGATTGTGGTACCGGCACGGATGCGGCGTCTCTCAGGCTCGTAGTGGCTAAAAATAAACACAACTTATTTCTATAATAACTTTTGTGAGAATAATTCATATTTAAGAGATATAACGGTTTACTCACGCGTATTTATCGGAATAGCCCGACTAGAGTAGTAGAGCAAACAGTTCGACTCGCGACCCCCGCTGCCGCGTCAGCTCATGATTAAGGACTCCGGTTGGGTCCGAAACTAGTCGGGCTATCCCGATAAATACGCGTGAGTAAACCGTTATATGTCTCTTAAATACCACTTATTTTGTACCTGTCTTGCAATTGTAGTAGTAGCTAGCTTAGCTTCAGTTTTAATAAATTAACTGAATGACTGTGCTCCTGGCCTTTACTTACATTCCAAAAAAGCAATAGGCAGTAGACAGCACGTATCTGGTGGTCAGGATGTTGGCGGCGCAGGATTGCGACCAGGTGCCTGTGAAGACTTCCTGGAATTCAACCTGGACGACGGAGGGGTATTTGTCGATGGTGGTGGGACTGCCGCCCACGATGCGACCGATCTGCGGCGCGGAGCTAGCAGAGCCTGGTGATGAAAGAATAGAATTGTCTTCACCTCTAGAATAAAACTAGCTGAAGCCTGCGATGAAAGAAACAAAATTGTTTTCTCAGACCTACTGAATACGCACACAAAATTTCAAGAGAATCGGTCATGCCATTTTGTAGGAGCACGTGAAGGAAAATTGTAACACGAGCAATTTATGTACAAGACTAGAATTTGGTCTGCCTCATTTAGTTACGTGTCATTTTGTTTTTTTCAAATACTTATATTTTTTAATGTAACTTCACATCGAAACAATTTTTATACGACTGAATCCTACTTCCTACTAATATTATAAATGCGAATGTTTGTAAGGATGTATGTATGATTGTTCCGTAACTCCAAGTATCGCTGAATTTCTTCAGAATCCACTGCGTCGTTGTCAATTTCAGATAAGTAAATAATGTTATAAATACCTGCGAAAAGTGCCAAAGCAAGAAGTGCTAGTGCTGCCATATTGATGTCAACTACGACGTCCCAATCCTTTGACAGTTTTATATAGAGAAGACATACGTTGTAAATGGTTTGTAGATAGATGACTTGTGCCGATGGCTATCAATAACACTTTCTTTTTACCGATGACAATTATTCGAAAATAGATCATCATCATCATCATTCTCAAGCCCTTATCCCAATCATTATTATCCGTAAATAGACATAGTGAGTGTATTTGCTTACACAAGTTTATTACACTAGTTGTCAAATCGATCGTTCAGTGTGTGTGTGTTTTTTTTTTGCAAAAACTTGTCTAAATAATCCCTTGACTTACCTAATTATCTATCCAAGCTTTTTCCAGTTTTGACTAGGCTGTTGGTCTAATGGATAGTGACCCTGACTGCTATACCCTTGGTCTCGGGTTCGATTCCCACCCGGGACAAATGTTTGTGTGATGAGCACGATCATTTGTTCTGTGTCTGGGTGTATTTTATGTACCTATAATGTGTATGTATTTAAAAGTATGTTAGTATGTTTATCAGATGTCTAGTACTCATAATACAAGTTCTGCTTAGTTGGACTCCAGGTGGCGTTGTGTGATAGAAGTAGAATATTTATAGTATCCTTTAGAGAGACTGATTATCAGAAATGGTAGCCCAAATGCTTTTAGTTATTAAATTAACTAAAGGATAATTGTAATGACTCTAATTAAAGCACAGTCACGAGCAAAAACATGAATACTCCACCAAATAGTTGCATTAGATTTTACATCAAATTTCCAAAGCAGTTATGGTATATTCCTGATATTATTGTAAACATAAAATGTTTAATTTAAAAAGACATTTCACAATTTTATAAATTATTTGACTAGGTCTTAAACTGCAATTATTTAATCGTGTTTACATGTTTTTTCTTGTGACTGTACAGGTGTAAGAACATACAGACAGACACAAACATTTAAAACAACTTGATATCAGTTCCAGTAGACGGAACTATTAGATAAGGAGTTATAATTGACTTAAATGATTATATAGATAAGAAATACTACAATAAGATCGTAGATAGCCCTAATTAATTAATTAATAAGAGAATCATTTAGAATCGAAATCTAGAAGAGACAATTATAGCCTGCTATCCTACTAAAATTACAAACGTGAAACTTTGTTATCTCTTAAGATGCGGATAATTTTCGTTTCTCTCTTGCAATGTTAAAAAAACAATGTCAAAAATTAACGTTACAATGTCAAAATTGCCTGTAATGATGTCGTGAACAGACTAGGTTAAAGTTACACTCTGCTTCTTAAAAGCCCATATAAGGTTTCTTCATATTAATTTAAGTTACACTTAACACTAATTCTTTTTAGAACAAGGAATTTACAAACGTTGAAATTGACTTAGCTTATCGATATCAAAATTCCGTTGCAATTTTATTAACGCGAAACTTTTAAAGATGAGATAAAGACTAGATATGAATAATAGATGTAATTTGATTTCATCCTTTTTGTTTCTACATTCAAATTTCAAACAAGCGTATTCGAACTTGATTCTTTTTTAGCTCTACATATGAATAAAACTTGCAGTGTCCGTTTTTAACAGCAAAACAACCGTTTTCAATACATGCAAATGAATATGCGGTATACAGACAAAAATAACATATTTTACAAATGTCTGGACCAATTTAGACGAGATTCACATTGGCCGGTAGCTGATGTAATAAGGAGTAACTTCGGCACCTTTAATTTTAGAAAATACACTTTTACAAATTCCACGCAGACGAAGTCGCGGAAACAGCCAGTAATTGTATAAAAAAGGAGAAGAAGAAAGAAACAAAAGGCGATCGTTATTTTTCATACCACACCTTTTTTCAAATCGAGCATTCGATTTATAAACGTATCGTCAATCGGTTACGAGTTAGGGACACTAAAATTGGCGCGTGACTCGGGTGCGTACGCGCATCTATTTGCGCTCACTGATTCAGTGTACACCGAGCTTTATAATTAGACGCACCGCATATGTACCGGCCGATTTATGATCACAACAAATTCTATCATTTATTTTCTATGATAAATCTCTGCTAGAACAATATATTGTTCTGTTATGATGTTTAGTATAAGCCTCTGACGTTTACAAATTCGTATTTAATGACTGTTATAAGTGAAAGTCACGTGTAGATACTCAAATTTAATTTCAAGCATTTATTTCACATTCAATTTGCTATTGTATTTGACGTCTTTAAGAAAATTGATATATTTCAACAATACCATTTTACTCGACGTTGTTACACATTATTGCAATAGAATACCTACATTTAATCCAAATTTAAAAATGTCCAAAGAAAATGTGGATTTAATTTGCACGCATTAAGTTTATTTGAAAAGAAATTTCTTTAGTCTCATTTTTTCCAAATACTGTGTGTTTACGTGATTTATTTTTGAGACACGAGACCACAATTTTTTGACTGAGTGAGACATCCTGTCCCGTGACTGGCTTTCAAAGAACCACCACCACCTCTTAAAGAAAATACTGCTGCAGTTACGAAATAATCACCGCTCACGTTTTCATAACTACAACAATAGTACTTCGAAGGACGGTGGCAAGCGCCCACAATTTTGGACACGTTCTTTTTCCTTCTTTCATTTAATTTCAGCTTACATTTCTAAGACATTACTGACAATCGGTGAAGGATATATCCTGAGGAAAAAGATTTCAAATATTGAGTCAGCGCAGTGAGCTGGCGTGGTGAAGAATGCTCAAACCTTCCCTGTATGGGAAGAGGCTTGTGCCCAGCAGTAGGACGTGTATAGGCTGGTTTGTTTCATTATTAATTACTTTGTTTTCTACCCCGGGCCCCTTCTGTTGCCTAAGCCAGAATCGTGGGGTTGTTCGCGCATGCTCTTCGCATCTAGCAAGAATTTTGAAAACCCAAAAATCAAACACGAAATTACCAAATTCTCTAACCTAGTAACCTTACTCAAATGTATGAAATATCTGGTAATATCATCAAAAACATTCCTGTGTCGTACACACGGCGTCCGGCAGGTATGCTACCTGTCGTATTAGCCGCCACATAAATACCCGGGCCCAAAGGTATGCGTTATTGACGGTCAGACAGAAATATTACAGTAATTAGTTTTGCGCGCTCGGTATTTTCGTGTCTACATGATGTGAGAAGAAAAACTTTCTTTAGTGATTAGAATTGGATTAACTTTGGTTGAAGTTCAAACGCTTTATGGGCAATTGTTTAAAGAAACAAAGTTACGGTGACCATTAATTTTTCACATTTTTTTTTGCCTCATCAAACTCCACCATTCAAAGCGATAAGTTTAAAATAAAGCATGCGATGCAAGTATGTCTTAAAATCAATTCCCGAAATACGAAATTATCTGCCTATTGTGCTATTACCATAACAAAAGCCTGACAATATTTTGAGTAAACATTTATTTAACCTCAATGTTTGGAGGTTTACCTCTGAGGCAGTAACAATTTACTATGCTTAAATCTTTTACCAGTATTTCAGGCAAGAAAATGAAATTTGGTTACAAGTACAGACAATTATAAGATGCACAACAGGACTGCCCCGTTTAATCACTCAGTTCCTACATCATGATCGCACTAAGCAACTCCACCAAATGTTCGACAGCTTAAAAATCTAATGGGAAAAATAGTAGGTACAGAATATTTTTTCACTTAAAACCTTAAAAGTAAAATTATTTGGTCAAGACTGAATACTGGTCTGACTAAACTACACCTCCGGATCCCCATAAACCGTGAGTGAATCCATACCAATCCACTCCCGCTACCATCCATGATAAATATGATATATCACTTCGTATCTCGAAACTTGGTATTTAAGACCGGCGCCATTTCTATTTGCGTCAAACACTCTGGCATGCGGATTAATCAAATGAATGCTCAATTTAATCACACTGACGACTTCATAAACTATACTTGACCCGGAACGATATTAAGTATCACAATGATTGTGTTTTGTTTATAGATATTTGTCTTGCTCATCATCATTCCCCTGCCCTTATCCCAATTGTTATTTGGCGTCGGCATGTCTTCTTCTTCCACACATTCCTTTATAACGTCATCTCGCAAGTAATCCTCTTTGCAACCATATCATCTTTCACACAATCCATCCATCGTTTCTTTAATCGTTCTCTTTCCCTATGTCCATCTACATTCAGCAATATGTATTTGTCTTGGTAAAGAATTTTTATTTGTCCGTCTGACGTTGAAAAAAAAGAAATTTGAAGTATGAATGTCTTAAATTTATTAACAAACCCTGGTTAAAATTTACTAGTACTGCAAAAAAAAATGCTCAGGCACGATTAACTCAGAACGGATTTAAAACAATCTGAAGCAGTAAGTTTAATAAACGTCTAATCTTTAACTACAGGATACTGAAAGGGTATTACCATGTATTGTTAAGCCTATTATTTGACAAAATTTATCAATCGCGTAGATAATAGTGAATGAATACAAAAAAAAACTCGAACACGTAACTATGACGGTGGGTTTTTTAGTGTTTGTCCTTGATTTATAATACTTGCTGGTACCCGTGACTTTGTACGCGTTTTTCCGAAAAACAAAATAAAATAAATGGTAAAAAAAATGTTGACCGACTTGCATATAAAATTTCATGTAGGTACCTAAATCGGTCAGGCTGCTTCGGAGAAATGTGGTAACTAACATTGTGATACGGAAATTTTCTATATCAAAGGTAACAACTAGTTTTACGAACTAATCCTATTAGCTACAAGAGTCGAAACGACATCCTTCTGCAGTAAAAGATTAGTGCGTGCCTGGATTTTGACCTGCTACTTATTATAGGCAGTTTACGATTAGAAAACTACAAACTAAAACTTCAACCTGTAATATTATACATCAAAATTAATTTCCCGTTTAATATTACAGTTGCAATAAGCTCCTTATAAACCGGTAGCATGTAATCTTACTGACAATTCAATTAAGGACTAAATAGCAATGATAGCTGCATCTGAATTTGTATTGAAATGCATCGATACTATATCGTCATTAATATTTAATCGCCCATTGGGTATTGGTTCAATGTAAGCGGGGTTCCCACTGAAAGATGTATAGTCGAGCGGATCGGACAAGGGTTAAGTAGTTTTATGTTTCTGCTTAGTTTTTTTTTTTTTAATAAGCGACTCCCGCGCTTAGAAATTGGATTTTAGTATTGCGGGGGGTTTTACAGACATTCAATTCACATGCACAAAAACACCCAGACTCAGAACAGGCATATACAATAGAACACACAAATTCTTGTCTTACGCGAGGATCGAACCCGCAACACGTCCCGCACAGTGGTAATTGGCGTGTGACCTATACCACTCCGCTATCCGTACAGTCAAAATTACCTTAACGCATTTATCTGTTTCTGCTAAACTCACATTAGTATTTAATAAACACTTTTGACGGGCCTGTTGGTCTGGTGGTTAGTGACCTTGACTGCTAAGCCGGAGGTAGCGGGTTCGATTCCCACCCTGAACGAATGTTTGTGTGCTGGGTGTGATTTTTCTATAATATGTATGACAAAAAGTATATAGTATGTTTATCAGCTGTCTAGTACTCATATTATTAGTTTGAGACTATATTATAGCGTTGTTTAAAAAGTCCTGGAATATTAATTCCGCTCGCAGTGAAACCCCAGCCTCATCATGGTCTGATTACTAAAGCCCAGCTTAGATCAAGCTGTTACTATTTAGGTACGGTTAGTAGAAGTAGGCATTGGTTATGGCGGCTCCTCTGATGTGGCTAATAAAAACATTTAGAATGGAAGCCGGCCGTGTTTGTGCGAGCACTGGTAAATGGTACAGTTAGGCAGATAAGTGTTTCAAATGAAATTGGTATGTAGGTTAAAGACGAACTTGGATCGATGGATTTATGGTGTGTTACTCAAAAAATAAATTTTGGTTGTGATTGAAAACAACGTATTTTTTTCTTCTGTACCTTAGATTTCAGAGGTAAGTTTAAATGTCTACCACGAGTAGTATCATGGAATGATCACGAATTAATAAATATTCCACATTTTTCATTGACAAACATACTTACATCTAGAACTCATGACAAAATATTTTTTTTACTGAGTGGGGATGGAACGCACGAACCTCTGATATAGCAGTCGGGAACACTAACCACTAGACCAACAGGCCTATCGCTTTACAATCGTAGGCCTTTCGAACTTCTAACATTCTTTATGTTGGACAAAAGAAGAAAAATATATTTCTATAAGGTTTTTATGTTTTTATGTCTCGCAGATTTCTACAGTCATTTATGCTGTGTGTATATTTTTTCAAGAAATAAATAATAAAAATAAATAAATAAATATAAATAAAAAAAAAATAAATAAATATGTAATTTTTTTTAGTTACATAAGTTTAGTCATAAATGTAGATATTTCTTGTTTTAGTATTGTTTCTGTTATTATTTAGTTTATAACTTTCAATAAATTATTTCTAACTCTTCTGTATGCGACTGTACGACACACGGGCAAGGTCGGCGGCGCAGTGACTGCATTGCTTTTTAATTGTTATCGACTAAGGCTTTAGGCACACATACTTACCTAAGCTTGCTGGAAAACCTTAAATTAAATCAATAAACAATATTATTATTTGTTTTGCACGTGATAGTTATTAGGAGACAGTAAATATGTGACTTTACAAGTTTAAACTGGAAAGTTCCAAATTTATTTTTAATTAGTCAACCAGCCAAATAATGTCAGTGATATCTGCTTAAATATTTCTAATCTCTAACGCAGTCACATAGATGATTGTTACTCTTTCATGCTGAAACTGCTGAACCAGTTTGGATAAAATTTGGCATGGAGTTGGCTGACACTGAATCAACAGGGACACTACTTTTACCCAACTGCGTAAAATAAGGATAATGTTTTGCAGCTATAACCGACATCTGCGTCTGCAAAGCGACGGGAATAAGCTAGTCACAAATATTTGTCAAAATTATCATAAAATTCATAATTATTTAACTACTATCTCCTTAGTACTATTCTCAAGTGTGCACAGTACCTTAATGTGCCTTGGTTTACTTTGTGGGCAGTTCTCAATATTACGATATTACCGAGATTCTTCGCTACTTCGCTATGTATAAACGCATTTACAGAGAACGCTAAACCCTTCAATTGAAAGCGTCGTAAACATACCAAAAGTATTGAAAAAGATCTTCCTTATTATGGTATCAGTACCAAAGAGATTGCCGTTAGGTATATATTTCTATACTTACCCACACAGTGTACCGTGGTGTTATAACTTTTGAAAAAATTTAAAGGCTCTTTAACACAGGCGCGTTATTATAGGGCAATAATATCGCATGCGGTATTGCGATAATGCGACCCGATTCTCTGCAGCTGTGTTTTAACGTTCGGTATTTTGTAAGGGAGTGCGCCGCGCCGCGAATCTTTAAAACTTTGCAATGGATTTTAATGCGGTTTTTAATAGATGAAATGTTTCAAGAGGAAGTAGCTTTTCGAACATATTTTGTTATATTTCCTGATATTAATTATTTCATTTTAGTATTAAAACATTGCACCCGGAAGGTGCTTTACAAAAAATATGCGACAATACACACAAGGATATTCGAAAGTTGCATTAAGATACCAATTAATAATTCATTAACATTATTAAATTGACAACTGCAGCTATGCACACAATTAAGAAAATAATTTATTTGTCTTAGATTGGTAATTTTTATAAACTAGCAACCCGCCCCGGCTTCGCACGGGTGCAATACTGATGTCCTAAACACTAGCTTTTTCCCCCGACCTCACCCGCTATAGCTGCAAATAACTAACTGCAAACCTCTGACGCTGACGGTTAAAAAGTAAATTTTATCAACTAACGCTAGTGTCAATTAAGAAACGTCCATCCATCCATCCATCCGTCAGTCCATACTTGCAAGCTTTCGTGTTTGAAGGTAATAATAGTCGTAAATCATAAATTTATGAACCAACAGTTAATTTAAAACTGTATGAGTTATTAGTCCCTTATATTACATCCACGACTAAACCCAGGTACAGTCAAGTTCAATGTGGCGCAGGAACGCGGACATGCGCGTGCGCAACTAATTGATCATTACCGCAATTATTGCGCCGTTTTGAGTTCATAAAGGCCCTTTCAAAATCAATTACCTTAATATTTTTATGACCTTATACGACAGTGGCCTGAAATTGCAATAATTAGAAATATTTGGAAGAAAAGGGGGGAGGCCTTTTTCCAGCGGAGAGGTCTTACAAAGGCTTCATTAAAAAAAATATGTGTTAGTTTAATCATTAATACGCCTTGTCAGTGTGCCACTGGGCGCGACGTGTCGCGGGTTCGATCCTTGCGTAAGACAAGAATTAGTGCGATTCACAAAGGCTTGTTCTGAGTCTGGGTGTCTCTGTGCATGTGAATTGAAAGTTTGTGAAACCCCCCGCGATACAAGGATTAAATTTCTTAGTGCGGAAGTCGTTTATTAGATAAAAGCACATTTTCCTACACCAAAAAATCATAAGAAGCAAGCAATGAACCATTAAACATTCCATTTTTAGAAATCCAAATTTCTTTAGCACGTGAGTCTCAGCTAATATTGAATATCAAACTCATAATAAAACACAAAGGTATAAAAAATAAGATATAATTAAATGCGAACGCGATAACGTTGACAATGTTTTCCTCCTCTTAGCCAATAGTGGCTTCCATAAGAACTCTATTTACCGAAACACTTTTATCACTAACATCACACGAAAATTATACAAACAAATTACTTAATTTAAAGTATGTAACACGTTGCTAGAGCTTGCCTTGGCAAGATAATTATAATTGTTACATGTGAACAGTTTTCGTAATAATTTCTTTATCAAATTCATTCGTTTTTGTTAACTGTTCTAGTAAAGAAACAGACCATCATCTTGTAAAAATGCTAATACCCTGACATAAACGGATTTCAAATAGGCAATTTTTAACATACAATTATAATTAAGATTAAACAATTTAAAGCTAGATACTATACATTTAGTTTAAACAATACAATTTTCATTCATAATTCTCTTTCAGCCGATATTTCTGAATATTTTAGACAGCGAGAATTCCAATTTTGAGCCTTAACCATTTTCGAATAAAGTGGTTTTTCCTTTACTCGTCATGCTTAACTGTTACTTGATACTGTCAGAGTGTTGACTCTGGTTTGTGCTGGTAAAGAATACCGGTGATTCTGGTGAATAAATATGAGTGGACGCATGAGGAGCTCTGTAAGGAATCAGATCAGTATACTTGAAGAAATTATGGAGAAGAGTCTGTTGATCCATCAGCAAAGTATTCAAATGCCGTATCTCCTGATCAATCTTCTTCATATTAAACGTTGCCTGATCAATTTTCTCCTGCATGCCTCTGATCTCTAAACTAAAGTTATGATCATTCGCGAATTGACCTTCATTCTTTAATTTCGATGTGTATTTGTTTTTGTACAGGATTTCTTTTATCGATCTGCCTGACTTGACTTTGTTCAACTGCGCTAGTTCATACGCTGCCATCATTATATCAGTTGGCAGTCGTTTCTCCCGTGGGTTTAGAGGCTTCACACTCAGTATCACTTTTCCGGCTTCAGGAGACACTAATGCAGTTCTATAGACATATTTATGTAGACACTTTGGGAGCCAAGCACTGAACATACCCATCTCCACAAACAGAATCAGTTTTGTCTGTCTAACTAATTTGGATAACCCTGCAGTCTTACGTAATCCTTGAATATCGTGAACAGCAATACCCACGAGAAGGTTCATCAAGATTATAGTGACAAACATAAGAAATAGAATGAATATAATTTGTGCTGACAGCTCAAATATTAACGGTGGATCGTCTTTTGTCGGGTCATTGATCAGGATATTCAAGTTTAGTTCTCCGACCATCATTGATAATGTGCTTATGAAACCCATGAGAGGATTTGAAAACATCTCTTCGTTTGGAAATACTACGCAGAAGCAGATAGTGAAACCCAAAAGTAAACACATGTATGCTAGCAGTAACTTCAAGAATTCAGTCAACACCTTTTGATACATAGCTACATAGTCGCCGAACATAGGAAGTTGACCCATCATTAGCATCAAGTTTGTCCAAGCCCCCAATACCGCGTAACCCCCCACATGGTTCTGCCAGCTGTAGTCATTTTGTATTTTGTACAGAGAAAATACAGATAGCAAGACAAACCATTCCATCAAATTTTCAAAAGTCGTAAAGTACTGGTAGAAACTCGAGTACCCAGTTATACCGGTCAATTTTCGAAGAATCTCAAATGCTGTGATTGCCATTAAAACCCATCTTTCGAATTCTATAGGATTGTTTGTTAATATAAGACCTAATATCGACTGTTTTTGACACAGCTCATTAAGTACACCATACTTCTGAGCATATTTACCGTTACAAGTTTTAACAACAGCAGTCAGGACATAGATGGAGAGGAAAGATACAAAGAGAAAACAGAATATAAGTCTGGCCAAGTAAAACTTTCTTATCTTCCTCCATTTCATAAACAAAAACGCCGAGCATAGCGGATGCAGTAATATGTCTTTCTGACCTTCATCTATCAAACTGTTTAAGTATGTGATCTCACGAGGATAAGAAAATTTCAGTAGTCTGCCGAAATCAAACTCTATTTGCACTTCTTCATTCGCTTCACTCGGTTGATTTAAGGATATACCACAATCTAAATTATGTCTAAGTATAGCTAGTGATTTTGGTGTTTTTCGTGCGATTACACTTAATGCTGTATGGCCTTTCTTTGATTTCGATGTGACATCAGCACCAAGGAATATAAGAGTCTCTACACACTGTGTTAGGTTATCCATGGCAGCTAAATGTAGAGGAGAATAGCCATACTCATCCTTCTTGTTAACTTGTGCTCCCCAGCTCACAAGCATATCGATGATATCACATGCACGCTCAGCACGACCTATGGCCGCGTGTAAAGGTGTTCTCTTGTCATAATCTTCGGCGTTCGGATCAGCATTGCCATCTCTAAGGAGGACTTCAACACACTCTATACTCGAACATCTAGCTGCAAGGTGCAGTGCAGTAAAACCTCTGTAGTTCTTTGTGTTCGCTTTGGCACCTTCAGATAACAAAAGCTCCAAACATTCGGCATAGCCCCTCGCCGCCGCCAGGTGTATCGCTGTACATTCCTTATCTCTTTGTTTGGTTACGCCGTTCACGCTTATCTTTGTTTCTTTTAGTAAATATGACAGACATCTTTGAGCGCCAAGTTCAGCAGCAAGATGTAAAGCGTTTAAGCCACCTGATGTGACGTAAGCAGGATCGACACCTCTTTCAATGAAAAGTTCCATACACTCTACAGCATCGGCTCGAACTGAGCAATGTACTAAGTTATCTTCACAACCAGCTCTCTGCACAACGGCATGTAAAGAAGCACCATTTGCAATCAAAATTTCTGCAACTTCTAAGGAATTTCCAAATGCAGCACAATGAAGTGGAGCAAAGTATTTCGGTGCAAAATCAACATCAGCACCGCGAGATAGTAAGAAAACGGCAGCCCTACCTGCACCACTGAATGCGGCTAAATGCAAAGCCGTTAGTCCAGCCGGCTCTGAGTAATGAATGTCAGCTCCAGCTTCTAAAATAGCTGGCATCAGTTCATCTCTCGCCAAAAAAGCACACCACATTAATGTCAGGTTTACGACCACTTCAGGCGCCGAACTTATGTGTTCCTCAATATTATCCGTAGTTATCAAACCACACTCAACATCATCAAAGAATCGTGCAGCTCCGAGACTCAAAGCTTTTTCACACAGGCCTCGTCTGGCGACATCTTCTGTTAGTCTGGCTTCAGGGTCTGGAGCCAGGACATCAAAACTATGGTACATATTCGGTGCATCTTCAGCTGGTGGCGAGGGGCCCACAAACAGATATTCTTTAGCTTTGCCAGGTTCTCGGGCGGACTCCAACAGATCGAAGTTAGGTTTATAGCTGGAGTTTAAGGGAAACTCTTCAGGTTCTCTCGGTGTTCTTGATCTCATGCTGCCGGAGAAGCGGAATCTCGACGGGGTAGGGGTGGGAGTCTGCAGGGGTGAGGGCCACCCCATCTCGCGATACCCGAAGTTGTCCATGGTTGAAACGTGACTGACTACTGACGCTTGGCGTTATCTTATCTCGTTTGTTGTTCGAGAGCTCAGACAAACTGAGATGTGTTTGACATCGTGATTTACGTAGCTATTTTTACTACGACGCACAATTATACTGAGATAAATTTTCTGCGGTTTTTTGAAGAAGCAAATTCTTACATCACTGCATGTTTATTCAATTGTATAACACTTATCTCTCAGCTGCCAAAATATTGTTATCTTTTGGCTCTTAACAACTTTCTTCTTCCTGTCGACATAACGCGGCTATTAACACACAGTATATGGCACTTACTCAGGAACAGTCACGTTATATATAACATCCAATGTTTATCGTTCTCTCTCTTTCACACTTAGATACACATCATCATGTTTCCTCGTTTTAGCTGCAGTAGGTAAACAACTAAACATATCAAAATTTAATTTTGTAACAGACAAGTCTTTGTTCGCAATATTATTGGCTGTACTTAAAGGCTTAATGCTGCTTGTTCAATTAGTTCTGGCTTTTCGAGAAAAATGTGCTTTATTGTATCGTTGGAAACACATTACGTAACAGATGACGCTGTACCACAGGATACAATTTTATCAATAAATCAAAAGGTTTCCACGCTTTACACTTTCATTATTTAGACGAGGTATTTTATTTATAAGTTTGTACTTATTGCAAGCGTGGGCAAAGGGTGGTTCCGTTTTACAGGGCCGGCAATGCGCGAGCTTTGGGACAAACTTTTTGATAAGCCTCCTAATAGACACCTCTGGACTACGTTGGACGAATGCTCTTCCAAATAATCTACCGCGTTCCAATACCGGACACAAATCACATCACCCGGGTATTTTTTCTTCCGTATCCAGTTCTATCTACTATTTTTGGGTCGTCAGTCTATTGTGCTGAGCCCATGCCTCACATAACAAAGTAAGTATCCAAATAATTTATTTTAGAAATACCTTATAAACCTCCGCAATTTTCATCTTCAGTATTTTATCATCCTCAAATATTTTTATCTGACTGCATTACATTATCTTATTTTTTCAGTCTTAGGTTTTAGTCTTATATTTGTATTCTCAGTATACATTACTACATTTACGTCATTATTTTATTTACGGAACATGGAAAGTGGCTACACGTGTTTCAGTATTATAAAAAAATAAATTGTCATAGTTTATGGCTGATCCTAAGTTAGTCTTACTATTCACACTATCATCGCTAAGCTTATCAAAATAAACTTGTCTAAGAGTTTCGCTTTAGTTTCATTACTTTCATTATTTTCCATCATTCGTCCTTAGTACCTACTTAAAAATAGCAAATTGTTCTTTTTTTCAAATTCATAATTCGGTCTCACCACCATATAAATATAAATCTCCTCTTTAAATTCCCTTATTACTATCGACCTTCCGTTTAAGATTTTATACAATTATCACCTCAGACACTGATGATTCAATAATAAATATGACTTAATAATTACAATTCCACCGATTGTTCTCATTTTCCTCGTTACTAGGAACTGTGACAGTTGACAGTACATCAACCTCGTGCGCCTGCGCCTGCGCTAATATTTGACGAGCGACCGACTGTTATGTTACCTCTGTATTATCTGATATTAAGGCACGTTTACGTGTATTCTTTGATATTTTGTAAATTTAGGTACATAGAAACCAGACTTTTCCGCGGCTTATTTAACCGTGCAGTTCCTGGTGCAAATAGGGCTGACCCATATCCACCAATGGGTGTCGTAAGAGGCGACTAAGGTATACTACGACCCGGTGCATACCACCTAGCACCTCAGGTCAACCTCCTGGTGGGGAGTAAACCACCAGCAACAGCATTCCTAAGGAGGGTTGGCGTCAGGCAGGCGGCCGGCCGTAAAAATATACAGCCAAAACCTCAGCAGCATGGATAAGACATGGTGCGCCGACAAAGATTTGTGGAACGTCAAGTATGACAGTTGCGGAGTCTAGCGACTGGATTGTTTGGGTGTGGTCTATACTGCGCCGTGCAGAGGATTCTTGAAAGATGAACCCTGAAGGCGAACGGATGGAAGTACAGAACTCGCCGCGCTTCACAAAGGAATCTGTTATCATCTTCCGCGTGTTATTACAGTAGTCAATGTACAAGTAGTCATGTAATCGTAATAAACAATCAAGCGATGTAACGAAGATTTTATTTCAACAAGACATTCAATATAGCTGATGAAGACTATCTAAACGCTCCGCCAATACCTATCCTGTCCGTCTCATCCTACATATTAATTAATTTTACCCTTAATTTGATTTAAACAGTATGAAACGGTCCTAACTCATTAACACGTGATAATTTCATGATCCTCTTATCATGACTGATGATGAGTATTTGTTTAAAATCACTTTCTATCGTAACTGCAAATATAAGACATTGTTACATAATTGAATTTCAGGAACACTTTTTGGCGTCTGTTTATGTGAAAATCAGGAAAATACATTCACCATTATAAAATGTGATTAAAATATCAGGCTGTTGTTACTTGTACATATATTTGCTTGACGTGGGAAATGAACCTAGGATCTCGTGCAGCTTACTTTTCTACCCCATCAAGTCCTAATAGGTAAACCTTATTGACGATTTAGAAAGCGTTTATAATATTGGTTCGAAACCATATAAGGCTTATGATCAAAGTAATCCCTGATTATGAACTCTGTTAGGTGTACTGAAAAGCTCCGTCTAAAGCTGAGATAGCCTAGTGGTAAGACTATAGGACTTTTCGAGTGATGTGTGCAGTTTAGAAATAAATATCACAGCTCCCGTGTTTCAAAAAGCACTTAAGAACGTGGGTCCTGCCCCTGATGTCTCTCCGGCCATGTATGTTACCGTCCCATCGGGCTATGAGAGTAAAGGAACAGAGAGTGCACCTGTGTTAGCACACGCTTGTGCACTATAATATGTCCCGCGTACCTGGCTGGTGTCATAGTTTCACTAGCCACTGTAGCCGAAATCGGACAGAAGACATCATTATATTTTGAAGCTCCGTCTTGCTCCCACAAGTGACCGTTTCGTTTTCAGATCTCATAGTACAGGCATCATCCATCGCATTTCCCTCGATACGTCTACTTACAAATATCCAGGGCACCGTGAATATATTTCTAGCCTCATTATCCATATTAATCCGAGTTTATCTCACTTTATTAAACAACGTCAATAATAGTATGTTGTAATGAGCGGGCCAGTGAACGCGGACTAGCTTAAAATTTTAGACGTAGCGACTAGTCGTGGGATGCCGAAATAGTGACGACATAAAAACAAGTTAACATAAAGGTTGACACACAATGTTAGCCAGCAGATGGATGGCGCCGTCGCGGCCTGCCCTGAAAGCGGTGGCGGGATGAACTAAACTCACACCGCGAGGACTGGTTCGAAGCGGCGCAAGATAGAGAATCGTGGAAGGACTTGAGGGAGGCTTTTGTCCAGCAGCGGGTCACTATAGGCTAAGAAAAAATTAATAATTAAATAATTGCTATTGACTGGATGAAGAGACTTGTGATATAAGTAAACATTGCATGTCAATGACCATTGCGCGCGATGGGTCGCGGGTTCGATCCCCGTATTAGACAAGTATTTTTATGATCCACAAATATTTGTTTAAAGTCTAGGTATTTTGAGGGTGTGATTGTAAAACAAATTAAAAAAGGTAACAATGCTTGTTGCTGGCTATTTTTTACATTTTTATTTCCATGGAAATTCAAAATGTTAGTAACAAGAGTTATATGAAAATGATATTTTATTTGAATCGGAGAGTGTAAATATATCGACTTTCTTCGTCAATGATAGTGAAAATATATTACAACTAGAGTAAAAATTAATGAAAGGCTAATAAAACAATTACTGGATTGTTAACATAAACTATAGAATATTATCAACCGATCAAAATGATTGTGGGACTGAAATTGAAAGTTTAGATTCAAGTACTTAAGTAAATGCTGGGAAAATACTTTTCTAATTAATGGCTCACGAAAGCTACAAGGATCTTTTGGCACGTGTATGACATTTGTATGAGGGCGCTGGTGTGCATATTCGCAACAAGAATCAACTCAACCGTTTGTAAAGTGATGGCTTTTCAATGACGGCATTAGTTCCGATTTCGGCCACGTGCCTAAATATCCTTGTATTACTGTAATCAAGAAGTAACATACATAATACTATGTGGTAGTATGCAATATGTTATGACAATTGTCGTTAATCGATTTATTTCTGACACATGTCAGTGGCGTGGCAACTTGACACTTGGTTGGCACTTCAATGCAAATACATTTGTAATAAGAACAGAGTCAAATTAAGTGTTGATCAGTGTGGAAGTAATGTTCCTTTTGTTTAAAGTGTCATTGTTTAGCACTGGCTCTTAAACATTATAATTTTGTGTACATCTCTAGTCGAATTTACTGCCTTAGTAGTGAGAATCACCCTTATCACCTTTTTACACGATCCCGTGACTCTGGTTTAGGTAGTAGAAGGGGCCCGGGGAGTTTTTAGTTCGTGGGAGTCCGACATATCCCCATATCGGGCCCTCGACGTGGGTTGAAGTCATTAGCGTTTTACCCCGGAAAACAAAAAAAACCTATGCCACGAGGGCTGGTTCGAGGTGGCGCAGGACAGAAAAATATGGAAAGATCTTGGGGATAAAAAAACAATCGCAACAAAATACACACATTAGTCTAATTATTTCGAAAGAGTTCGATAAGAGACACTGTGACACGATTGCTATTTATATCTTACTTTATTAAAAGATAATTTTAATGTACATTAACAACTGGAGTAGGTAGATTAGGTATATATTACAACAACAGCTAAACAAAACTGTCGTATCTACACCCTAATCTATGTCGGACAAGATTTAGCGACTTATCAAAGTCAAGATCAGCGTTTATCAGCTCAATGACAATTAATCGGACGGCTCACCCGACCGGGAACCGAACTGGCGTCCGCGAGGTGACGGCGCCCGTTACTACTCGACGATACTTGATACCCCGAGTAGTTTAATAGACTGTAATAAGTTTCACGTTTGTCGTTTGTTTATTAATTGCTGATAACGGCTATTTGTAGTTAAGGTTTAGTATAAACGGTAAGAAGAGTTGAATTGCCTGCCTACTGTGTTTACAGATTTGACATTTTGATTTTTCTAAATATAAAAGTAAAAATAGTTGAAACCCGGGGTTTCAATGCGTTTATTCTACTCCTATTAGTTGCAGTGTAAATATTTTATTGCAATTTAACAAAAATAAAATAAACACTTAGAACACCAAAGCTTATAAACATATCTTAGTGAAACAAGCAGGAATTTTGTATAGATAACGACAAAATTATTAGCTTTTAAAACGTAGTGTTTATTTGTTAACTTTATAATAAATATGTGAGAATGTAATATAAAGATTGTGTGATGAAGGGAATAAGAATTATGAGGAAGATATTATTAGTATTTAATACCCGAAGGAAAATGTCGTGCTGGCCCCGCGGTTCTATGCATGGATTTGTACGAACGAGTGCAGGTTCGACTTTTTTACTTGCCATCACTCGATCGAACTTGCACCTTATGCACACCAATCCGCAAGGCCACCACGATTCACAAGTAATAAAAAAATGACATAAAAATTGTGCTTTTAAACCATTGTTTTATTCAATTGTTAAATTAGATACTATTTCAAAGTTTCTGGACTAAAAAATAAATATCATCAATCCATTTTAACAAAACATACACACATTATCAAATAACACTTGAATTAACCTCTACGATAAAGTTGAACCCAACATTAACTAACCATCATCGCCTCTTCGTTTGTTAAACCGCTCGTTAACCGTGTAATTGACAAGTCGATACTAAATACATTTTGATTATCTGTACCTATGGAATGTGAGGATTGCAATCCGAATACTTAATAAAATCTACAAATTATTGTGCTTGGTTTAATGTTAGAGGTTTATGTTGAAGGCATTGTGGGAAGGTATTTTTTTTTAGTTTTTTACGAAACAAGCCCCTTCTCCTAAGCTTTAAAACTGTATCTTTTACTTGTGTAATATTTTATAAGTCTAATCTATCTGGCGGACTAATTAGATTATTTTTTTCGAATCCTGTCATAATCCCTGTTCTTTGGCCTATAACCATGGTTTGAACTGCCAATCTAGGTACTATCCGTTCAAATAGTTTAAATACTTGTATTATCACAGTCTCATCTATAAACATCACTTACGAGTTACAATACACGCACATTTTAATTCATCACAAAAGAAATTAATCATACTCTTTGTACAACAAATTGTTATGATTTACAAATTGATAAACGAATAACGAACATCAGCGGTTGAACTCGTAACCTTCAAACATTTGATTCAAACAGAATTTTGTTTAAATATCAATATTTATTCGTCCTGATTCCTTCAATGTCTCACATTGAACCAATCCGTCTTTGTTTACAAGTAACGTCACGGTATCAAATACAGTTTGCGTATTTTCGCGTTCTGAGTATTTAATAAATGAAAAATATTTGCTTTAAGTAAAGAATTTAAGAATTCGACCAGATTTTAATAGTAATAATGACAATTTTTTTGTAAATGGAAATAGATAGTTAGAACCAGCGTAAATAGAACGTTTTTTACGCAAAAAATAAATATAATTGTTTCACTAGTTTTCATATAGAAAGTTATATTAAAAAGTTCCTATTCTCTCCAACAAAGACGCTCCTGAGACAAAACATACTTCAGCAAAGCTTTGAGTTCCAGGAATAAAAGTTACTCACAATGTTCTACTCGTCATTTTCTGATAAACCAACCTCTGGATAAAATGTTCTCGTATTATAATGGCTACATCCCGCAAATAAATCTCGAAAGCTATATTTAGAATCTTATTCATGAATGATATCGACCATTCAAACATACGTTTCGCAAGCCGTCTTTAACACAAATATTATCACAAAAAGCTCGCAATTCATTTGTTTTCGAGTAAAGGTCGCCCGTGCTTACTTAACGTCGGTCTGTCTGTCACGATTTATTATATTTAACCTTAATTTGTTGTTCCCTTTGAGATATGAGATGTTTTGCATAAAGCTATGGAGGTTATTGTTCAGTTTATTTGATTTGAAGGATATTGTTTCTGGAGATGTACATATGTTAATTCGACAGCAACCAGAATTTCTCGTTTAAGAGAGTGGGTGTCAAAAAAAGACATGTAGTATGAAGTCTACTATCCGAAATTTGCAACACGGTTGGTGAAATTCGAAATTTGGAAGCCGAAATCTGTATGTCGGAAGCCGATATTTATTCTGAAATTAGGACTATTTTTATCACTTTTACATGTCAACATTTCTTAAATTTAAGCTAGCTGGAGTCAACATTTCTTAGCAGGCTATCCTGAAAAGACACTTCAAAACAAACTCAGGGATTATCGTCTCTTTTTAAGTCTAAACAGGAGACCAAGATTGTTACAATAAGAAATTTCTAGAGACCTACCCAGCAAAGTTCACAAAATCGACTGTTCATAAAACTAATAGATATTATAATCAGTGACATTTACAAACTAGTCCATTGCTATGCGTCTAGATCCAGATTTATGTCGTAATGTGGATTCCAGCAGAAATGCAGTTTGGCCTTGCCTGCCTTGTTTAGAGGCACATTATCTGCAACTTATTAATAATATTAGTACTTTTATAATTTTATGCAATAATTTAAATGTGTGTTAAATATTTGCGAGGTCAAAAGCGATGTTTCTTTTTAAACATAGTATTATTTATTTTTGTTTAGCTAGTATAGTTTCTGTCACACATTTTGCTTTAATATGATGATGATCCTGATGATGATGTTTATTTTACAAGGTGGATAACAAAGCGTCTATAGCTGAGATTACGTTACTTTTTACTTTTGAGGTAATGACTTTTAAAACAAATGATATTCATCAAATAGTTTACTTAATGCCTGGATCTATAACTACAATTAACTGGCTAATGTAACTTTTGTCACAGAACGAAAAATAAACTTCTCCCGGAACCCTGTTTATGCAAACGAAACGCTCTTTATTGGTCCCAGTTACAAAAAAATACTAAAATTAACAATATGACCATTTCCCAATGACATATTGGTAGTATTGGTACACAATCCATCTCAGCTTACCCTCCACCTGCTATACCAATAGCGCGATATTTTCAAACAATCACGCAAGTTCAATGCTCTTGCAGGATTGGACGCGGTGCGTAACTGCGTGTGCGCAGCGCGGAAATAACACTGTTTATATTAATTCAAGATGTATGGGACTATGTTACGAGGTATAGGTTATTGTTGGAAAAGTTAGGAAAGTATATAATAATGATGTCAATTCAATAGGTATCAAATATGTTCAAACGATTGTTGATTTGGACGAACGAAAGGAAATTGTAAAGGAAAAACGAAGAAGGTTAGTATAATTTGGTCATCGTCGTGATATGGATTAATAAAGCACAGGAAATGCAAGAAGAACTAAGAACAGTTTGTGAATGCAAATTGCTTTTTATAAGGCACGATCTAATAAATGTAAAAATACAGAGGTAGGTACTTATAACCTTTAAGATGTTACAAGTACATTAAGTATTTGGTTTGGCGTAAAAATCTAGACATAAACGAGGAACCAAACTTTACCACAGATGACTACACGTGTAACCGAGTGGTATAGCTCACCACGCAATCATGATTGCGCGCGACGTGTCGCTGGTTCGATCCTCGTGCAGGACAAGAATTTGTGCGATCAACAAATGTTTCTTCTGATTCTGGGCATTTCTGGGTGTGATTTGTTCATGTGAATTAAATGTCTGTGAAACCCCCACGTTACAACTTACAAGGATTAAAATCTTCAGTGCAGGAGCCCTTTGGAAAAAACAAGAATAATTAAAATAAACAAGAGCAGTCGCAAAAATACAGTGTCATCAAATCTATATTCACAATTTCCCTATACACATATATTATGTACGTTCTGCTATCTATTCGCAGTCGCTCTAACACCGTCAATCCTCTATCTATGATGGATGGCAGAGCTGGACCATCTGCCGGTGATTTTAATTAAACTAGATCGATAAACGACTGGTTAAATGAGATTGTAGACAGATGTTAGGTTCTGTACCACTGGTAGCTATAGTTAGGAAATGTCTTATAACTGCTAAATTGATTTTGATAGGTACAATTAGTATCGGTGATGTCATGTTAACGTGATTAGTTTCTTTTATGTGTAAACTCGATAATTGAGTGATCACATAACGATCAACCGTGCGCCGGCACAAGATAGAGAATCGTGGAAGGACTAGGGGGAGACCTTTACCCAGCTGTGGGACACTATACCTAGGGAAAAAACATGAAGTGACCAATACTACCTAAAATCAATACTTATTTATTTTAACACAACTGCCGTCACAGTAACGAAATGCCAATATGTTGGTGTAGACAATCATACGTCTAGACACATAAAATGTTATATATCTATTACGATACTAGATGGCGTTGTGTGAAAGCCGTGGAGTATTTATTTATAACCTAAATCAAACAAAACTATAACCTACTGTTACTATTAATTAAGTATTCTTCCCTTATCTGATAATACAATATTATAATTCTCTATTTTCTCTCGAATTGAGCGTAGACCACATCACGTATCCTACTAATATAGGAACCGAGATAATAGGTATATCTACGCACGTGCGAGTTTTTGAGATAAAATATAGGCAGGCGCTTCGTATAATGAAATGAAATATTTATTCTACTAATAGCATAAATGTTATCTCTTTTATATGAAACTTTTTTTTAAATATAAGCTCGCTAGATTCGTTATTTTCTTACTGGCAAGAACCGTTGAAATAAACTAAGGGGTTATTATTATAAATGTTAAACGTTTGCATATAGTAATTACTACCTACTGAAATCAGTTTTAACGAATTATTTTGAACAGCAAATAAATACATATAAAAAAATTAGCAATGTAGAAGCTTTAGCTTAGCTTTCAGTGGAGCTTAAACAACATTCATCGACACAGGATATTTTTTTATTAATCTGAACTGAAATTTATGACGTATGGTATCATAATTTGAATCTGAATAACTATTAATATGTGACATGTAACCACATAGCTATGGCCACAGAATAAGAGCTATTTGTGGATACCTATATCGGCTAATTGATCTCATATCTGCCACTGAACCAATTTAGCTGTTTTTTATGTAATAAACCTGTGGATTGAGGTATGCAACCGTTTCATGGTCATTAAATGGCCTGTTGGTACAGTGGTTAGTGATTCTGACTGCTATGCCAGACTTAGTGGGTTCGATTCGTATAAGTAGTTGTCTATTTCTCTACCTTTAGCCGATCTTGTCTAATGTTACAGTCGGCTTACAGTTTTCTCAGATTTTGTCGAATATCATACTTTACTGCAACCACATCATAAAATTATTTAAAACTTTACGCCTAACTTTCTACCTTCACGAATACTTACGCCCTTTGGCAGTAACTTACTCAAAATATGTCCTTAATCAAAAAAATGCTGGAAACCAGTAAAACATCAGTACAGGCGGCAGTCGAGCGAATCGATGTCGAAAAACAAACAATTGACTGTTTGTCGAGCTGCAATCAAACACTCACATTCCTTGTGCTTTGTTCAAAATAAACTTATGAACAAGCCAGAGGGAAATCAGAGAAACCATTCTAATCAAGAACTTGAATAAACTAAAAAAAATACTTAGTATTGAAAGTGTATCACAATTGTTCAAGTACATAATAATATATGCCTATATTTACTGTTGCCCGCGATTTCACCCGCCCAAATGTCGGTTATAGCCGTAAAAACATTACCTACTTCTGACCTATTACCCAATTCTTGTATATCGTTGGTTGGTTGACCATAAAACTTAAAACCAATCACAGAGCTTGACATGAGATTTGACTGACGATTAACATTTTTTGTCCAAATCAACGTTTGAGAAATCAGAGCTTAATCTTAAATCCCTCTTAACCAGTTAGCACGATGTCACAACCAAATGAAAATGAGCCCAAAACGATGACACAAACTCCTTTCTCATACGGGGGTCGTCTCATACATTTCTTTCTTTTATTTTCCGGCGTGAAACGCTAATGACTTCAACTCACGCCAAAGGCACGGCGTGGGGATTTGTCGGACTCCCAACTAAAAACACCCCAGGCTCATTCTACTACCTAAACCAGAGTCACGAGATCGCTCGCGCATGCTCTGCGTGACTCTGGCTGATGTCAATCTACCGCACATTGGATCAGTCTTTGAGTAGCATTATCCGTAGCAATAAAAATAAAACTAGATTAAATAATTTCCTAGTTTAATTCTCCATTTCCACGGTTGATCTACCGTCTCCTTTACACTGTGTCCTATTACCCATTCAGTTATTTAGGTATAAACGGTGAGATTGTTGCTCGTAAACCGCCATTGTTAACCGCACGTGCCCGCGCCAATAACACTCGTCACGTTCATTACAATCTTGAACTTACATACAGGTCAATTATTTACCGAGCACTTACACATTATATCGATTAATGAGGGAGACGGAAATATAGAAAGGTAATGGGTTTAAAAGAGATGGATGTCTTGCGATGTCTCAGAGTAATCCGTTTACAGATTTAATAAGTTACCCATAAAAGTGCGAAGGTTTCTGTGAAAGAATATTTAAATACCAGATGGGCGAGCATGATTCAATTTATGTTACTATTATGTGTCATGCTCCGTGTTACTTTAAGGACACAGCCGGTATCCTACTGGGTATATCTCTGTACCATTTTTACAAATGTTACCAGAAGGAAACTAATACACCCTGTATCACCACCAGGTCGTCGAATAAATCAGTTACCATAACTCTCTACTTGTAAATATTTTTAAAACTAGAAGCTTTTCCTAACAAGAGTGTTATCTAAGGATTTTAGGAATTCAATTCTTTCTATCACCATCATCATCACCAGCCCTTAATTACCCACTGCTGGGCATAGACCCCCTTTGACTATGCCATTCTCTCTAGAGATTATACAGAGTCTAGAGTTACCTAGAGTCTATTTCCACCTTCACATAAAACTAGAAACATTAGCATTAAATGAAATAAAAAACAGAAATGATAAAAATAATAAAATGTTTGAAAAACAATAAAAATACTAATAACATGTAATGTGCATACCACCGCCCACGTGAGTCGGGTGACCCCGGATGAATCATACGCCGCGTCTTGTTTTACCACACAACTCATTAATAACATGGTCTCATACAAAATAATGAGATGAGGTAACCAGAGGGTTTACCATCACCTTTAAAAAAGCCAGGTTCGACAAAAACTTATTTTTTCATTCTAATTATTTTTGACTTGGACTTGGGGGAGGCCTTTGCTTAGAAGTGGGACACTTGTGACCACGGTCGGTGCAACTCGATCAAAACGTCGGGAGAAAAGAAATATCGTATTATATCGCGAATAAGTCCTGTTTGTCGTCTAAAATAAGTGGGACACTATCACTATAGGATGAACGATTTGAACACATCGATTACACCGTAAGATTGTAATATATTAACTGTGTATTAAATAAAATCAAATCATGGTATGGCATGTCGTTTTTTGAAATGGTAGTTTTGGAAAAACAACATGCTACCCGTTTACATGTACTATGTATGCACTTTCTATCTATTGTAAAAATGTAATTTAGGCTAAACAAAAAAGAGTCGACAGTTCAACTCTCGATTGAACACAAATTGATTATTTGATAAGTGTTTAGATCAATGCTTATTCCCTCTTAATTTGGGACAAAGCCTTTGATCAAGAGTGACAAACAAAATCGAAATAAACCCTATTAACTGAATAGCTCTAGTGAAACTTTTACAATAGAATAAACGTATTTGAATATATCAATGGAAACTTTCAATTCCCTTTTAAAGAACTATTTATACAAAAAAACAAAAAGCCGTTTGTAACATTGACTCAATGAAGGTTGGAATGCAAAAAGTATCAAAACGCGGATGACTCACACTTGTCTCAGCTTTGGCTGTATGACATTATGCTGTCGCCGACATTTAGAATTTTCCTAATATAGTCACCATTTTATACTTATTGTTATTTAATTTTTAATGTCCATTCTATTTTGAACTGGTTCTGTAAAGATTGTAGAAATATCACTTGACAACAGCGTTTTTAAGATGGGTCGTCTGGCAAGTAGTATCTGCGAATGGCTGAATGACAATGAAATCACAGGTTTTTTGTAAGGTTTCCAAGTCAGAAACTGAACACTGTAGTACTGATGACATAGTAATGTAGACATTTTATTTTGATTTAAGGAAAACATTTTATCATCATGATCAGGGCTTAGCAGTTAAATACTGGTAGTATACGAGTAGGTCTCTCCCAAGGTACGCCGCGAAGCCCGGTCTACTTTATGCTTTTATTTAATGTAACCTGTATATTCTCCCACTGATGGTTGAATGATTTCCCCATTTCAGTCCATATATCCTATCTAGACATCCCTCGTGACGGTTATTTTTATTGTGGGAAATCTTCAATTGACCCCACTATGGGTGCAGCGGGAGGGAGTGTCAGACTTTCACTGACCAAAACCCACTATGTTCCTCCTGGAGTCCTTTAAGTACGAGGGTTGTGGTAACTCTGACGAACATCCCGCAGCCCCGGCAGTTATGGTCGTCACCTTACGACAATCTAGTTAACTATTAAAAGGACAATACAATGCCATTGCAGATAAGTGAAAAATCTTTCCTAAAGCTAAATCTTACAATATAACGGAGGCTATAAAAACAAATGTTACATAAGAAACGGATCACACATACAAACTTAGCTGCAAGGCGGAAAACAATAAAGATAGTTTTGTCGACTGTACCGGTCCTGCTCAATAAAGGATGTTTTAATCGTATTAGGAAGCCGTAGAAATTTCCGTGCTGACGCTACTTCTTTTACTATGATTTTTATTGTAACGATGTGATTTTTGTGTTTAAACATTAACATTAAAAAAAAAACCGGCTCCCGCGTTAAGGAATTTAATTCTTGTATCGCGGGGGGTTTTATAGACATTCAATTCATGCAAAGACACCCAAATTAGAACAAGCCTTTGTGGATCGCGCAAATTCTTGTCCTACGCGGAGATCGAACCCGCGACACGCCGCGACGTGCCGTGGGTTCGATCCCCGCATAGTTCCACAAAGGCTTGTTTTGAGTCTGGGTGTCTTTGTGCATGTGAATTGAATGACTGTGAAACCCTCCGCAATACAAGGACGTATTTTTTTTGAATGCGGGAATTGTTTTAAAAAAAATATATTTACAAAACGAGATATGCATTGCTCTTGGACATTAGTCAACTTACAGAATCTATTAAATATCGTGATCAATACTAATTTCCTCTACCGCTATTTAAACATTCGCAGGAAACATTAAAATCTGCGTGAAATCTAGCAGCTTGGATTATAACATCGAAATAAATACTGCAATTAAAAATACAAGCAGCGTCATCGTAAGCATTAACCGTCGTAAAAGCGAGATTCTTACGTAATGTTCTAGAGAAACCGATCTTTGTGGGAAAATAACAAAATAGGTAACTGAAACAATAGACGTCTGTGTTTTTCCCTCTCTTGGTTTACTTGGATCTAATGAAGTAGACAAAAAGTTTATTCATGTTGTTTGAACGAATGAAGTTGATGATCTTCCTAAGGTTATTATAGAATAGTGATATGAATATGAGCAGTGACTGTTAAATGTAGTATGAATGAAGGACCGTAAATCTACATAAAACATAACTAAGCGAGAAGCTAAAATAGCACAGAGAAAAGGACAACAAAAATTTTAAGTACGAGTATTTCATCATTGTGTTATAATTTCTCGTCTTGGGTATAATTTTAACTACGGAATCATGTTTTTATTTTTTTAATGATAAATAGAATATTATTAACATTTCTAATGCAGCAGCGGATCCGAATCCAAATCTTTATTAGAGACGTAAGTAGAACCATATTTAAATAAACGTTGATACATATCTGTTTTCTCGGTACCTCCCCTTACAACGAGTTCAACTAAACAACTGATCTCATCCCTCGCAGTCCTAGTGAATTTAAATTCAAGCTCTCTGATCAAATGATTTGCAAATTCTCTAAATATATCTTGTATGTTCTCTCTAAGGCCGCCTGCCCAACTTCTTAACGCTGACATTGTAGTCTTAAAATCTATATCTAAAACATCATCCTCCATACTCAATGCTTTGTCTATTATGTCTAACAGTATCCGCATGGCTTTCGTCCGCATCTTCAGTTTCTGATTACTCGTCTCAAACGTCTTGAACCTCTGTGTCATCACGGCTCTCGAAACCGCGAAAAATTCCTTCATACCATATATATCACTGTAGTAAGATTTGAGTTTCATACTCATTAATTCCCTGTCCTCCTTTTCGGTCAACGTCTCAAGGAAACCCTCATGATTCTTAACAATTTCAAGAATATAGTCAAGGAATAATTTAAACTTGTCTTCTTCGAGTTTCAGTATTTCGCTAATAAAATCTGCACAGTAATCAGAAAAAGCAGGATAAATGCGACAAACGTCATACGTATTACATATATGGAACATTTCTTCTTTTTTAACTTTTACACTTCGTTTATAAATCTTTTCATTTAATGACTGTACGATGGAGGCATTCTTTACATTAGCTTGAACTAATGCATCGTTTAGCAACTTTCTCTCTTCACCATACAGCATTCTGTTTGACATCTCTATGAGGTCTAGGAATGTTGACTCCTTGTCGATTTGAGTTTCTGGTGTGTCGTTGATAAGGTAGATGTGATAATTAGCCAGCGCAGTGACGTAATCATCAGTCATAGTTTTTACTAAGTTTGTTAAGTTCATATTTGGTGAGATTTCCGCTTTAATTAGGTTGGCGACGCCTTTCAGTGTGGTCGATCCTTTCTTCTGAAGGTGTTTTACATATTCGTTTACATTACTTACGTACATCTTGTGGTTAGTTTCGTTGATTTCAATGGCGGCTCTTAGGACTGCGTCGCCCAGGGTCTTCCTAGGCAGATGGCCACGAGACATGAATGACAACGGCATGGGTAGGTCGTATTTCTCGCCAAACGGTATTTGTTCTGATAGCGTACTTAAAAAGTCTTTACCTACTTTCATGACTGCCTCCAGCTGCATATCGTAACACAGTGAAGCCTGCAACACTGAAATAATTTTAAAAATCTTAGAGTCACGTCACATAGTGAGAGATCTTTGCTGATGTAAGTAAATTATGCCCTAGTCCCTTAGAAATAAATAAATCATCAGAATAAAAGAAATGGATTCATTTATTTAATTGTCTATTAGTTTAGTAAATTATAAAAATTCAATATAACTTACTGTGCAGTAAAAATAAACCTATTAATATCATTGTACTTAAGAGCCTGTGGTTTCGTTGCTAGCTAAAAAAAGTGAATGAAATTACTAAATACCTAAATTAATAATTAGAGATGTCTGATTATATTTTTCAATTATTTTTTTATTCGTAAGATTCGGTTTGATTAAGTATTATGAGTGTAATTATATATGTTTTTTATTGTTTTTAATCCTAATCCTCACTCGAATAAAAATTTAGATTTTTACGTTTAAATGTTTAATACAGGTTGCCACCAGTATTAAACATTTAAATCTAAATGTAACTTTTACGTTTGTCAAATCTGTTTCGCATGTGGTGCGCACTAAAGAATATTCTATCTATTGTCTTGTTGGTCTACTGGTTAGAGACCCTGACTGCTATAGCGGAGGCCGTGGGTTCGATTCCCACCCAGGACAAATATTTGTGTGATGAGCACAATCATTTGTTCTGTGTCTGTAATATGCATGTATTTAGAAATATATAAGTATACGAGAGTAACTTGTGTTATTAGTACTAGACAACCGATATACATAATATCGGTTGTCTAGTACCTACTAATAACACAAGCTACTCTCGTTTACTTAATTTGAGACTAGATGGCGTTGTGTGAATGTTGAGGGATATTTATTTACCACAGGAACAGCTCAAGATAATACAGATAAACAGATATAATTACAGTTCAACTTAGCTGGTGCATTTGATAAGCCTTGGTAGTCATTAATTCTTGGGTCACGCGGCGTGATTCCCGCCGTAAGGCCTGTACACACTGTAAATCATTCACGGTTAGATCTAGACAGCTCGGCGAATAGTTAGTAATACCCCTTAGGTGATCGCAGGGTTGGCACTTAGTTAAAAATTAAAATATGCAAAAACCAGTCTAGTGGTTACTGGCAGAGGTCGTGAGTTCGATCCCACCTAATTCGTGTGATGAGATTTGTTCTATGTCTGGGTGTAAGTATGTATATCAGTTGTCTAGTACTAATAATACAAGATCTGCTTAGTTTGAGGCTAGGTGGCTTTGTGTGAATATCGTGGAATAAATATTATCATATTATTTTACAGTTTTATCCAATCCATGATTATAATTAGGTACTGATATGTTACGTAAATTATTCCTCTAAACATATTATCCCAAGAACTTTCTTCGCACATCCCTAACGCAGCAGCACTAGAGGCGCGTGCGCATTGCCCAAGCGCACACGTCCACGCCTCACCATTGTAAGGATCAGAGGACCTACCACCGATTAAAGCAATATTACTGCAGATGTTAAAGCAAGATAGCGCACTACACGGCATATAGCGGCGTCTCACTTCCACACACGCAATTATAGTATTTTAAGAGGCTATGGTGGAGTGTTAGCTATCTGACAGACCGGATTAACGCCAATTATTATTTGTCACTGTGAATTATCTGCATTTCAACGATTCTTGGCTAGTACACAACCAAGCAGGCTGTAGTCACCAGAGTTAAATGTATGGGATGTAAGAATTATGCATAATTAGGTGTATTAATGAGGGTTATGTTATGTTTACATTTGCAGTTGAAAAGATTAATGAGACGAATGTTTTCTGATGTTTAGTTATTACAAAGCAAAAAAATGCAAAGTTTGAATTTTGTTTTTAGATTTAGAAGTACAAAATGTTGATGGAACTGGACAACTGGTTGAAAATAATGCGGAAGTCCAACATAGCCTCAAAAAAATAAGAAAAAGACAATAATTTTATGTATTGTGCTAAAGTTATCTATTGTGCTAAAGTTTCTTACCCTTTGATCGGAGTGACGTGCAATTACTGAGCTTTATTACCAACAGTGGAATACGATGGGCTATTGACGATGATAATGAAACCTTGAGATGGTATGAATCAAACATTTACAATTGAATATTACAGTTTTGTATCGGAAAGAATTTTGTTGACAATAAAAGTCCTTCTTAAAATATCAATCAGCTTACCAGTTTGTTATCTGCAACCTTGTGGCAAAGGATCCGGTTCATAAAATTCCAAATACCAGCGCCTTTCGAAAAGTAAATATAGTACAGAAACTCCTATACACTTAAAGTTTCAACAAAAGTATTTTGACACAGGCCACAAAGATTTATGGTTATAATATTAAAAGGATGTACCAACGAGAATAGAGTTTCAAGGATGTTTTGGCAGGTGGATGAAAATATCATGAGGATGTTCGTGTACAATTGTTCATGTACAATGATTGCACGGATAGCCGAGTGGTAGGTATAGGTAACCACGCTGATTTCCGCTGTACGCGACGTATCGTTTGAACAATCCACAAATGCTTGTTCCGAGTCTGGCTGTCTTTGTGCATGTGATTTGAATGTCTGTCAAACCCCTGCGATACAAGGATGAAATTCCTTAGTGAGGGAAACGTTTGAAAAAAATTGGTTATATTCGCAACAACAATCAAGTCTGTCGAAAGTGATAGTTTTTCATATACAACAGCATTCGTTCCCATTTCGTGCGCGTCCAAAAGATCTCTGTAGCACAATACTAGGTATGTCCCCTTCGACGATTAACACTACAAACGTTGCCACACTTGAGCCATTTCAGCATCGATATCACTTGTAGAATTATTATTTGTCTTTGACAGCTTATTATTACCGTTTACTTATTCATCGAAATCCGTAATAATGAACACAGTACTGTATTAAAATAACTACGAATTACTTTTAATAACTATCTAAGCCACTGTCACTTGAACCAGCAGGAAAAAGCAAATAGCATAAATCAGGTTTTCAACATTAACATAAATAGAATAATCCTTTATCTCGCAATCATCCTGCGCAGGCGCCACCTGGCGACAGACGTAAAGCTCACGCTTATCTGACAGCTCAGGTTCCTGTGCATCCATCGGACATTCTTACTTTACCTACATCCTTATGAAAGTGTGGTGTAAGTAACAAGATTTCTTTTCTGTTCGTTTTTAAGATCACAATGCTAAGAATAAGTAGGTACCTCTAAACTTCTCTGTTTGTCGCGATGTCTGGCCACGCACCTTCGCCCTGCATATCTAACAAGATCGAAATTTGCAGGGGATGACGTCTACGACGATTTCCTTTCTCTAATATTTAATAATGTGTAGTGTACGAAAATTTGGAAATCATAGTATTTTCCTAGAGCGTTCAAAGGGTGCACACACCTTGATTTTGAAGGAACTGAACATTTACAATGATGCTGCAATATTCTTTCATTTTCAAATTCTTTAGTGCGGGAGTCGTTTATTTAAGAAAAAACCTTGTCTTGCATGATACATGGCGTAGAATGCCATCTCTATTCTGCAAGACCAAATGTACGCACCTATTGCTTTAAGAGGTAACAGTGGGTTGCAACGAACTGTTTGCTATTAGACTCGGGAGATTATGAAACTAAAATTAGACTTTAGCCAAGAAACCTAGACAACGCCTTGGTACTGTTGAATATACATTCGATGGTAATTAACAGTTTAAAATTCATTTTATGCATAGAAAGTGAAGAATTCTGTCTCCGATACTGGTTGACCAAGGTTAGGAGATATTTTGTCTAGGCCTAGAGGGAGCTATTTTTAATTTTACTCGTTTACTAATAACAAACTTCGTAATGATATTTAGTTTCTTTTCCATAATTTACAAAAGTCTTGTCAAAGTAAAAGCTAAATTGGGCCGTCCATGTCTGTTCTTCCATAGAGCAGAGGTGGATGGCTCTTAGCAGATACCCCATCACATTTTAGATTAAAGTTCTCAACAAGGCCTCTGCATGTTGGACCTGTGTCCCCGTGTAAGTTTTAAAAAAGGACCGGGTTTCTTCCTTTGAAGTTAGCCCGTGAATTAAAAGAGGTTTAGATAATAATAAATCAACAAGTTTCCAAAATATTCATATCATTTGTTATTTTCGATGCAAGTTGTTAGGTCCTTACTATACCCTTACATGTCCTTATATGTATGAGTAATTTTAAAACTACAATGTATGCTAAAAGTGTTGCCAACATTTTCAATTTAGTAAATTTAAAATGTTGGAAGAGAAACGTCAATGTGAAAAATGGACAAAACATTTAAAGCGACAAAATTCTGAACATCTTTCGGAACACCAACGAAGTTAATTTACTTCTCAATATTAACGAAACTCTTTTCGTATGATATTTGCATACAAGTCTGTATCACGGCTACCGACACGATTCGTCTCAGTTACTCGTAATTATCCCGCTGGCTTTAAAGGCGTTTAATTAAAACATAACTCACTGAATCCGTGTGTTTGTACAGTCACGAGCAAATAAAAACAATTGAAGTGTACGTCCTAGTCAAATGATTTATGAAACTAGAGCCAGTTACGTTTTGAAAGTGCCTGAAAAGGCCTACTCGAAATAAAAACCTTTTGATTTTGGATCGTGATTTTTTTTTTAATTAAACATTTTACATTTAGCTTACAATATCAAGAATATTCCATAACAGCTTCAGAAATATTGCATAAGAATTCTACTCCAACTGTTTGGTCGTAGGCGTCCAAAATGTAGGCGTAAAATAATACAAGTTATATCCCGTTTAGAATCTTACAAAAGTTTATAAACTTCCTAGTAAATTGATAAACTTACGGATCTAGTTTTTCCGGTAACATATACATGTTTTTGCTCGTGACTGTACACTTGCATTACGTCATGTTTCTCAGAATATTAAAGATATTAAGACAATGGATTTACGTGAACAAAAAACAAAAGATATGAAATAAACATACCGTCACATCTTTAAAATAATAGTTTTGCAGATGTGGAAGTAAGACGACGCACTACATGGCATAGAGCGGCGTCTCCCTTTAGTACTTACACGGGTATTGCTTTTAGAGTTGGTGAAAATCCCTTGTTCCTATATGACAAGTCTGTTGATCTAGTGGTTAGTGTCCTATACCGGAGGGCGTGGGTTCAATTCCCACTCAGGACAAATGTTTGTGTCATGAGCACGATGGTCTGTTCTATGTCAGGGTGTAATTTATCTAAAATACAATAAAAATCTTTGTAAGTATTTAGAAATATATTAGTATGTTTATCAGTTATCTAGTACTCATAGAACAAGTTACTCACTTATACTTAATTTGAGAGTAAATAGCGTTGTGGGATTGTTGAAGAATATAATAATATGTTATACTGAATTTGATAGGTTAGACACATTAAGGATCTTAATTTTTTCCGAATTTAATTGTGCTCATAACACTGTGATGTTTCTTGATTTAGTGCCTGTATTTATGGAACAAATATACAAACAAAGTACCTTAAAAGTGGAGCTGTTTAGAAAATACAACTCTAGTGAAATTTGTAATAAAACCCTGGACAGAGAAAGATAGAGAGAAAAGGGGGGAGAATAAATATATAAATGTATCTACATTATTTATTCAATTAAATAAACATACCTTAAACAATTAACCTAAGAATTAAACAACATTAATAACACAAATCACAACAAATCCAAAGATAATGTTATCCTACAATTAGTCTGTCAATGCGTTAATACTAGCGATATAATGGCACTAGATTGACGTACTAATTGGTACTTAATAGTTTCTCAATTATATCGCCCGTGGCTAATATTATAGTTAATATCAGCACACGTACCACGACATCATAAATTTTACTTTCGGACAATTGACGTTGAGCAAGTGAGACGCAACTATACGCTGTATATAGCGCTTTCTCTTTTCCACGGTACCAATAGTCTGACTGTTATTGTTTGTAGTACAGGCACTGTAATCTGTATTGCCAAGCCTTTATATTAATTGAAATGTAACCTTAGGTGGTGTTTTTCGGTTGATATGTACAATTAGAATAATATTCATAAATTGCGGTATAATTTTGTCGATATTAAAGCATAGGCCTAAAACATGTACTAGTGACGTCTATAAAGAGGAATTCAAATCAGAAGGAGTCAAAGCTAAAGATAATGACTATGTCGTTGTAAAAGTCATTTTATTACGGATTACAAATAAGTACAAAAATTAACTGGTTTCAAAAGCTTTGTAGACAGGTTCATTCCATGTCCTTCCTTATAAGAAGAAAAATAATAATGACACCCAGAGTGAAAAGCGAAAACAAATGCCTTCGATTTATTCGTCAAAAGAAGTTAGTGGTATGTCCCTGCCAGAATTAAATCCAGGCGTTATTTCAAACGTTATTTTTTTTTATAATCGACTCCCGCACTTACTAACGTATTTCTTTTCAAAGTATAATAATAATGTCCAAACAATTTCGGCCACGGCGGCCAATGTTACTATGACTAGGTACAGCCAGCTTCGCGGGACATATTATAGTGCACAAGCGTGTGCGCAAACACAGGTGCACTCTCTATTCCTTTACTTTCATAGCCCGATATGACGGCAATCCGACACGAGCGGAAAGATTTCAGGTGCATCGTGCAGGACCTATATTTTTACGTACCTTCCGAAACACGGAAAGCATACCACATTTTTAGAACTTAATTTGTTCCAAGTCCAACTTAGGTTGTCAACTCAAACAAGGCCATGAGGCTTACCTAGTATAGTATACAATATACATGTACTGGTAATAACATAAAATTTGTCACTGAAGCAGATAAGTGATCGGTGGTCGCCCACGCGGCCCACAAGGTCATTGCCGCACGTTCACTTTTGTCGTGCGTATGCGCATATTATTATGTAGATGCAGGTGCTTTTGATTTATCAAGTGTCCTTTAGTAGGTAAGTTGTGTAAATAAATAAGCTTAGCTTTGGCTGAGTATAATAAAAACACGACTGCTAAGTCTGACTGACAAGATGTGATTTAAAAAAATTGTAAAATATTTTTGGTAAAACAAAACAGTTAATTCGAATGAGATGACGAGACGAATTGGATTGATTTTCAAAACTTGGTATACTAAGGAATTAGACTGTACTAAAAGTATACAATAGGTAAAAATATTACAAAGTAATTGGAGCCCTGCCTTTTAGGAACTAAAAGACTAGGAACCTATCCTATAACCTGCATTCTAGCAGTCAGTGTCTTTTATATTACATCATTCAAGAGTTACATTCGGTAACTACATGATTGATTCGTTGTAAAAAAAAATAAAAGTATGGTACACAATATTATGCAAGATAACAATACTGCCAAAAAAATAAGTAAAACAAAGAAACGTAAACAAAATTAGCAATAATAACTAATAATAATAGTGAAAAAGTACACATAATTGATAACTGTGTCTGAGTGAGTATGTGAGGGTGTGTTAGAGTGTGAGCGTTGTGTGTGTTTGCGTATTTTTTACTTTAAAAACGTCTGTAAATATTTTCCTGCTTTCCACCATTACATTTTCCATCAAGATATAAATGGTTGTCAACAAAACAACGTCATTAATTAATTATCGCACACATATCATTTGTGAGATCGATGAAATATTCGAGATCGTCATCTCCATCTTATGGTCGTGGGATAATCTGTGATCTCCAAGCTATGTGTGCGATCTACAGTCGCTTTAATTAATTGTGTATCATTGTTTTGCTATCTGATCTGTCATTATATCTTTGATCTTTATTACAATGCTCTATAAATTATGAATACTATAAAATTAATTGCAAATGTTCGTCGTTTACAGTTCAGTCATTAACTTCATTGTAAATCTAATTTGAGCTACAATGCTTAGTTTTAATTATTATTGCTCATCTAAACCGTATCACACATTATTTCTTGTGCTCGTGTTTACTAATATTTTTTTTCTTGAAGTTAACGTTTGCCTTTTCTTGCGGCTCTTCAAAAAGATTCCTAAACTTCTAAATGGATCCTATCTCAACATTATCATCATCTTTAGCTTATAATACCTCATTTCTGAGACCGGATACTTTTCGGATACTTTCCCCTGTCCCTACCAAACGTGTACATATTTACACCACTCCTACCTACACCATTTTTCGTATCACAAGTCCCATCCACATTATACTATTGAGCACCAACATTACCATCAATTACTGGGTCATATAATAGGCAGGAAATGCCGAGTGGTCCACTCCGAGAAAACTGCTTACTACATTTTCTGCCAATCGCAGTATTCATAAACCAATATCAGTTCTCAAATTGACTTCATCTAAGTTAGTTTGATTACGAGTCCCGTTGATCGGAAGCAGGGTAACTGCTGCCCATTAATACCGATGGGTGCTCACTGGGTGGCGCCACTTGGCCCCATGCGCGGGGAAATACTTGTCGTTGTCAAATGTCGGAAGATATGACTAGATTAATGCATTCCTGTTAAGATAACATCGAATACAGATGGTATGGCACGGTTATTAAGTTTATCTACTGTTTTAAAAGCGATGATTTCACTAGATTTATTTTTATTAAATACTTTTTTAAATTATAGATACATTAATTAAGTCTTCAATAGTCTAGCTATTTATGTCATTCTTCAAAAGCTTTCATCGTACCGAGTTATTAAGTGAACATTTAGTAGATAAAATTTGCTTTTAGGAAATTCTAAAATGCTTTAACATCTTTATTCTCATCACGGAAATTCATTGGCATTAGTTTAACTAGTGCTGATACAAAAATACATCATGCAGTAACAGGTCGTTTATAGCAATATGTCGTAATGATCGGAATATGCGGGATAACTAGCCGGATTCAATCCTACTAGTAGCTATCTGTATCGAGCTTCAAATAAAGGAAACGCCGTGTCTTCTAGATAGCTGCGATATTTACCTGTCGCGTCATAACTGTAAGTAGTTAGTACCTACAATGTAGCTTACTATCTGTTTGTATGTAAACGAGGATTACGAGAGGATTAAATGGCTTATTTGATGCAAATACAGGGAACCACCTGCGACTTCGCATGGTCGGAATTAAGAAATGATTTTCCAGATAATGAGATTCTTCTGCTGGAATTAACAATGGATGGATTTATTAAGATACTACAGGATGATTTTGTCTAATTTTAAGTCCTTTTTTATTCCAGTGGAAATCCTCATGGACTATCCGCCGTCAAGGGAGGTACCAGGTTTTTACCGGCTAAAACCACTGGAGCGTCCTCATCTGCCTATGACCGGAGGCACGGGATTCGCTTTCGTCTTCACCACGCCCCTGGCAGCCATTTTAAGTCTTATGAGTACATTAACATAGGGGTTGCTAAGACAGATTGTTTGTAACATCTCCTTAATTTTAACCAAACTTGCCCTGGGTCAAATTAGCTCACTTACGAAATTCCTTTCCCAATTTCTTCCTGTTTCTAAATTCGCCAGGCAAGAATTGCTACCGTAGTCCATAACTGCATAGTTTTGGTCACAGCTCCACAACAGTTTTGCATGCGGGCAACGCCGTAAACAACAGCATAAATCATATTTATGTATTTTTAATGCCACCTCGTAAAATATTAAATGGTTAATATTAGTCGTTTTGTAGCTTCCTTGTGATCGGGGCGTGGGATGATACTATTTCTAGACTAAAATATTTATATAAATTCTTTCTAATTTCTCGTAGCTTGTGAACTAACTTACATGAGATAATTCTTTATTGCGGCATTTTGTCGTTTCCGAAAAACATTTTGGTTTTCATTGTATGTAACTTTCGCTCCATACTCTTCCAAATATGAGAAGACATATTTAAATGATTTTTTGATACTTTAGACTAATACCTCCTTATCCATAAAGAAGAACTCGAGCCTCTACTGAGATAGGCCACTACAGATCTGGGCCCAAAGAAGTTCTCAGTTAATACAGTTTCTCAAAAATTATTCATATAAACCTGAAATTAGCCTTTAAGGTCAAATACTATGCCTCAATAGTTATATTACAGAGGCATCGTATTGTTCCATATCGTGTTTATAACACGAAGTGCGTTAATTGCCGTAAAGTGAGTAGATAATTATTAGTAGGGTAGAGCGGGGCCAAAAGGTCCGCGGGTAAAAAGGTCCACCATTAAAATCTCAAAACCTAGTGAAGTTACGACTTTCCGAACGCTACCAGCGAAAAGAAGAGTCCACGCGGGGAGTAACGCGCCATCACTGACAGTTGAGCGACGTCACCAGCCGGAGATACAGGACCTCACCTTTAAATTTCGACGAAAGTAATTTTTTCCGCTGTTGATTGTTTTGGTTTGGAGAACTACTACTTAGGCTATGATGCCTGAATGTAGTTTTTAAGTATAGGTCATTTAATTGTGTTTCAAGGTTTATTGTTATTTTTAAGTTCGATTTAATTATTATTTTTTTATAACCTATCTAAATACGTTTGATTTGCATTGGATCCTATGTAGTTATTATTTTATAAAACCTTTTAAATAACCAAAAAACTGTATTGAACTTTTTTGCCTCTTTGCTGTCCCTTTTTACCCCTACTATGGGGCAAAAAGAACCAGACGACGAGGTCTACAAAAACAGTAAAAAAACATATTTCTACAATGATTAAATAACTGAAAATTTAGCCAATCATGCTTTGATAACAGTTGATTCGATACGTGTTTTTTGTTTTGATGTAGTGGCTTTGGTTTTCACAGCATAACTTATAATAGTCAAATTGGACCTGTGTGCCCCACCCAGTACTATAGTCCTGTATCAATGGAAGGAACTAACATTTAAGATTCCGGCTTGGCCTAGTTTAGATGTACTAATACAAAGATGTGTATTTAATCTATTTACATAGTAAAGTACTCAAAGAAATGTATCATTTTTGGTTAAAATAAATACTTTTTATTTATTTTTTATTTCAACTTGTAGTCTACCTGGTAATATTAAATGAAATATCAACTCTTGAAGTACCTACGTGATTAGATTTTTTTGGTCCAATAACGAATTTGGCGTTAGGTCCGTTAAATGGCAACAAGTTCGCTCCTATTATGTACTAGTTATCATCAGTGGGAGGACAATGATCAACATAGAACCGCCTTGATTTATTTCTTATTGAGGTAGGTCATGTATAACAAAAGGTTATAGTGATCAGTCTTTTTAAATGGTCATCGTCTGGTATTTATTCTGATTACTTATATTAGAAATGGATATTGGTGTATTTGAAGGTGTCTAAAAATCGTCTGTTGACATTCATTGTCAATTTGAATATTTAAGGAGCTTACCGCTGAGTCTTGATCATAGCAAGCCCCTTTGTTAATATGTGGAAAATTTTATGGTTATCAAATTAATTTTGTAGTGTTACATGTTTTATTCGAAATAAAAAAGTGTTTTTTTGAGTCATATATTTTTTCTAGATAGTCCACATAAATGAAATGAACTAGTTTATTCTGCAAATAGGATAAGTGTTACCATTTTTTTTAACATAAGTTCGCTGGAGCCTTAATCAAATAAATCACCTAGCGCCACAGTCCCTACGCCCTCGTTTCTATTTCAACCATAAATATTTATTTAATCGACCTTAAAAGTATCTTGAACTCAATTTAGAACTTGGTTACATAACTTAGGATTAGCAAGTTATATAACTTATGTAAGCGCCGATTCGCATAACAAGGACTAAGTTATTCCACCTCTACACCGTCAGAATATCTTAATATAATATAATATGTATTTGTATCAGTAATGCGTAGGCATTTTATACCATTCGCTTGGCAAGGCAATCCACGTTATTAACATAGTCGGTATTATTTTACATCAAATTCTCGTCTTATTGTAACTTATAAACAGTAACTGATTTAAGAGTAAGTTCGCTTTAGTTTCTGCTTCTACCGCTAGGGGCGCTGATTGTCATGACAATAAAAAGCGTTATTTGTTAACTAGATTTTTTAATTGCCATACTTCTGATTTAGGTAAAAAAACATGAAAGATTTTGTGGATTTGTTTGAAATTTACACAGAAATTTTATTTAATTGCAGTTATTCAGCCTACAAGTTTTAATGTTTATTATAACTGCACAGTACACGGTTGTTTATGATAATTGTAGGCAAAACATACATTAGTAAGTAGGCATTTCGTGTATTACATGCAACTGCCTCCTCATGATGTGGGTGTATTAATAGCACTCCTATGCTAATACACGGCTCGCTTTCCTTCAGGCAACCACAGGTGTATCTCGAGCTCTCGGTATCAAGATATCCTAGTATGTGAGTATGGATCAATGGATGTTTGTTTCTCATTCACGCTCAAACGGCTGAAGCATTTTTGATAGAATTTGGTATGGAGTTAGTTAACATTAACACCCTTAATACATATTAATTGATTGAGTGATTATACACGCAAGAGCTCAATTCTTTGCAAAATCAACCTGAGTTACCGACACCGCAATAGAGCTTCTGAAAGGCTGTTCATTTAAACCTGCTGTCAAATCGACTGATCACGACTGAGATTGGTTGACCATAAAACTGTACAACCAATCACAGAGCTTAACACGATATTTGACTGACGATTAACAAACTTTGTGTCATCAACGTTTGAGAAACCAGCGGATAGTCTGGCAAATGGTCTATAGCTGTATCAGCTATTTTAAGAATGTAACAGACAAACAGACAGACATAATTCTTGTTATAGGAACTAACAGCCTTTAAAGGGTTACGTCAAGATAGGACTAGCGTCCTTGTTTATGGGAAGGCGATATATCCGTTCATTGTGGACATCACAATGAAACAATGCGCCATAGACAACTGCCGCACTTTCACTGATAAAGATAAAACTGTGTAATAACCCCAATGACATTAGCCGCTAGATTTAAAGAAATTAATTGTAAAGAACTTGTGTCAATAAATAAAACTATTTGAGAAATCGATTAACTGCTGGAGTAAGCGGGTTCTGGAGTGGAGACCGTGTCTTGGTAAACGTAGCGTGGGACGTCCTCTGGCCAGATGGCGGGACGACTTACAAAAGAGGGCCGGCAGCGACTGGATGCATAAAGCAGCAGACCGGGCTCTGTGGCGTACCTTGGCGTAGGCCTGTGTCCAGCTGTTGACTGCAACGGGCTGATGATGATGAGAGATCCATTTAAGACAAGACAAGATACAAATCGTCCTTAAACTTTTCATCGTTAATGAAGAATTGTGTAAGGGAAATAACATGTTACATGGCTGAAGCAACGTTTTGTATCTACAAACGCAACAGTCTCATGCATTAGCACAAATATTGTAACAAAAATCATTCCATTTACCATGAATTAAATTTTATATTAATATGTTTGCAGGATCAATTCACGAGTAAAGAATTCAACCTTTCTAGAAGCTTCAATGGAGTACTTACAACCAAGTACCAGTATCAATATAAATAAATACTCCTCAACATTCCCACAGCGCCATCTAGTCTCAAATTAAGTACCTACATATACGAGAGTAACTTGTGTTATAAGTACTAGGCAACTGATAAACATATTTCTAGATACATACAATATATTACAGATAAATTTCACCCAGACACAGAACAAATGATAGTGCTCATCACACCAACATTTGTCCTGAGTAGGTATCGAACCCACGACCTCCGGAATAGCAGTCAGAGCCACCAACAACTAGACCAACGGGTTGTTCACCAAGTCGACACAAGAGACTGGACACACGTGTGTCCAGTTGGTTAAATTCAAAATTAGTGCTACTAATTATTCGTCATGTGGACACGCCATAATTTTTACGCGTGTGCATATGGGAAACTTAAATTAAATCACTTTTATGTTTTCGTCAACTGGACACACGGTCCTTAAAATCTGAAATGTCCAGAATCGGGTATAATACGACCGTGTGTCCAGTTGACGAAAACATAAAAGTGATTTAATTTAAGTTTCCAATATGGACACGCGTAAAAATTATGGCGTGTCCACATGACGGATAATTAGTAGCACTAATTTTGAATTTAACCAACTGGACACACGTGTGTCCAGTCTCTTGTGTCGACTTGGTGAACAACCCAGACCAACAGGCCCGTTAAAATATTATTATTACTAACTTTACTAAATAACAACATTTGTTAAATAACGTTAGATACAATAATAGGAATCCTTTATCACAGCCTTTATAGTTTGTTGTTTGTATGAACTTGTATGCGGTGGTCGGTCAGTTATGTCAATTTTAAAAACCAACTAAATATATTTTTGTTTCTTTTTTTATGGAATGAATTATTGGATTGATTGGTGGTTTTTTTACATCCTTTACTTGTTACAAAAACTGAAAAAGGTGTTAGTGGTTTTTTTTAATCAGTTTTCGTTTTCTAACTAACCGTAATAATGAAAATATTTGCATATCAGTTAAATCATAGGTAGGTATAAATCGTATCAAGATTGACTTAATTTTTCTTTTCTTTCTCTTTCGTAATCTTTCTTATTTATCTTTTCATATTTGCTAATGTTATCATCTCGTATTAGAATAAATACTCGATTACCTACGCTTGCTTAGGTGATCACGCCCGGCTATGTTTTGCAAACAAACATTATCCTATTCTTTAAATTACAATCCCGTATTTATTAATATTATCAAATACCATTCAAACAACGGAAGTTTCAAATGGTATTCCGTTTTTAAATACGATAAATGAATGAAAAATCCAAAAATATTTTCAAATCACAGCCATCTCATAATTCGGAACGCACTGGAGAGTTGTGGAGAGTGGGAGATCGCGCGCACTGATGACGTTTGGCTTCGCCCGCCGTCAGTTCGCCTCGCCGCGGCGCGTCGCTCTAACGCACGTAGGGGTATTCTCGCTCCCCGCCGACCTAAACCGTGAACCGCTTACAGAACTCAGCTGTGAATAAACACAAATAACACGTTTACCTACAAATAAAAACATTCTGTGAACCATTACAGTGAACTTTACAACCTGTGTGTTATAAACAGTGTGCAACGTTTGAAAAAAACGTAATCTTTCTAAGCAACGTCTTGTGCTGTCCGGAGTCTCGTGAGTATTTTAGTTATTTTAACTGTACTTTCCATGCTTTGCTGAGGCACGCTTAGATACAGCCATTCGCGGAAAAAAATATCTCGTTCGTGCCACTGGTGGGTATTGTATAATCTGCATCACAACTCGAAGTAGGTCGTATACCGATCTATTACCTGGCCGAATTTAGATATGGCTGCTCTAAACATTGATTCGTAAAAAACATTTCGAAACCGGTTGCTTGTGGAATTTGCATTTAAGTGGTCAAAGGTGTCGGTATTTTCGCTAATTATAGACTTTTTAAGGTTTTTGTCCCCTCTCGTGTGAGTTTGTGGGCGAGAGTCGTTCCTATCCGTTCTGTTGACGTTGGCTAGCATTTGGCAGGTAAAAAATAAACCGGCTTCTTCTATTACCTCTCACAAAAAAAAACACTATCTATTCGTTAATTTAATGAAGCAGTTAGATGAAAGTAGCTAACAAGATCTCGTTAAGTATTGTTATTTAACGTTGAAAGTAGTATCACAGTATAAAAAATCGTAGTATTATGATACTCACATACCTTCACAATTGTGATGTTACGCATTCCGATGTAGGGGAGCATCCCTCTATAGGGGCTGCGAATCAAACAATGCGCGGATCCCAAAAATTGCATTGTGATGGTACCTACATTCAATTTTATTTATCTGTGTGTACCTACAAAAAAATCATTCCCCTACATGTGTACGTAGTTGAATGGTTCTATTTAAACTTAATCCCAATCTTACTAATACGTCAATAACCACTAAACTCCGATAGAGTAAGAATATCTATTCTCTACAATCTAATATTATTTCTTTCTTTCAACTCACTACTTAGTAAAAAAAAAATCTTACCGAATGACAGATATATAAAAGAAAAAGTTATTCAGCCAGAAATGTCAATGTCATAATATTTTTGTTTTTATACGTCATTACGCTTACTTAATTAACCAGTTTAAATCCTTTAAATACCGATTGCATTGAATATTATTGTAGCAAAACCAAACAGCATCAAGTTCGCCTTTCTACGTAAGATATATCGACTAACCCGACAGGTATCATAGAATCATACAACGGAATCTGAAACCTTGAGGTCATAGAACTCTAATCTCAATGCCTACTGCTCGCTCACTTTCATTGCTTAGGAAATCCCACAAATTTTATAAACCGGCCGGTTAGGTGCCCACTTAATCTGTTTGACACGTCATGCTATGGCCAATTTAATCAAACAGTATAAAATTACAATTAATTTTGTAACTATTGACGTTTGAACTCGCGAATAATTATAAGCGTTTATCGTAGAGTTAGTACCTAATACCTATCTACTATAAACTACCTCTGTTTCACTATAGGTAATTTCATTTTCATAAACATCTTAAGCAATCTAAGCCTTTTTACCTAACTCTCCGCTTACTCAAATTGATTGACGTGTTACATAAAAATGTACTACTAAACCTATTAAAGGTATACTTGCCGAGCCTATAAAAAATACTGTCCGTTACTTAAATACGAAAAACCGTCGTTTGATATAAAAAAAAAACCATTTATAAAACCATTTATAAAAAAAAAAACTCATTTTACGAAATTCTCGCAATGTGCAAAAACTATAAAATCGCCTTGACACGGCGCTTACTATCCCGCCTAAATTGGTAGCCGCCATTTTGCAATCATTTGAAATGTTAATTTCTGTTATCTATGCTACCATTCTAGGATTTAAATTGGATATGAATAGTTCATTTCGTTATTTTATTACGTGACTGGTGATGAAAGTGTCATCTATAGATTATTTCCGGTTATTATTCGCGAAATCAAAGAGTTGTTTTTACGCGAAGGAACGATTTCTTATTTCCATGCGAAAGTCAATCAGTTGGGCATTGATGGTCGTGTTTTAATCGATTGCTTACGACTTGATGATGTACAAAACGACGAAAACTACGTAGAAACATTCACTACTTTAAGAATAGATTTTTGTGTATACCTACTTGAGTTGTTTTTTATTCAATAATACCGTTATTCTTTTTCATAATATTTGGCTGATGTTATTGTTTAGTATGTTTAGTAAACCACTTTTTCCTGCAATGCGAAAGGAAAAAGAGGTTGACTTTTAAGTCAAAGGAAATAACTAAGTAGTTCTTGTAAGTATTTTACTTACTTAGTGCATAGTTAAAAAGTCTAAAAACTTGTTGATAGCACGATACAACGTTAGCATAACGCAAATCCTAAGAATTTCCTTTCTTTGTTAAAAACAAACAGGCATGCCATTCGTGCAGCGCTTGTGTGAAATGCATCCTTTTTTACGACAGACTATTCTACGCGTTTTTTTTTATACGATTTGCAAGTGTAGATTCGAATCATATTGATTACGATGTTATAGCACGCGTAAGTAGGTTTTCCAAACCAGTTACTTTTGTTATCATTTACTCGATTCCTGGCCATAAAAATAATTTTGAACGTACGTTCGTATCCGTATCACGCAACGGTGTACCGCGTAACTAGGAATTAAATATTTCAAAGGGCCTAATACTGCCATTCAAAGCAATATACCTATGGTAAAGAGACACCGTGTAATGTTTGTACCACAAAAATCTTAATATTATCTATACAATATGTATTGCCTAAGATTTGTGTAGTCTATGCCATGACGCGTCAGATTTTATGGAGTTTCTTGCCAGTTCTTCTTCATAAGAATGACATTTTCGAACCGCGCAATTAAAGTCATTAACGTTTTGAAAATGCCTGAGAAGGCCTACTAGAAATAAAACTTTTGATTTTGATTTCCACAACAGCCCATACTCTAACTTTAAAAGGTGACAGAAGACTTCCTAGGCATTCTTGGTGCGTAATGAATTGCTATGCCTTGCCGACTAATGAATTGCTATGCACCGACCAAACTCGGGAGACGTTACCTACACGGCGGTCCAGGTTTAGTCAGTAAGAGTCTGACACTTCTCACTTTCCGAAGATTTGGATGTTCATAAGGATTCCCCCACCTAACAAACAGGCATCGGCATTCCTCTTGGTTATGCCTGTCCGATTCCAGAATTCCTGATACGCAATCCCACAACCCACCTTCAATATAATGACTTCTATATCAGTATCAAAGGCGCCAGTCTCGACCATGTGGCGCGGTTTATTTTTATACCCTCTCAATGTTTACCCCCGGCTATTTTAGGTGATGCACCGATCATGTATTTACCTTACACAACGATGATTGAACTTTAGTACGCACATGTTTTGGTTCCACAGAGTAAAAAGATTATACCTATGGGATTTAATATAACTTGAGATATAAATGGGTAGATGAAAGTTGGTACATTATTTCTATATATTTGGTTTGTGAATACTGGAATTAAGGGGAATATTGTGTTTAATTTTTTGTTGCATCTTGCAAACACGATAGATAAATATTGTATAGTTATTGAGACTCAGTGAAGAACATGATGAAAATCTTCGTACCTATGTCTTTTCTCCTCAACAAATGTATTTTCTATTTCTAGAACTAAAAACATTTAAATTAATATTTTTCTATTGGTACTGTCTCGTCCGTTCTCACTCTTCACGGCCGCCAAAATAACGTATTACCTGTCAAAATTGTATCGATTTCGGATTTGATAAGTGCTACCATTCAAGGCTTCCTTTCTCTCGTGTTGATGAAATAATGTCCTATGTTATAACATTTAGCATATTTTTATTGATTTCTATCAGTCGGTATGATTGCTAAATGTATTGCTCGAATTTCATAAAAGTTTTCGGGTGACGTTGTTAAAGCAAGTTGGCGCACACTGTATAGAGTGGCGTCTCTCATTTACAATTGAAACAGTTTTAATTTAAGAGTTAGTAGGTGATTAAAAACCCTTATATTCGTGATACTTTAATAATAATAATGTCTCCAGACCGATTTCGGCCACGGCGGCTAGTGTTACTATGACACCAGTCACGCAGGACATATTATACTGCACAAGAGTGTGCGCAAACATAGGTGCACTCTCTGTACCTTTACTCACATAGCCCGATGGAACGGCAATCCGACACGACCGGAGAGACACACGGAAGCTGTGACATTTATTTCTAAATCGCACACAACATTCGAAAAGTCGGAGCGCCCCTTGGGGATCGAACTCGAGACCGAGGTCTGGAATTCGACCATAGGGTTTTACCACTAGGCTAACAAAACTTCAATTGATACTTTAATCCTTGATACTTTAAGGCAATAATTGCGTGGATTACAAAATTCAATGCATAATAAACATGCTAAGCACTTTGTAATACTTGGCACTGGGCAGTAATTAAACATGAATCGAGGGTAATCGTGACACACCTAATTGTATGTAACTAAACAAATCCTTGAGCTAATAGCAAACGCTGAACTGCCGGCATTGTTTCACTTATTATTTATAAACATTCGCCAAAAGTACAGATATTAATTATACTATCCTAAAAATATAAAGGCGAAAGTATGTGTTTTGTTTGTAGGTAGGTACCTCTTGCTCAAAAGGTTAAAATATTTTTGATGACATTTGGTATGAAGTTTGCCTGGAGCCTAAATGAGTCGTTCATAATTGTTTACAATTTAGTCTACTATTCCGTTCTCCCTAATTTCATATTTCCTGTCCAATGTCTACCGGAGCCGGGCTTTGTGTAGAGAAACAAATAGTCTAAGCTAACTTATCAGTCAAGTCTTAATGCAATGTCTAGGTAAACTGTTTAAATGTTATTTTCAAGGGGACTGCGTATTACGAGCTATAATAGTAGGATTCTTGTTGTTGTGTGAGCGAGATACCAATATATGCAGTGTAGAGCGCTGTCTCACTTCCATACTAGCAAGTCTTGGTTTTAAGAGTTTTTAGTAAGAGTACTGATTTGTGTAGTTGATTTAATGTTATTGTAGGCAGGGCCTGGCTAGTTGTTTGTCTGTGTTAATTTATTTGCGTTGGTGGTTCAATATAGCTGTTATTACGCCTGCGTTCAGCTGAGGGTAGGTAGACAACATTCGAAAGCTGTAATTGGCCTGTATGATAAATTTAATGAGCATTCTTACTGCTAATAGTGTAGAATATTACCGTTATCTTTGCAATACAATTACCTATGTCATTTTCAAGGCGAGATTTAAACGACCAGAGATGCGTAGGGATGTGTTTCAAATAGAATGGTTTCATTTATCTCGCTTTACACCAACAATAAAGCGATTTACAAATTAAAAAAAATACTTGGTGGAAACGTTGTAACTAGTATTATAAAATTTACAATGTTATTGTAAATTGACAAATACATTAAAAAGTTATAGATATCTAAAGCTGGGTACTGGTACCTACAGAAAAACACAAATTGTAGTACCCATATTGCAAGATGAAAGCTATTTATCGACAAAAAAAACTTTAATTAAAAAAACATTCCGCTTGTTTAAACACAATTAAAAGAATGTGTTGTTAATGTTTTAGTGTTTTTCGCCAAATTTTAATTGCCAATTCTCTCGGGCTAAGGTCGTTTTATTTTCTTTAACTGATATTATTTTTATTGGCGAAGATATAAGATTTTTATGACTCGTACACCAATCAGAGTTAACGATGTGGGTATTTTTGTCTTATTATCGTATTTCGTACGTGATTTTGCGTTACTATACAATAAAAGCGGACATAATGATATCTTGAGAGATTGGTACCGTTGTACAAAATATAATTAATTTATTGTTTTTTTTTTAATTGTAATCAAAGTACACTCATCTTGTTTCGATTCTGATAATTCGATTTTTCGGTCGTGATTTTACGGTATCATTTCAACTTCAATGCTTGTGTCTTATTATGGATCATAAAACTATACAGGCTTATGTTACTGATATGTATTTCAATTATCCTCATCATCCCTTGTACCAGGTTCCCAAAAATAATTATTGGTACCAATTTCAAAAACTACTGCGTGATGAATTGCTGTGCATTGCCACGCACCGACCAAATGCGGGAGACGAAACACAGCTGTTCTGATTTAGTCAGTTAGAGTCTGACATTACCCACTTCCTCCCCCGAGGAGGTAGGTGTCCACGAGGACTCTCCTGAACTACCCAAAAAAAGTTCAAATACTACAAATATTTATGTACCTACAGAAAAATATCAATTTAGGTATTGGCATAAATAACCATAAAGTCTACCATCATCAAGTACTTTGTACTATTAATTGCTGGAAACGTAAGAAGTAAACCTAAACATCTATCATTAAAGTAAAATAAAAATTCTCACAGCAAAGTAACTTTCCCATACAGACCGATATTAAAAACTACTTCACGTACATATTAAGAATTCACCGACGCTCTGAGTATTACCATGTAACTCTATCTCCCTTCAATCAAACCTTTGTTTTTAACTAAACTTATTGTTGTTACGACCTTGGCTTGTACTTGAGAATTAACTAATTGATGTATGGATGGTATGTTTCATGTTGGTTTAGAGTTAAATGTGTTGAAATTGTAGCAAACTTCTATCTTTAGTATGATCTATGAATTAATGGAAAAAAATGTTTGTTTTGTCTTCCAATCACAGTAACAGGGAAAATATTGCCACTGTCACAATTTTACGTTTTTTTCTGGTTTACTCAAGCGTATAAAATTAACAAACCTTTATCTTCAGCATTTAGAATGATCTATGAATGAATGGGAGAAAATGTTTTTTTGCCTTCCAATCACAGTTACAAGAAAAATGCTGCCACTGCACTGTCACTGTAATATTAGGTTTTTTTTTCGGTTTAATCAAGCGAATAAAATCTAAAAAAAAATCTCATACCGAATCATCTCTACATGTTAAGTCCTAATATTGAGTTTATTACAATTGACCTTCCACTGTATTTTCTGTACCATTATATTGCAACAAAAATTGTCGATCTACATCTATACATCTACTCAGAATATAAATACACGTTCAAAGCCAACCGCTACTTACATGAACCAACAATTAGTACGCACATACAGTCCTGACATCTCATACATCATACGTAAATTATAGTTAGCCATACACAACATTTCCTATAAAATTACAATACTTTCACCTACAAATGTCACGATAACGATTAAATGCAAATCTGAATCTTTGTAACATAGCGACTGGGCCACACCCTGTATTTAAGGCAAAAATATTGCTCGTACTAAGGTATGCAGTTTTAGAGTTCCGTATTGACATATCAAATTGAAAGTCTACGAGGAGTAGAATATTTTCCTAGGTTTATGACACAAGTTCTGTTTTAGCCAATTTTAAAACGAAAATGCTATTTATAGGTTTTCATTTGTTTTCTTTGGTTCTTTTCGTATTTTTTTTCGCGGTTTCTTGAAAAAAATATAATATATGTTCTGATGTAGTTATTTATAAGTCAATCAAATCTTTCATAGTAGTACCAAGTATTTAATAAAACACGTTTTTAACAAGATAAACCTCGATATTTATATCGAGCTTATTTTTAACAAAAGCATACTAAATGGAACAATTATTTTTCTTGCATCACAAAAACGTACTTACTTTTTCTTTTGCTGTAAAAAACACAGCTTATATTAAATCTACGGAACCGGCATCGTTTTCTCGCACTCCCATGTTACGTAGTACACGGCACCAATCTTACCAATGTCAATGCTAAATAAACTTGTAGTTCATCTTTGTTTTCTCTTAATTGTTACCTGCGTTGATTGTTTAATTACAAAACGCCGGAATTTATTGGGTTGTGGGTCAATGGTTTATTGCCTTTTTGTATAGAATACTAAAGTATTTGATAGATTTTCTTAGAGGTTTTTAGCAAATAGAAATTGTGATGAATTTTTACTTTATTAGTTAGGATTGGTGTTTTCCTAATTTCCCCGATTGGTTTTATGAAATTATTGTAGTTAATACATACATGTCTAGTTGACCAGTTCGTTCGGCCATTAGTCCGAGAAAGGCTTAATACCAGTGACATAACTAAGCCCGTATCGTAATTACAAATCTATGCCCTAATTGAACACGCAAAATCTAGAACACATACTCGTAATATTATTAACAAAGCGCAACCATCTAAATCAATTTGGTCAAGAATTGCACGTCCTTAATTCCTCTTATCAACTGAATTTCAATTAACCAGAGATTATACGCTCACGACACTTACAAAACCTGTCCAAGTATTTAGGTCAATCTTTTCAAATGGACTTACTTTTTCTTTGATGCAATTCCGAGAGAAAGGGGTTGACGGCGAAATGTGCAGAGCATTCCACTCCAAGCAATTACAATCCTTATCACCAACCAATATTGTCTATTATTGACTGTAAAGAAACGTAAGCTATTTAATATATTCGAAATTAATCTAAGATCTCCAGTCCTACATATGACTGAGTATTTTTGCATACAATATCTTGCTTTCACTAACGCATTAATCACTAATATTTTTAACACTTTCTTTATAAACGTTCTGGTTCTAGATTATGAGATAAAGACAGAATGCCTACGGTAGCAAGATAAATTACTATGAATCTGTGTCGATTTTATGCTTGATGCCTTCACACGAAAGTGCAACCTATTGTCTTGGTCATTAGGCTGATTCTTTCATGGAAACTGGGGATTTCTAACTGCTAAGAAGTGTGGTGGAGTTGTGAATAATCAATATAGCGAGACTGCTGGTCAGTAGTTCTATTGCTGGTGTCTAGTGTCTGTCTACAATCCAGTACATTAGCCTAAAAATTCCATTATTTTTCATGCTAATATCGGCGATAATCCGTCTGATTCTAGACTTGTAAACTCGAAGCTTCCTTAACGACAACAGCTTACCTGGCTAATATTGTTTCTTTACCAATATCCTAATTGCGTTGTGTAGTGAATATTAATATTTATTATTAATGTGACATAACAATAGTCTAGACACAAACTGTGGTTGTTTTACATTTCAAAGTAATTGCTATTCTGACATCACTGGCTGCTTTTTATTGACGTCCGTATAAAAACGATGGAGGAATATTAATGCTTGGCATTAAATCAAAACTTTACTTAACTTTACCGCTAAAATAATAACCTTTTATGTATTGTAAGAGAGGAACTTGTTGCTAGGCAGTTTGTCGTTGTTTTCTACCAAGATATTACTTAAGAAATGCTCACAAGCCCTGGACACGCTTGAACGAAAAAATATCTACTACTAGTATTGAGTTCTTATGCAGTTTACTAGAGTTAATACAAGCTGAGATTAAAAAAAGGACGCCTTTTTATTGTGTCTTCTTTGTTTCACAAAAATATGGATAACAGATTTCGAACATAAAAGGTTATTTCGGATTCCTAACTCCTCAAACCCTTTCCTTAAATATGCGCTCTTGGCTTCCATCCAAGTTTCCTCTTTTGTGTTTTATGTTATTTTGACATTCGAAACTTATTATCTCAAAGTATAGAGTTTGACTAAATAATGTAAACCTTTTTAGAAGTGCATTAGTTACATTAGAAGAAAAGACCACGCGCATTTTTAAGGATCGTACATAGTTTCAGACTTGAATTTGTGGTAACACTTTTAAGCGATGAAAACGTTTTAAGTGTGTTTATAGTATGATTCGAGTTGATCCTCATTAGAGACCATCCGTTAAATATTTCTCCAAAACATAAATGCCAGTTTCATCGTAAAAGACTGATACCATTTTCAGTAAAAGATATTCGTCTGATCAGAAATAAATTTGGATGGCACGCCTCCTTTCGTCGACCTCTTTTAACCCGAGTCAAGGTGACGCCCACAGATTGAAATCGGCGTAAAATATCGACTTGGACCAATTTCTTGGCATTATGTCTTATACGGTACCTACTGTTAGTCATGATATCAAAGAGGTGATGCATCAAATTCAAGGTTGGTCGATTTTTTGGGGTCATTGCAATCAGGATTCAGTGATCTTTCAGCATTGAGATCGATGTTTTAGACTTTTGAAAGTCTCCACATTTGGTTTCGTTTAGCAACCTACTCATGCAAGTTGCTTAGAAAACCGTACCGTCCACTGAAAGAATTTTAAGACACGTCAATAAAGTATTGTGAGTTGTTATTTAAAATTACTTGCTTGTTTTATACCGCAATTAATATAACTCTTATTTCTGATAAACCCACAATTGAAAGGCCATCAATATTTATCCATAACTTTGAGTTTTCTGTGTTAACGATGTTGCCACTTAAAGAAAAAGGTTTATTCACGAAATTGTATTTATGTGGTCTTTCTTGATCTGTGTAACGGTGCCTTCTCTCGTTTCCCGGAAGTAACAGATTGAAGTCCTCGTAAATTACTGGTCAAAGGTTTTTGTTTTAACGGAAATTGGATGTTAAGTAGGTAGGCAAGCAGGACTTGATATAAAGTGTGCTCAACATAACAACTATTAACAATATTGTTAGGTGTAAAAGTAATAGGATAAATGGTAATGTTTTTAAACTTTCGCGACTTGTACACATATTTTAGACGACAAACGGATCATATTCGCGATATAATTCGATATTTCTTTTCTCCCTTAGAAAGAAATATTGAATGATATCGCAAATAAGACCCGTTTGTTGCTTAAAATATAAGTAAAATACTGTTAATACAAGCTAACAGGTAGTTGGAGTTGCTCAAATAGTACCAAAGTTAGAAATTTCATACGAGTTAGGCTTTTTGAAGTGTCGGACAAAATTCGTACCACATTGGGTCATTGTTTTCGAAACCAAAGTCCACGACCCGTTGTCTCTTATACATTAGAGTTTATACCCCCAGATGACGTAAACGTATTGTTTGCGAGTTGGTTACGCTGTGAGAACTGGTGTTATCTGTTTCGCCACACCGCCATAATTGTCGGGCATTATATTACTTTTGTAAGTTCACGCCTTTTCGTCCGTTTGTTGAGCAAATGTGTTTGGTTTTGAGCTAGTAATTGAGTTTGATAGTATCTTGTCTGAAATATAGTTTCGACGCTAGCTTCTGTAGTTGAACTTTTGAAGTGACGGCGATACGGGGTGCTGTCTATGTTTTTGGCGTTTTTAAAGATGCTACTAACCCCTGGTTTCGCAAACCCTGATCAGCACAAATGTCTATCGTCAGTCAAATATCATGTTAAGTTCTGTGATTGATCGTAAGAGCTCAACCTCTCAGAAGTTGGGGATTATTTAAAGCCTATCTTGAATGGGATAATGGATTTCATTTTTAAATATAACTCGAAGGATCCAGCAAAAATTCGCGGGCCCAAACTTTAATAAGAAGATTAGTCAGGGAAAAATATTCTCATGTCATCTTTAAAATACTTTCCAAGATCGTAAGAAATTAATAAAATTCTTTATTGATAATTTAACGATCGGTTCATGTCCGGATTACTTTAAGCTACCATAAATGTGTATGTCGCACAGTTTATTGCTACCGGTGTTTTATCACTTCAAATTGTTTTTTAACTTTCGTATAATTTGGGAAATTATCAAATGTATGTTTAGTTTGTTGACAGAGATGCTAAAGCTACTGTTTTGCTATTTATTACCGTTATAATATCTTCTTTATATCAGGAGATCGATAAGTTCGACTTTGTCCTCAAATACGAAATTAATACTTCTTTCCAAGTAAAAAATCATACTTATTTACTGCAAATCTGCATATTTTGTATACTTTATGATAATTCTTATTTAGTTAACAAAATTATTTAATTAAACGATTAAGGAAGGAATGCGTTGCAAGGTAATAAACATACGTCTTTCAGGATTATCTCGAGGATAAAAAAATATTTATTATATGTCTGATTTTATTACAAGTAATACATTGAAGGGGATTTAATTTGTCATATAATGTGAAAGTATTGCTCTTATTTGATAAACGATGGTCTTTATTGTAATACCGTGAAATTGACCGTAAAAATCACCTTTTCCTTAAGAGCCTATAAAATAATGTAAGTGTCATTATGCCGAAGTTTTGTGAAGTTTGGGGTTTTTGTGGCACCCACGTATGTGTTAGTTTCTCTTTAGAAATGCAGTAGTATTGTATAATTCCGTAGTTTTTTTTTTGTAAATCAAGATAGATGTTGACAGGAGAATAACTTCATAAGCGGGCTCAATGTATCAAAGTCCATTAAATGATAATTTTGATATGTTTTGAATGTATTCTAGTTGTATTTACGTAGTACGACCGTTAAAACACAACACAAATAGAAAAAAATATCATAATTATTCTTAAAGCCGTGTCCTAAAAAGGAACAATACCCCATAAATAACCAAAACAATTAATTATCTTAATTCTAAGCACCGTACCACTATCGGGCGACAATCGCCTCATAATACGCGTGTAACATGCGCACACGCATGCGAGCCGGAAGGGGTGGGCGCTTTGTTTGTCCGTCTGTTTGTTCCTAGCCAACCTGGGATAACGTGGGCAGTCCTAATTTCTCTATGTCAATATCGTTTGTGGTGCCTTGAGACAGTTTTTTTGGTTTGGTTGTGTTTCTTGGCGTTTATGATTGCCTGGTACCTACAAGTAGAATTAACGAAATATAAGTTTTTTGCTAGTAAGATTGTTTTCTTGAGACAGTTTTCGGTAATGGATTGATGTCTTAGCATTTATGAATAAAAACGCCTATTGGGTATTGTGTGTATGTAATAATTTATTAATGAATTAAGTAATTTATTTATAAACTGGTGACCCGCCCCATCTTCGCAAGCGTGAAATACTGATGTATATGAACTTTCCTGTTGAATCACTCCATCAATTAAAGAAACCGCTTCAAAATCCGTTGCGTAGTTTTAAAGGTTTAAGCGGACATACAGACAGACAAAGACAGCGACTTTGTTATTTAATAAATTGTTTTGAAATCAATCGAAGAACAACGAATTCAATTCTTAAGATAGTAAAAATTCTCGCCTGAAAATCGATGAAATATCGATCGACACGTGATATCAATGAAATAATACTGCATCGTTCAGAAAATCTAGAAATATGCACGTCAAAAACCTAAAATAAAGCTATAAAGAATAATTTACGATCTTACGACTTGTTTCAGTGTAAGTAAACTTGTCCGGGAAGGCGGGAAATGAGGCATATTCGCGAGTTATCGGTAGCATGAGTAAGTTTAGAAAAAATAAACTCGGACAAGCGGTTTCCAGGATGCCTTTATATTTATTTAGTTTTAATTAAAGGGAATGTCCTTATTATTATAATCACGGAGGTTTTATCTTAATTAATGTTTCCTGTTCAAGTTGATATAACGGTGGTCCTTTGAGTCGGATGGATTAACGTCAATATTTTTATTTGTGAATCTTTATGTGATTGAGGATGTTGAGGATTTTGCATACAGCAGTGTTCTGAACCTAATCATTGTTCTGAAATAATAAATGAAAATCAAAAATAAAATTGTTTATTCTGCAAGTAGGATAAACGTTATCACTTTTTCATGTCAGTAGTGTAGCTGATTTCATAGTTGTTGATTTTAGCTAGGAACCACCCACTATAGAGTTTTATTAGGTCTGCGGTATTTTTGTAAGAAATCTATTCGTACTTAGTATTTTATGATGACCTAAAAACGATGCTACCATAAACTCCATTGGCTTTTGTTCTTACTAATAAACATTTATCAAATGGTATACTAAGAAAAACAGGGTAAAATAAAAGTGTCTCTGAAAAGGCCTAAAATGCACTAGAAGAATCCACGATCCATGTAAAATCTTCGTCCATTCACCGCTATGTTTACGTTGGAGCCAGGTGTTGCCAGATTTAGAACGCACGCGCATAAACACGCGTTAGAACATCCTGCGTCCGCGTCTCGAGCTTACATTTTATTTAGTTTATGTTAGTTGGCTTCAACGACAACGTTTTTTAGAGTTCCGTACCTAAAGGGTAAAACGGAACTGTATTACTAAGCCTCCGCTGTCAGTCTGCCTCCAGGGTGTATCTCTAAAACCGTGGTAGCTAGATAGCTGAAATTTTTACAAATTATGTATTTCTGTTGCCGCTATAACAAAAATTAAAATTAAAAAAAAATGTTAAGGGGGCTCTAAAACAACAAACGTGTATTTCGTATTTTTTTTGCTCAATATTAAAAAACGGTAACAGGTAGACGTTTCAAATTTTCGCTGTAAAGATGATACGTACGGAAGAGAACCCCTAGTGCGCGAGTCCAACTCGCACTTGTCCTGTTTTTGTAAATACACGTGGTTCTCATACAGTGTAATGTTAATGTCGTTGTATGATGAGTTTTCGACTTTAGGTATGATTAGGCTTGTTGGATGCTTGCCAGAAGTGAACTGATTCACTCAAGTCCTGCAATTTTCATTTACATTGTCTACAAGTATTACTGTGTTAAACCTTGTATAATAGCACTATTAACAGAAGACATACTTTCTGAAACTAAAATGTTACTACCTAGCTTTAAAATGTTCAAGAAAACTGACATTCTATGTATGGACGTGGACCAAGTGTCAAGAATGACGACATAGTTCATTTTGTTCCTTACCTTAATATTAACTTATAAACCAAAGCGCATTAAATTCTAACCCTGCAGTTGAGAGAAAAACGCGAATTTTGATTTTTTGCTAAAAATAAATTTGAAAAAAGATTTAAGTTTATATTTTTTATATTAATGAGCCTGTCAATCTCCTTTCTATCGCTATTTTACTTCTTACGGTGTCTAAAAACAGTATGACGCTTAACGGCGACTTATATCTGATTACAATTTAATTATTCGGTCATAAGACTACCGTTTCATATCACCGCAACATCCTTTATTCCCCAATCAGGATTGTCCTAGAATGTTAACGAGAAAGCAACTCGCTGGCAATCAGTTTACAAGTATATTACCCTTATAAATGTAGCACCGTTTCGACCGCTACCGTTTTCGAGGTCTTTGGTACAATCACGTCGTCCATTATCTTTTAATACTTGACGTGTAGTTAGCAGGCTAGAGTTCCTACCACCACCTCTTATAATAAGATTGTTGAACTTGTGGATGCGAGAAAAAGCACTACTAGGTGTGGAGCGGTGTCTCTCTTCCACAACTCCAAAAAAAAAATACATTTAGAGTAGCTGTTGCCCGCGCCTTAGTTCGCCAAAAAAAAACAAATAATGGAGTTAAAAATAGATAGTAGCCGATTCTCAGACCTACTTAATATGCTCACAAAATTTCAAGAGAATCGGTCAAGCCTAGTCAAGTTTTCGGAGGAGTGCGGTAAATAACATTGTGACACAGGAGTTTCATATATAAGACAAAATGGTAGGGGCCCTGGTCCTTTGAGACAGAAATCATATTAGATTGTGAAAGATCGCCAGCCATTAGACTCCATGTTTGAGTAACATGAACGATAATTCGCACCTAGAGAGGCAATCAGGAACATTTATAAACTGCAATAAGTATCTGTATTACATGGAATGGCAGCAGTACTTATCACATACCTCAGCCATTTAAATGGTAGTGGAGTGAGAGGTACCGCCAAGGTCGGCTTGGTACTTCAAGTGTAAAGCTATGGATACACGATGTAAACTTGTTTTAATTCAAGTTTCCGGTTTATTTTCGTCACAGCGGATTATCGTCAAAACATGTTCGGTTGACCACGATTAGTAATTTTAAGTTCAAGTTTATCAACTTTGGTGGGAAATAATTGGGCGTTTATTTGTAAGTCATTAATAAAATCAAATCTGCAATTTACTTCGATAGCAAGCTTCGAAGCTATAGATCTATGCTGTAATTTTCTGCACTGGTGCTGAGTTTTTAGCTAAGTCTTAAGATATCTTGTCAGTAATTAACTCAAGTAATCAACGACTTATAAAATTAACTTTACTGTTAAGTTATAATTGACTTGTATAGTAACCATCACCTAGAAAAGTGTTTAAGCGAACTTGTTAGAAGGATTGATGACTTTACCTCTACGAAAGTTAACTATAAATGAGATCTGAGAACTAGCTAGGGAAGTGAGTATTGCAACAAGAACATTATTATATAGGACTTGATTATCCAGGCTTAGTCATCTCCTTCGTAATGTTCCATAATACTAGCCTTCATATTCATTAACTATCATTAAGTGACACTTGTGGATCCCTCAATAGGTTTAAGATAATCTAAAAAGATTAAGTCCCCACATAAATGTCCTACGACAGTATCATAATTATTTAATTACCTGTCTAAAAGTATCTGATGCACATTTTAATAGAAACTCCGCAGTAAATTGCTATGAAGATTTTATCAGGCGTGCAACACTTTTTGAATCGAAGTTGGCGCCTTGATATAAAGCAGTAGAACAAGTCTTAAGTGTATTTAAGTTATTAGGTAAGTGAGTTACGTAATCGCAAAGTTATCCAACCTGTCGCGCCCTACGATAGCCTAGCTACAATCGTAGGTAATATACGCAATTATTTGCAATTATCTCGACGTGAGATTTGATTGCACAAAGCTAGAGCAATGGTTTTCGGTGTCTACATAGTAACATACGTTAATGGTGTTATTTAGGTTGAAATTTTAGGTACCTATTGTGTTTTCGGTAAGAATACCTCTTATTGAAGGTAATGGATCTTTCTGTCCTTGAATACGAAATACGATTATGTTAAAATGTTCACACACTCTGCTCACTGATAATGTATTATGTTATGTTTGAACATGTGTGTACGCAGTACCGAAATATGCTAAATTTTGGTACTTTACATCTTATTTACATATTTTTCTAATAATGTGGTAGCATTTTTTTCTTTAACGTTATTGATTGACACTTTAATTAATCTATTTTGTATCAATAACTTTTTGCTAAAGTAGGACCGGTTACGATTTAGAAAAAGTCTATTTCAGTACATTGTATTCGGTCATAAGTTCTTTTTGGTTGCGGTATTTCATTGTTAACTTCACCAACTCGTGCCTATTCAATTATAAACAACAATAGCTAGTTGATATTTTTTTGTTAAGCCCCTGATATTTTATCAGAAATCTTTTTTTTATGTTCCAAAAAGTATTTACTATTTATCGGAAATTGAATTAGTTATAGGCATGTGGATAAATTGTAAAAACACCGAAAATAGTATGAGCATATTAGCTCGATATTGGTCTTTTTACCAAATAACAGTTCTAAACGTAGTGATCAAATGAATTATGACACGTTGAATAGCAAATTAATTTTCAGCAAGAAACGACATAGTTTCTCTTCCATTAAGGGTGATGTGAACAGACGTGGAAAGATTCTCCAGAAGTCAGCTACCGTGCGGTCAGTCAGATAGCTGTGCTTTGACCAATTTACCTACTAAAAGACTTACCTTCGCTTTCGAGTAAATTATAGCGGTTTGCATGAAGCTGTGAAGCATTCACATGTGGACATTTAGTAACACAGAATATTCAGCGTTGACCAACACAAAACTAGCCACTTCTACACACTTTTTCCATCACAAATTACACCATATCCTATTTATAGTTGTTCCCACAGGTTAAAATGTAATCACGCGCAAGAAATGGCCGACTCGCGTGGTACCCACATCCAAATTAGAAAGACCTTCCCCTCTCTTCTTTCTTCAAACAACTATTGTTGTTATAGGGGATTTTGTAGGTGTCTCGGAGGTCTATGGTAGCTGGTTGGGGGAAAATGGTGGTCATTAGACCGATGAGCCGTGCCTTCCTGATTTTACTCGTATTGTTTTAGAGTTCTCACATTAACGATACGAGATTAACCCCTTGATAACTTGTTACATGCTAAGTTGCGTAAGTTGCATGTGAGTCTAGGGTTCTAGTATTTGTTTCTTACATTACATAATTTAAACACGCCATAGGAACATACTTCATATCTTGTACGTCAATGCAAGTAAAGATGGATCTTTCGGTACATTCGAAAGGTTAGCCCGTTATTTAAAATGACTCGTGGAAGTGATTTTAAAACCATCGACCTACTGTAAACGGCTTAGAATTGTATACCGAGTTATTTTACAATCACTAGTTAAAATTTGTATGGTGAGTCAGTTAAACCCACATCTAAATTCACAGCTACTGTGCCATAAAATTACTTTGTATCGTCTTATAGATGTTGACCAGGTAATGGAACCAAGTACTTATTGAATGTCGATAAATGTCGCTACTAAAATAAATTTATCTCAGCTTTTTAATTTTTTAAAGTTTACAAACAGGTTCCATTAAGTTTAAACCTTATCCCGGGGCTTATGGCACGGGTAGTACGCAGCAATTGTTTTTTTTTCTTGTTTAGAGTACACCAACGCATCTCATTGTTCATGAAATCCCACAAAAGGTCCTTTGTCCGTCCTTGGCGTCGTCGAAAATTGTAAAACAAAGGGTCTAGTCACACAAAACAGCTGTTAGGCACGTAGACCTTCTCATGTGTGTAAAAAAACCATTTGCTATCTTATTTTAATAGGAACAAGACTGCATTTCATTTGTCTTTGTGGGGATAATGTCTTTGTGAGTGTTTTGAACTTTATGCATTGGGATTTAGAGTTCATTTTCCAATGGCTTGTTTACTGGAAGCACCCTTCCGGGAAGGATAGGTGTCTGGGCTTTGAATTAAAATGACAATTGCGCCGACAGACGGCTTTGTCACTCGTATGTTAGTTACTACAAGTACTTAGACAGTATAAATAAACACTGCCACAGCTATCTCTGTAATTACAAGTCTGATCAGATACATCAATCTTAGTCCTAAGATCGTTTTAAGTGTCCAAAGTAAGACAGCTTACATTTTATCAGAATCTTAAGAGAGTCACGTCAGGTCAAAACCACTCCACTTTTCTTCGTGACAAGGTTTATGCAGTAAATCACAAGTCGCATTTGCGTCTATTATATTATCTTAGAGATCAAAACATAACTGTCTACTGGTCCTAACGGACTCGCAATCAAGACAAGAAAGTTACCAGCTAAGCGTTTGCCAACGACAATCAGTGTTAAATCACTCAGAATTGTCAACTTAGCTATATGAATACAAGTGCTAAACATTTGTGATAAAATTACCCCGTTATTATTTCTACCTTGTCATGCAGAACCATGAGGCTTGGTAAAGATTCTGCTGCAAAGTTAAAAGGACCTCGTAATTTTCAATTTTGGTCCTTATGGTGTTGTCCTTGGTCCTTCGGTACGGCAAGTGTAAGTTGGCAGTACACAAGGACATTTTCAAAGCATGCATCGCGAGGTATGCATAATGATGGATTTGCTTGCTGCATCGGTAATGTGGGCCTGAATGCGTCTTATTATATACCTTTTGTGTTCGCCACAGATAACGTTATGAATATTGAAGAGATGTGTGTGGATTTTATTTTGTGCTGTGAAATGACTGTGACGCGAATACAATTTCTTTTTTGTGTGCCCTTTTTTTTCTAGTTGGTTTTAAGGCTTTTGTTTTGCTGCTAGGTTTGTGCTTATTTTCTAACTCATCCTCGAATAACGTGCACTGATTTATTCAGTATATGTAGTTGACACACAGTAAGAGATTTAAAGGAAATATGTTTTAACGTATTACAATCTTGTCAAGACCTTTTTCTACTACCTTAATTTTCAATTTAAATACAACATTCACAATTTAATTTATTATTAATTAGGGTCATAATCACAATCTCATGCATACAGATCTTTACTGGCTGTTTTACATCCGATATTGATGACACAGTATAAATACAAACAGTAGTTTAAATCAGTCGTTTCTACAAAATAAATACCTGTAACCGCACGATACGTAATAGCGATAGGACTGCCCACCTACAGCATTTTAATTTCATCAACAACACAATCCCTTCGTCACTGCGACACGCTCGCGACTGAATCATGCCACGGTCATGTCGCGATCCCAAAGCGTAGGCATAAATAAACTTTACATTCGTTTATATGAAGACTTCATACTGTATATTATTATTATACTGTGGTTTTACACTGTGGCTTAGTTTCCTACTTATCAAACTAATTAGTCCACTCGAGCGTACACTGTTTATATTAAACACATTAACATTGAATACCTCATCGAGTTTCATTTGGTTTGTATTTTTTTTCTTCGTTTTCATGGTAATGTGTGGGCGCTTCGTTGCTTGTGAAGTTATGTCTCACGCTATTTGGAGTGTTAGTTATAAATCTGTTATTGATAATGAATGAGTTTTCTGGTTACCATTCATTTTAACAAAATGCCTATTAGATATAAACACGGAAAAAATGTGATTTAAATTATTATTTGCACTCGGCGGCACTTTAACCACATCGCCCAAATATTACGATGAATAATCGTAATAATTTTAGTTTCACTTGACTCAATGTGCTGTAATGACGACAATACATTACCCAATACTATTATTACATAGCAATGCTGCCAGAAACCAAATTTAACAATTACGAATCCCACTGAAATCACAATTTATTTTCAACACACGCGTAAACGCTTTCATTCATCAAACGGCACGTATTGCGAATCCCGCGCAAGGTCGGCGTCGTTCGTAAATCTCGTGTTTTCACACAGATATCGAGCGATTACTTAATAGTTCCCACAACCTTCAACCGCCCGTTTTTCGGTCACATCGACCGCATTTGGCAGATTTTCAAATAGAACCCGTTTGAAATGGCTTCTGTGTTAACTGCTTCTAAGGAATTAAATGTATTGGGAATACAAATGGGATAGAATGGGGATTTGCGGTTTTGTCGTGTGTGTTTTGTTTATATCATACGAGTTCTTGGAAACCTCGTCATCGGTCAGAAATGTTGAGAATAGTATTTCGTTAAGGCATTCGATCTCCTTGAGAATGTTGGGCAACAAAATTTCTAAACAATAAAATCTAAATTCAACCTTGTCTCTTACCTGAACTAGTAATAAAATCAAATCACAGGTAATTTGGATACCAAACTTTTTACGTTTCAACACAAGCGTGAACCATCCCAGCACTTCCAGGAAAGCTAGCTCATTGGCAATTTGCTCAACAATTCACGATTCTCAGAAACCGTATCAAAATTTCCACAGTCCATTACAGCTAATTTTAGCAGCTGATCGAATTCCTTATTGAATTAAAATATTACGTAACTGTTTCAAACAGAGGTGTTGTAACAAAGGTTGTGATTGGCCGCGACATGTCCATTGTATTGAATGGAATCAGCACGGCCGACTGTTAATCCGTAAGGTTTTTTTCCGGACTAGATATTTCCAATAGCCTGTTTAACCTGTGTTGGGTTTCGTTATCAAATGTGCCTCTGTGGTCATCCGTATCTATTCTAAGAGTGTACGGCCCATCAATTGATGACAGTACAGTCGCTGCGTAATATCTTAGGGGCCTAAAGCTTCCCAATACGCGTTCTTAGTCTGATATCATAGAAAAAATTAATGAGACCAAATGTATTAGGTTGTGAAATTATAGAGAAAGGAGATGTCAGGATATCCAGTTATCAAACTAACTTATTTACTCCCAACAAATAAATAATTTCTTTATTATACCTACTTGATAGAAAATTGCTTTTAAATACACGTTATTAAGTTTCGGTATTTTCCCATATTTTACGTACCTACTCTCCTTAACCGGATTAAAGTATTCAGAAACGTGTTATACTAATAAATTCGCAATAAAACGTTGCTTACCATTAATTTCACACGTCAGATAAAACAGGAAGTTGTAAAGATAACAAATAATTTTATAGCGTAAAGATCGTGTTTGCTATGGATTTAGTTTTATTAGAAGAAAGGTGAAATAGATAACAGTAGATCAGACTTGTTTTCTTTTCCTAAACATTCAATCGATTAATAACTTCGCATAGATATGAATACTGAGTTTACACTTTTAGTAATTACTAGAACTGTTAGACAGGAGGGAACACGATCACGTGGTAAGGAAGGTGAAGGTGGACATGAATGTGGATGGATGGAAGAGGACGACCAAAGACACTATGGATGGATTGTGTGAAAGATGATATGGCTGCAAAGAGTGTGACTTTCGAGATGACGTGTGACGTGTGGAAAAAGAAGACATGCTACGCTGACCCCAAATAATAATTGAGATTAGGGCAGGGGAATGATGTAAGACAGCGGGAATTTTTTGCAGTAGTTGAAATGGGGACTCTTCTTGATGACTTTTAATAAAGTACCAATAGATTCGAATTCGGGATCCTAAATTTGTCCCCAGCAGTGTCTTAAATTTGCACAAATGCGATAATTTTGTATTCCAACAGTACGTTTTGAACAAAATATACAACACTAAATAAAACAAAGTCGCATCAAGCGATTATCAGTCACCATATGCCATAAATTCCAGATACATTTCATCACAGTTGTGACAGCGTAGTACTTTAAACTTATTACAAAGTGTTGGTAAGCGTGTGTGATTAAGTGCAGGTTAAAGGTGCTGCTAAATGCCACCGAGTGTGGACCAAGACGGTATAATTATAACACCGCTACCAAGAGATGAAATTCTTGGCCTTAGTCTATTTATAGGTTTAAATGTAGAGATAGGGTCGGTTGGTGTAGTGACATCGGAAATAATATCAATGTTACTAGAATTAACGGCTTTAAAATTCAATCAAATGGTCGTTTTTTTGTTCCCTTATCTCATCTCATCATCACCCTATCGCAGTCTACTACTGGACATAGGCCTCTCCAAGTGCACGCCACTGAGATCTAAATTATGGTAACCGTAGTCCCTCTTTTTCCAAATCGTCAGAACTGATGTAAACTTCCAAATCAATAAATGTATTTTAATACACAACAGAGATGTTAATCGACTGCTTATGCCGAGTACCTAAAGGAAGATGCCGAGTACCTATAGGTGTGAGAGGATGTAGCAAATGCCAGCATTTCGGCAACAAAAATTCAACCAAAATTAAAGACTCCCAAAATCATGCTTTACCGTTTGAAATTCTCTCTCCAGTCGCAGCAAGTTGCGTAGACTATAGTTTGACCATTACCGCTGTACCGCGCCTTAGGAAAGTGCGGCGAGGTGGGGGCCGAGGAGAAAAGTGCATGGGTTCACATGAGATAGCTATTGTTGGATAGATCTTACGATATGAGAATACATTTCAAAGGCACGATAAAATTACATTATTTATTTGAAATTAATTAGTTATTTTGAAATTAACTAAATAAGAATACCTACCTATATATGCCCGTACATACTTTATTAAAAAATGTTTAAATTTAGAACTTCATCTTCCGATTCACCATTAATTTCGTCTTCCATTTCGTCATCAACTTCATCCTCCGTTTCGCCCTCGGAACTTAAATCAGAGTCTTGCAAATTTATTATAAAGGGCTCGATAATATTATCGAACCTACTATCGCGATTCCAGTAAAAATTTTCATTTTTCTGGATATGGTCATCACATCTCTGCCATTTTTCCGCAGTGAATTCTGAAAACAATTTGTGTAACAAGTTTTTCTTTTCATCTAGTGAAGAATTAATATGATTCTGGGTAATGTTGTTTTTAATATCAGCCCAGACCAGCTCAATTGGATTCAAATCTGGATGGTACGGAGGTAAACGCAGAACGATGTGTCCATAGGCTTTGAGGAGTTCATCAACTTTGTACACGGGTTCTTTTTGTGTGTTATTGATAAGCACTTGCAGTTGAGCCTTTGTCATAGTTTCAGAAAATTTTACACTATGACGCTGCAACCAGATCTGCATTTCACTTTTGAGGCTTGCTATTGTTGGCTTTTTCTCAACCTGAACGCTGTGGTAAGACGCGTTGTCCATTACAATAATAGAATTTGGCAGCAACTTATCTTTTAGTTTTTCATCCACCCACTTATAAAAAGTAGGGCCGTTCAAATCTCCATGATAGTCTCCGGTTTTAGCGTCTGATTTGAATATAGTCAATGCACCGTCAACCAAGCCATTTTGATACCCAGCGTGAAGAATGACCAAACGCCGTCCTTTTCCAACATCAGCATGAATTCCAGTTTCTGACGATGATTGCCAACATTTGCTGACACAGTGACTGGCGTTAATGTATGTTTCGTCTAAGAAATATATGTTGCGGTTTTGCTTCCTGTAATTTCTGATCTCTGTTAGGTATTTTTCCCGCCACAATGTAATATTAGGCTGCTCTATAAGAAGGTGTCTCTTTGATTTTAATTTTCGGAAACGGTAGCCCATTTTGTGTAAAAGTTTTCTTAAAAATTCTCGTCCACAATTCAATATGCCATCTTGTCTCAAAGTGGATAGTAACTTACGGACACTCGGTATTTGCTTTTCGATTTCGTAAAACTGATGTATTTTTCTCCTGATAACTCCTAAGTCAAAATCATCCACAACATGTTTTTTCTTTATCTCTTTTGGTTTTTTTGGCGATTGAAATATTGATCCGCTTGAACTTTTAACTGATGAATTGCCCTCTTTAATGACATTTCTCACGGTTTTTTCGCAGTATCCCGTAGCCTCCGCAACAATTTTGGCAATATTCGCGTCACTTTTAAACTCTCTACTTTCTTTGTCGGCTTTCTTTTTCTTAAAATATTCGGCCACCTTAAAAATGATGTTCTTAACATCACGAGATAATGCACGACCCATCTTTGAATAATAATTTCAGATGCACCTGATATCTAATAGACAGTTCGGTCCAAATGACAATATCGATCATCATGACGGCAAACTGACAAATCGCATCGACCTAAAGCGCGGTACAGCAGTAATGATCAAAGTAGATTAAATTTATTGAATTCCGAAAACGATTTATTAACCGGCTTAATAAAAGGAGGTTTCTCAATTCGACCGAATACATGTTTTTTTTATATTTGTTCGCGGATATCTTCGTTGTTTATGAACCAATTTTGATAATTCTTTTTTTGTTGGAAAGTAGACATTTCCAAAGTGGTCCCATTCTAAGGAAGTCAGGGTCTAATAATGGGAGACCAAGGAAATAGAGGGGAATTTCAAAAATTTGTAGGGACGACTAGTGTGTTTGTAAAATATTCTATTAGGTTTTTTTAATTAAAATTAATTAAACAAAGATCTGGAGTAGATCTGATGATGGAGAAGAGAGACAGTCGAGGGAACTCCTCAACGGTTCACAGCAGCTACCTTGTGTTTGAGTATTAATTATTTGTATTGGTAAAACTTTTACACCTAGATTGGTTTTAAAAGGTTTTGGTGCAGAAGACGAAGGGCAGTTGAGAGAACTCTTCAACGGTTAGGAGTTTTAAAAACCCTTAAATTTTATATAGACTGATAGTGGTGTTCTTTTAAAGCTATTAGGTTGACTTGATATTAAGAAGATATATCTTACCACTAAAAAAAATAAATATAAATAAATTTAACAAAAAAATAAACACCGACTTCAACAACCACGGCTCTAAAAAATAAAAAATAAACCGATATTATGATATCAGCTGGATACTGAATTAAGTCGGTGCCAAACCCTTAGAGAAACTACATACACCGGGAAATAATTACGTATCAACATCAATCAATATTTTTTATTTTAGTGGTTGTTTAAGTTGGTTTTTATTTTTTTTTGTTAAAATTATTTATACAATAAGTCTTAACATCACGAGATATCGCATGACCTATCTTTTAAAAATTAATCTCATGTGCTTCCGACATAGAGAGTTCGTTCTGACTTTGAATTTGAATTTGAATTTGACATTAGCGCCCGCCATGAGTGTTGACGGCAAATTGACCAATCGCATCGGCCGATGCTTCCCCCGTCTCGCCCCGCGCCTTCCTAAGGCGCGGTACAGCGGTAATGGCCAAGCTATAGCAATAAACATTCTATGCAATATACAAAAACAATCCCAAGGCTGAATCAAAATAGCCGGAGACTATTAAAACTTTATCTTTCTTTATTTTCTCATCACTAAACGCCACAGATTTCGTTGAGTAATCTAGTTTTTGTTACTTTCTTTACCGGTGAGATTTATTTTGCAATTTTAATTCATATTATACAGACTCATTAATTAATTATCATAATTACGTTTTTGAGAAGCGCAAAAAATATCATTAGTTGAAGCACTTGTAGCGCTATGTAATAAATTATGGTCTTTTTCGTGCTTTATTATTATTGTATAGAAAAAGTCTGCTTGCCATTTGTTTTATTTGACTTAAATTTCACCTGAATGTGTAGGAATTGTTTTTATCATTATATTAGTCCACAGAAGATGTCACCTGCTGGACAGAGGCCTCTTTCAAAGATCTCCACGAATTCTAACCTGACTTTAACTCAAATTACTTAGGACGGGCCCAAAATATGATTTCTCCCAGGCATTTCTATCAGCTAATATCTCCACGCTTACGTTTTTCTTGGCCATATCCTCTATCTCACTATCCGTTCTTTTCTTTGGTCTATCCTCTCTTAATGCACCTGTATTCATACAACATCACAATATAGTACATACATCAGGCATAAAACAAACTCTAACCCAGTACACAAGTTTTTCATAGAGCTTTAGAGTTCCTGTTTACCTGATTGGTACTCGTCTTACCGGCTCTCGGCTCTCGATTGGCTACGTTTACACAATTCGACTCGCGAGCAATGCCTAGATTGTTACTAGCGTTAGGTAATGCTTTATATAGAAATAAAACTGGTTTTACAGGAGACGGCATTATTTCTTAATATTTTTATTCAGAGAATTAACTTAAAAAAAATATTTATTGAACGTTGAACTATGGAATTTAGAAAAAGACAAATACCTTACGACTGTGCAATAAAAAAAAAACAAATGTTTTTAGAACGATATCCACATTTGATACAAAATAGTATTAGATACTAATTGAACCGTGATAGTTTGTACCAAGAGTTTATTATCAACTGCATAGGTACCTATAACTATTTAAAGTTCATTATTTAACAGCCAAGACATTTAATGAAATAGATAAAATATTGTCTTAATGAAAACACACAAAATATTGTAAATTAAAACATAACAAAACTGTATGCTTTTTATTCTGTGGTATTTTATTTTAATATTTTATTCAGCGTTAACTGTGTAAGCAGGTAACAAGGTTCAATGCTGCCCCAAGGTCGGGTTTTTGGCAGCGGCGACGACGCTAATGTAATGTTGACATAATAATGTTTTTATTTTGACAAACTGTGGGAAAGCGCGATGTAACTACATTAGCCGTTGTTTATGAATTAATAAATTAACTTGTCTTAATACATGCCAATGTTTTGATATTTAGACTGCTGGTACTGTTTACTATGTTTTCATTACGATTAAATATATGTTGTATGTTTATAATTATTTACAAGACAAATAATGCATACGATAACATTATTCTACTATGAATTATTTAACTGCAATATAATATATATTGCTCGTTTATATTCCAAACAATATAAAAAAACAATAATAAAAAATCTAACGACACCTCGCAAGTCAAAATCCATCAAGCCGTTTAGGCTGCAGAGCGTGCCAAACAATTATACATGCATACTCTTGAAAAACATAACCCTCCTAGCGCAGGCGGGTAAATATACACAAATACCCTCCAGGGGCCTTTAAAACACTATAATTCTCTAAACAAACAAAAAACTGCGGTTACATAACCTAAAAACACCCATGGGTGTGATTTGACAGCGGTTACAAACAATTCCAAAATGGCGCCCGTCACGCTCTACTCCTCCCATTCAGATATCATCAATGGAGTCCAAACGGACTGGATCAATGCCATCAGTGGGGCCTTTTTAATTGCCATCATTATTTGTTAAGTAGTTTCCCTGAATATAGCTATTAAGTCATATTGAGTGTATTTGGAGCGTCCTTGCTATTTAGAATGAGTTTAGCGGTGACAGGGATTTTGCGATTAATGTAATGATCGTATTAGATCGTATTATATGTTGTAAACATTCCAAGATATTTTAAACTAGCTTTTATAGCGATTTTCGAAATCGATACAGGCATATTCCACGAATTTTACACAACGCCATCTAGTATCAAACTAAGCAGAGCTTGTGTTATGAGTACTAGACAACTGATAAACATACTTATATATTTCTAAATACATACATATTGTAAATAAATTACACCTAGACACAGATCAAATGATCGTTCTCACCACACAAACATTGGTCCTGGATGGAAAACGAACCCATGACCTCTGGTATAGCAGTCAGGGCTACTACCCACTAGACCAACAGGCCAGTCATATTCTTGGGCTCAGCTTGCCCTGCCCCAAGGCAAACAGACTTCATAATAAACAGACAGGGCTCATAAAAATATTTGAATCGAATAAAAATATCATAACTGTATATTTTAGGAGCGGATTTCGCGACATTCGTGTTACATCCTAAAGGCAATAATTAGTATTAGCAATACATGGGTGGCAGCCATAAAGTCTATGATTTGTGGTGTCTGGTCTAAATGTTCTATGTTTTAGGGTGAGGCAAAGTAACTGTTGTTGGCCTAGGTAATTATGGTCATTAGGGTCATATTTTTTAATATTAAGTAATTTTTAATTGAAACCATGAAGAATGGATCGAAACGGAGCAAGATAGAGAATCGTGAAAGGAATTCGGAAGGCCTTTGCGCAGCTGTGGGACACTACAGTCTAGGGGAGAAAAAAAAATGATTGAAATAGTATAACTTACACATGGTGATAATTATTATTAAGATAATTTAGACAATTTGCTCATACAGTGGCGTTATAAGAGATATATGGTTCATTATACTCCAATTTGAGTGAATGCTTCAAACATTACAAAAGTAACTTTGGATTTCTGTCTATCTTTTCCAGTTGTTAAAAATTAACCCAAGAAAAACATAGCTCCGGATTACTCGCAAGTGGAGCCGCGGGCTAAACTAAGAATGCCATTATAAAGCCAGCTAATTTAATTAATACCTAACTTTTAATAGGAATTTCGATATTAATGTCTCGAATGACATTATAAATTAATATTTTAATTATGATTATTAAAATCTAGGTTTCTCATCATAACAGAATAATTTATGCCTAATTTTGTGATCTAGATATTAATTATGTTGTTTTATACTTACACGCGTAAATTTAATGACATTTAATTTTTTATTATTTTTGACTGGTTAATTTTAATAAAAATCCTTAAGTAGCTAAACCATCCACCATTAATTAAATAGTTTAAAATGGAGCAAAAGCATCAATTAAATGGTTTAAAACTATAACGGTTTAATTAACCAATCAGAGTGTCACCTTAATGTTTGACACGAAACGTCACCAAGATACGAATTAAGCCGAAGAGAGCCGACGTAATCCGATGTTGTGTCTATCGGCGAATTGAGCGCTGTGTCAAGTTTAATCGCGATTCAAAACAATCGGGGCTAACCTTAATTTATTATCTACATATTTAATTTGTAGTATTTGACATAGTTGATTCTCTTATTTAGAACAATATGCATATGTATTAAACTGTTCGTGATGGTGAATTTCTTCCTATCATAATTACAGCTGGTAAACCTGAGTAGTGAATAGAACACGTAAACTTGCCTTGCTGATTTACTTTTAAAGGTACTGAAATAACCAAGAGTCTGGCATGGCATTTACCTTCCCAATGAGCAAAGAGTTAGAATCAGAACGCAAAAGCCTGCCAAAAAAAGTGAAACAGGGGAATAGGCATAAGAATGTTTACCTCTTTGTAAAGTCACAATATATTTTTTTACGATTAGGTACTTATTTAAACTTAACGTGCAACAAAAAAATAACAGTAAACTAAATTTAATGTCACAAACAAAATAAATGACCGACCAACCATTATCGAAACTCAACACGCCAAGTCACGCAGTACGAAACAATTTCACCCACTCTCCTCACCTAGATCTAATCTCGATATTAGGATCACACCATATAATGTCAATCTAATTAGGTACAGTATACCACATGTTCATTCTCCAACTAGCGAAATTGAACCTTAGTGTGAAGTATTAAAGGTGATTTTCGCCACTGTTGCCGCTGGGTCCACCGTACATGCTCCCACTTTCACTGCCAGGTATACTCATAAATTATTAATCTGTCCGTAAGATTCGTTACCGGCTGTCAGCGAGATAATAAGATGATGTTATAAATATTTGGACGTGATATTATCATACATGTCTATTTACAATACGGTTGACCGTTTCCTGCAGAAGAAAAGATCATTAATATCGTAGCCCAAATGTCGTCGAGGAATTTTGACAGGCGGTGCTGGCTGTCGGAAGCGCAAACTTAGAACAGAACGGTAAAAAGGGAAGATAATTTCAGTTATTCTGTAGAGTAGATGCAATGGGCTGTTGAAGAAATCATCACCAAAAAGGTCTGTAATATGAAAAGGCAGATTTCTGTTGAAAAAACCATAAAAACTCCGGGACATACAATTTTCGTCAAAACTTTATTGCCCAAAATAGTCTCTAATTTAGGCAATAAAGTTTAGATTCATAGCGATTTCTATACATATACAAATCCTCAGCTAATTTAATTAGAAAGTTTATGAGACGTTAATATCAAATAACATCCTAATTCTTACCTGTTTGAAGCCCAGACCACACATTATTTATAATTTGCATCCTTCTCATTTTTTAAATCGAAATTACTTGTAGACGTATAACAAATCGCTGTCTAATTAGTTCGCTCGGTCAGAACAAAAAATATTAATTAAAAATCAATATTAAAGTAACAATTCGGTTCAAGTTAGACTGGTTTGCCAATAAATATCTGTCGCACAACCGGAATCATGTCGAGTATCTTATCTCATCGGGTTTAGTTTCAATCTCGCAAATATTAGTCATTGAACAGAGAAATCATACTAATTATACGTATTACTATAGTTTTATATCTTGTAGTAGGTACGTTTGCAGCTGAAATCGCTGTATCGGAAATTCCTATATTAAATTTGATATTACTCACAATATTATGAGCCAATTTCAGCACTTTCCATGCAAATCTCTCGACACGAAGATAGTATTATTGTCGAGAGCAAAATCTGTAGATTAGAGCTCACCAGACTAGTTTCAAATGTGTCGTGGAGCTAGACTAAAATGTGACAGTAATCTGCAAGAGAAATTATAGATCTGATGATTCGACGCTCGATAAAACTAGGTGGTCGAAAATCGCCAGCCCGCAGTGTGCTAGCTATCTAAGCTTATGCTCCATATACCAAGACAGCTTTAATTTTATGAATTATCTAAAGCCGACTGCTTGATAATATAGCTATAATAGGATATTTATATCTCGACAGTTGTAATAAGAATTAGATTACTCCTCAATGCTTATGAATCGAAATGAAGGAGTCAATTTCTACTTTAAAAGAAATTTGTCTAGTATTGGGCACCACGGAATTGGGCACTTAATCCTTGTCTAGATAAACTATATTAGAGAACAATACCTATCTAAAACTTTCGTTAAACTGGACGCAACAATAGAAGAATCCAAATAATCTTTAAATGAGATCCGAATTATGACTAAAAATAGTTAAGTCAAATCTATCTAGAACGTCTCGTCTTTCAAATTTGGTTCTACAATGGGCGAAACCAAGTAATCTCAAATGGGATCCGATCATATAGCCACGAATATGAAATCCGATAATTCCGTGAAACGACCAACCTTTAGGCAATTACCTGCGTGATGCTACAAGAACATAAAGAGAAACTGTAACACATGTAGATGGCTCTGATGGATGTGGAATAGATTAACATTATTTAGCACGTGAGCTTCGATCTCTTCACGGCTGTCAAATCCCATTTGTTTGTTGATACCCATCCTCCCACGGCTTGCCATCGACGCTTTGTTACTTTGATTTGCATATTGTTCGGCCTCAGATCTAGCTGGGCGTTTGAATTAGGATGTTATTGATATAAGTGGTATGAGGAAGTATCTGGGTTGTTTTCTGACTGTCAGTTCAAAGTTGGTAACCTATGGCATGGAGAAGAATATTCAGATGTCTGTTTGAGGCTGATCTATAAATCGAGGCCAGGAAACGTGTTATTGACCAGGTGATGTTCTGGAATTTGTTTGTTAAATTCATGAATAGACCATGTCAGATCTTGTTCGCTTCGAATCTTTACTTACTTCCAGAATTAGGGCATGTATCAAAAGATTTGCTGTGTTTGCTTAAATCATTTCAACGAAATATGAACTCAAATTCTCACCTTTCAACATCACTACAACAGAAATCGACAGCTAAAAAAACAGCTACGTGATACGAAAATGTCAAACGCATTACCTTACTTAACACAAGTCGGTGAAGACTAACGAGTCACGACTGACGCGATGTCACGCTCGCAAAAAATACGTCTTTTTAATTAGGATTCGTGACTTGAATTCAATGAGGATGTAAGTTTTGATGAGCAATCATTGAGCGTAAAGAAGGTAGACGGATTTGTGCAGCGACTTAAGAAACAGATTGATTTAATATGTTACGTTGGGTTTTAAACATTTTTCGGCAATATACTCCTGAAATTCTTCCACAAAAACAACCAGGCATTTAAAGACTACTTTATTTTTTACACCAGAAGTAATTTCGTTTTCATATATTTCTGGCACAGTCAAATAGGATGGTCAGTTTCTCAGTAAGAGTAAATACGCACATGTGTGTGGTGATGCGCATGCCAAGTGTAATAAGATCATCCGTTGTTTAATCGGAGAACAATGAATGTTCATCAATCGTCGGTAACCGATAGACTATCAAAATATATTGCGTCAGATGATTGTACTACCGAAATACTCTAGGTTATTGTCCTAATTTGACTGTAGTTGAATAGAAGGAAGTTTAGGTTTCTATTTAAAAACGCGGTTTGGTATTGTTTGACCCGTTGCAGTGCATTAAAAAAATTCATGAAATGATCATTTTGAGTAAAAGGTGAACAATTTAGAAGTCTTTTAAATAACGACTGTGATGTAGCAATAAATGCATAAACATGCACTGCCCGATAGCTATAAATGACCCGAATGATTTCGATTAAAATTAGACGATAGACTTCCTACAACATTTACATCTGCAAGAACAAGAAACGTTATCAATAAACTACTTCCAAGGTGCTCATAACATATCGATTCCATTAAAAGGTTAACTAACTGTGGGACATTTAATCGTTCATATCCTAACTAAGGGAGTTCGCCAAGGGAACTGGCGCATTCCGAACACATTAACTAACTTCCTTTGGCCATATATCGCAATTTAGTCGAAGATAGCTGGGAACATATTAACTGGGCTCCCATTCCTGAGGAAACTAAGTGTGTTAATTACTTAGAACTGTGTGGTCTTAGATTTATGGTCGTAACTGATAAAATACACCTGTATTCTTGTTATAGTTTGTATTTTGCGAACCTAGTTTTTCCTTGGGTACTTCATCATCGCAAACTATGCGTACCTTTTTGTGTCTCTTAGACATAGTCTCACGTAGTCACTCAAAGGTTTATCTCGACGTATCATTTCCTTTCCTTCTTCCATTTGCCCTACTTTGCAAAAAAAAAAAAAACCTGAAGTTTTTCAACAATGAATTCATCCTACTTGACTTTCGTTAAGATTCTTGTCTTTCAATACCTCTACAGTTATGTTATAAGCCAATAAAACGGTTCGCCACAGCACATGTCGTGACAGATGGACATAATCCACCACTACATAACAGTTATGTATCAGTCATACGCAGTTATTGTTAATAGAATTATCAAGAAACTTACTTTTGGGTGGGGTGCATGGTTTGCTGTTCGGCGAGTAAAATTGATAGAACAAAATATTGAGACATAAATAACAAAATATTAAATATGGGACCAAAATACTTGAGGAATAGGATATCAGAATTACATTAAAAATGTATATTTGACCACAGAAATTAGAATTAAATCTTCAGGATCTTTTTTCTTTTACTCTAGAACGTTAATATTTTTATGAACCATTTGATGAACCAAACATATTTATTTTTATTTCTATATTATTTACCAATGTCATCCTCATACCCCGCTATGTTCTGTTCCCTTGCTCTATTCCGATCACATTTCGGCAACCAGGCCTCTGGGGCAGTCGTGTTCGCTGATTGGTCATGCGGATTGACCCAGTGCGGCGCGTGCGCACTTACATTTACTTTTTATAGTTTATTGTCATTGAATACTGCTGTCTCCTTGGTTTTTACAATGTTTAATGGAACTTTGCCTGTTGAACTTTTGTTACTATCGCTTGTTATAATTTTATTGTTATTGTTACCGTGTTATTCGAAAGAATTGATGTAAAATTTTAGATGTCTTCAATTTTCTATTGTGGTTATTTGGTATTGTCCCTCCATTCCTTATTAAATCTGGTGTGTATTCTATACTTTTCTTTTCTACTGTGTTTTGGTTTTGATTTCTGTTTGCGAAAACATTTGAATGAGTAAAATTATTTACAATATTCCACTTTCCTCATTGTTAAACTCGAAGGCGCCACAATCTTGGTCAGCTCGTTGAGATATAACGACCACACTTCTGTGAACTTCAATTACCATATTTTTTCTGTCACTCTCACCTTCAACCCACTGGCAGATATCGTGCGACTGTCGCGTTTTTGTCGCGGCGACTTGTCGCGTAATTGGTTTAATAGTCGCGCGGATTTGGAACGCATCGCGCCGTTAGTAGCCGAGTCCCGGATCTTTATAGGCTTTGGGACTTGGCTAATGATGAGCTGGTTTTAGTTTACAGTTCGAAGATGTATGGTAAAATAGATCGATATGTCAATTTTTCTAAAGTTATTAATATTTTTAATATAATTCCTCACCACACAGCTAGAAACTCATTAAATTGCTTTTATTAATCTTGTTGAGGTTCTTATGGTATTTTGAAACATAGCTTACTGGAAATCTAAATTTAATTAACGCTTAAGTGATTTCAACTTTTGTAAGAAAATTGTAAGCAATGAAAAGGTTACGTGTGTAAGATTTTCTTTCGTCAGTCCATAAGTCAAATCCATTGACGGGTCACAACGTTATTAGTTTAAAGTTTTTACTTCTAACTCAAATAGTCCAAGTTAATGAATAGCATGTATCATCATCAAGCTCATTTGCAATATCTTTTTTGTGGTACTCAATCAAATGTCATCACTCTAAAGACTTGATGTATGTGAGGCAATTCACAATAACGCAATATAACCAACACGCTTGTCACAAAACTATTAAAATGCTCCATAAAAATTATTCGCTTGAGTCCAATGTCTTGATTTAATTATGATTGAAGTGGCATGTCTGTGATGGCGGAATAACATAGTTTCAAATACATTACAATTGCTGGAGCGACGCCCCTGGCTGCTATTGTATAGATTAACAATTGTCTTTAACAAGCAATTGGTGTAAAATTCTTTGTTGTTTCTATCATCGCCATTTTCAACAGTTACAACTTTATTGATTCTTATACTCTTATCCCGAAGTACTTTCATTTGGCATTCCTTACACTTGATGATGATGATCTTTTCTTTTTTGGTGTTTTTACTTCAATGAGCAATTTGGCAAGAGCAAAGGGCCTCCAGGCAGACATAATTGTTACTTAAACCTTGACATTCATTAATGATGGATGCTTTGTATGTGTTACAAACTTTCTTAACAGCTTAAGAGCCAATTATTTTTTTGGGTTTTGTAAAATGATTTATTATTTATGTAATGTAATTTTTATTCTGTCTAAATGAAATTATCATTAATCCTTTTTTTTCATCGCTTGAAGTATCGTTATCAATGCAGCTTATTCATCTAAATCGATACATTTGCTCTTTCTTACGAGAGCGTCCGCAGTTTTTAAATTATATTTACCTAAGCTATTCACATAAACCAAACACAGCCGTTTGAAATTCTTTTCTTCGCTAATTTTACGTAAACTTTCTGTTTTCTGAAATTGTCGGATAATTACGTGGCTATCATTATTTACCCATTATTTTCATATTTGCCATCGGGTCATGGTAATGTCTATGGTAGTGACATGAAAGCTAAAAGCCTTTTATTCTCTTTTGCGAATTTACCATGTTCCAAAGATATAGCAGATTTCTGTAGAGTTTCGTTACTTAATGAGGAGTTATTCTGGGATTAGATTCTTGTTCGATGTGAATCACATCAGATTACAAATGTTTGTTCTGCTTAACCTTTCCCAAAGTCAGATTAGAGTCAGCTTCTAGCTTAATTGGGTGCAATATTTTAGACGGAGCGAAGGTTACTCCACCCCCCATAATATGTAACTACAGTATTAGAAACTAAGCAAATTAAGACGTTTATCATAAATGCAAGCTCTATACCAACATTGAGTGATAGATGGATTATAGGCAATTCAGGTACACTTTCTAATTGTAATTTCTACAGTTAAGGTTCAACTTTACGAATTAATAAATCTTAAACTATAGCTTGAGGGATTTATTAACTGTCTCCTATTAAGGGTACGCTTTTAGTATTTTCAAATACTAAGTTAAAGGAATTGAATCTTATTTCTTAGCTTGTAAGGTCTTGTGTTCATAATTTGACATGAAATTTATTACTTCCAGCCTGGTTACTATGTTACTGCGAAATATTAGGTCTTTAGGTGGTCTTAAAGTCTTACTACGTAGCCCTGGGATTCTACCATTTTTGGTAATATTTGTAGCTAACCTGTTCCACTAGACAAGTGTTTTTTCTGTATGATCAGTCTGATTCACATGACTAACCAAACAGCTAACAGGCATGCCATAGTGCTACAAGGTTCTTTTGCCACGTGGATGACATTAACATGACGGCGTTGGTGTGCATATTCGCAACAAGAATCAACTCAACAGTCTGTCAAAAATGATGATTTTGGTGACGGCATTAGATTTCGGCGACATATTAAAAGATCCTTGTAGCACTATCATTTGATATAAATAATAAAGAAAAATACTTTAATACGATTGCAATTTTCTAATTTAAATCATTCCATTATGCTGTTTCGTTCACTTCAAACCTGTGTGACCTTTCTGTCAATTTTATGTCCATCAACATTTCTTTTTTTACTACAAACGGCCTTGCCCTCATTCCAACTTCATTGTCAACATAATTAGCGGCACGTGCTGACTTTTTGCAACATGTGTTGTGTATATTTGTGCTTTCTCTGGTTCTAACATGTGTCTTTATTTTGCAGATGTGTCAGCCACTTCAGTGAACTCAGGAAGATATTTTTAGCGGTAAGTTAATATGCGAGTTTTAACAGAAAATAATCTTAATTAGTTAAATGTTTTGTGTCCAGCGGAGGCTCGATGGCAAAAAAGGTTTGGGAATCCTGGTTTAGATGTTGAAAGTAAACTTGTCATATTTGAAATACTACTAAAGATAGAAAGTAAGTAGATGGTTTGCTAATAATCTAAGTCCTAGTTCCTCGTACAATAATGGTAATTTCTTTACCTAAAACTCTACTTATTAATTAAAGTGGGTACCTATGTACGCCTCTAAGAAGTGATGGTAGACCCCCTTTAATTGATGGAACCAACATAGTTGTTCTCTAAATTAAACAGCATTTCTACACCATAACGTATGATTATTTAGCAATCGTTAATATTTCATGAATGTGGCTATTTACCCCCCGAAGTGGGTCACCACTTAGAGACCCCACGCGGCGCCTCCAATCAAAACAATAAAATACTGTTCTTAATTAGAAATCGTCTTGTTATTAGCTGTAAGTACAGTCAGCAACGAAATGACATGGCTATGAAATTTACAATACAGCACAGTTAAATTATTAAAGTGTAAATGAGTAGTGTGAGTACCTACTGAGTTTTGGAAACTAAATACACATGTAGTATCACTTTTCAGAAACCGATTACGCCTGATTCCATAGAAAAGTTTGTTACTATACAAACTTTTTGCTATAGATATTTGTGTCTACACGGACATATACATACAGGCTTAATAAAAAATGTTTGTGTGTAATTGTGTAAAAGTATTATGTAAATATTTTGTTTTATTTAGTTTTAGATGTTTTCCATACAAAACAAAACACTATGCATGCACCAATTCACACTACACGAGTTATCTGATCGTGTTCAGCAACGTTTATTGCTGACTGTACAACACTTCATACATATAGTACGTACCTATACATATGTAGGTACCTACATACGCCTATGTAGGTACATACATACATGCTTAAGTGTTTAAGTGACCGTGAATATGTACTAACGTATAATTGGTATTAGGTTTTATCTGGTTCACGTGTATGTGAGTTGCTCTATAAATAATCCGGTTATGTGCTATATGCCTGTAGTACTTACTCTCTTCAGCATTACATGTGTAAGTAGATTTAGCTGTCTATATTAATAACAAGTAACTTTTTGGTCGATTTTTTTACAGGTTGTGTCCGAAAACCCCAAATATCTTACAGAATCTTATTTTTTCTAAAATAAAATATAGCCTATGTTACTCACGGATAATGTAGCTTTTAAATGGTCAAAGAATTAAAACAATGCCTCCAGTAGTTTTTGAGCTCGTTCATTACAAACATATAGGCACAAATTATAACTGACGAACTGAAAACTTTACGATAGTGTTCTTTTTTAAGTGAAACCTTAATAGTTCATGAACAAGAAGACAAAGCGTAGTCTATTTTAATATGTACGCTACAATTAAGTCTAGACAGAGGTCTTTACCCTTATGACTAATGCCCCTGTCTTCAGTCGGTAAATACCATGGCTGGACATGTTGTAAAATCGGTAACATTCCGTCACAAACGTTGACATGTCACGTATATAACACATAACATCCTAGATTACTGTTTCTGCGCATGCGCGGCAAGATATAACATTATAGCGATAATTTATATCTGTATTTATACGAAATAGAATTTCAATTTATTTTTATCGAGGAAAAATAAATTAAAATGTATTTATTGCTAAATGAACCGAATTTTTAAAGTAATTATGAAATTGTTTTCTATTTGAAACTTAATTTATTTAAAATTAGACATTATTTTAAATAATTATAGCTGATAAATAATTTATTTACAAAATTCATTTTAAAACCAACCTTGACTTATAGAAATAATTACCGCCGTTAAGCAAGGTATTTTAATTAGATTTACAATTTATTAGATCAACGTGTTATTTAGAGCTATCAATAATTTATTGTCTGATAATTTAATTAACTTTGAAGTCCAAGCATATGATATCAATTACTCATAATCTGATAGTGATAAATATAGGCAATTCAACTTTATTGGAAGAGATACGGTCTGGGGGCCCAGCACTAGGCTTTAAAGTAACATTATTGTATTTGTGGGAGAGAGACGTCGCTCTACGTCCTGTAGTGTGCTATCTCGCTTTCCCACACGCAATAATATTACTATCAGAGGTCGTGGTAGACCCCCTTTACCTAAGATACTCTAGAAGCTATTCTTAGATATTAAAATTTTATACTCTTAATCGGTAGGATCGATCTAATTCTGTATGTTGTTTAGAAGACAGATCAGGTTAGTCATTTTTTAATAATATGCGTTACATGAAACTGTGTATAAGACAGGTTATGTATTTCATTTAAGTGTCTTTGAGATACAAGAACTATAAAAAAAACCGAAATCTGCAGCCAAGTCCAGTCCAGTTTGTACGATCCACAAATTATTGCTCTGAGATTGGGTTGTCTTTGTAAAGGCGAGGTATTACAGACATTGATCTCGTTTAAAAAATCATCTTTGGTCCCGCTACAGCTTATGACATAGTACATCGTCCATCGTGGCATACTGTAGCGGGCGCGTGCGGCGACCTAAATACCCGCCTCTAACGGTGCGTGCGCGGCCACTGCGCGGCGACCTTTTTAGCGCGCGCGGATCTACCACACGTCATGCGAATATCTTGCTACGTCACGGGAAGGCTAGGATATATATACTGTCAGACTGCAAAATGCCGCCTATGGTCATTACAAATGAACAAAATAAAGATCGAAGACTGTACCTTTTTTCCCGTGGTGAAACGCTAAGGACTTTAACCCACGCCGAGGGCACGAGGTGGGGATATGTCGGACTTCCACCAACTAAAACCACCTCGAGCCCCTTCTACTACCTAAACCAGCGTCACGGGATCGCTCGCGCATACTCTGCGTGACCCTGGCTGGACTATACATAAACCTATCAATGTACGTCATTTTAATATCTGGCTTCGTCACGGGAAGACTTGGATGTAAATACCATCTTATGTTACGGGAAAATGCCCCCGTAGCTATAAGAACAGTGAGAAAATGAAGTAACTCACGGAGTGCATAGAAAAAACAAGAAGTAATCGCTAGTCTGACTTGACCTGTACTTCCCTGCAACTACACAAGAATCTATAAACGTACCTAAATAAAGTGAAATTCATTCCTACTACACATAAACCTAAATCCCAAACTCTTAATACACCAATAATTAATACCTCAAGTACTTATCCTATCTAAGAACATTCTAGAATAACAAACACTATAAACAATGTCTGTTAATTCGAAGCGTGACTAAGGTCGCGCCGATTACTGCGCTGTAAATAATTCCAATGATTGTATACATTTCTAGTCAGAACGAAATGTTATGGAATTTCACCACTTCGAATGGAAATTAGATGGCTATGGGTTTATGTTTCAGATAGGTTTAATGATAAGCTTTTCATGTGTCTTTAAACTACTGCAAGTGAAGGGTTATTGAAATATAATTTATTTTTAAGTGGCTTCGATTTCAATTTCATAGTTATATTAATTCTAGTTCCCGAACAATTCTTAAATTTAGCTCAGCATTGGAAATTATAGTCGGTATCTTTAAAGGTTTTTTAAAAAAGTTTGGGAGAAAAAATAAAAACAAAACAAACTCACTGCAACGTCACATTCCGTGAAACTGATATCCCCAATTAATAGACCAAACAATCCACTAGAGCACAAGTAACGAACGGACCACCGAAGCATACACAATTGTCCAAAGTGTGACAATGAACTTCACTCGCCGTCTCACCGCTCCCATAACGGTCGACAATCGCCCGAGTGTGCGTAATTAACCACTCGATAATTTCGTGTGCGTAATCAGCCACTCGATAATTTTGTAGTATTAACTCTATGGGGTAATGGGTAACTGAATCGATACTGTTGGATTTGTAGGCCAAAAGGTCAGGTAACGCCGGTATTTTATGAGCTTTTTTCTTTGTGATTGATGGATTGTTGTTTTGACTGCGGTCAAGCAAAGGGCTGACGAACTAGTAGAGGCAATCCACTGCTGTACAATGACAGTAATTGATTCGACTTCAATCAGCTAGTGGTCGATTCTTAAAATAATTTGTTTAAAGTATTATTTTATAGTACCTATTGCATGTTTTAAGCAATTCGAACATCAATGATATTTTTTATCGTGAACTAGTCACGATAAAAAATATCATTGATGTGCAAATATGATCACCTTTCCTAACTAGGTAACAATCTTAGTAAATTGAATTTAACATTAGAACACGGGTCACGTAATATTGAAGATGTCAAACTAGTCACCTCTCACAAAGCCTATCTGTAACATTCCCATACAAAATTACCAATTTCAGGCACGTACCAAACAAAAACTTCGTAACTTCACCAAAACGTTCAACATTATTAGAAAAACAGTACTATAACTGTATTTCACTATCATTAGACGGTGTAAATTCCTCGAAACCTTACAAATGTGTAAACCATTTCTATTCTACATTCTACGTTTGTGTGTCGTAGGTTTTCCTCCGAGCATTCCAAACCACGGCCCTAATTGTCTTTGGTTTATGATATTTTACGACTACTTATTATAAACACCTTAGTATGGTTTCTTTTTTGAATTACCTTTTTACTGTCCGGCTACATACATCAATATAGTAGGGTACCTATTTTACTAAAAAGCTAATTAATTCTTCAGATGGATTTCCAAAGAATATTAGACACGTAATTTTTGCTTTCGTCGCTTAAGTACAAAATGAAGGTTCAGTGACTTGAAACCTCGTGTGACGTCACGTCTCAGTACACTACTGATAAGTGACGTTACTAAACCCCGCCATAGCCCCCACACTCTTTGATGCGTTATATCTTCGTAGTTTGTTATTGATATGATCAAAGCAAAATATATATTCAAATTTTTTGGTAATATCTGACGGAATAATATGATTTTTTAAGTCAAATACCCTATCGGTATTTTCCGTAAATCAAAACACATTATAACTTTACATTTCCTCCAGTTAATTTTAAAATGAACTCGTGTATAATCCTTAAACTTAACCATAAAGAATGCAATTTCTTCTTATCAAAGTTGTTTATTGCGATCAATGCGGCCATAAAAACCATCGACCGGGGGACCGCGATATCTAGAACACCATTGGTCAAGCCTTTACTACAAACATACATACAAAGCGAATTTGCGATTCATTATTCTTAGTTATTTATCACGGTTATAACGTGGAACGCGTGGGCTAAGCGTTGAGCGATTGCTTGTTATTGTAAATATTTAAATTGTAATAAAACCTCTATAGAGAGATGAGGAATTTCTTATTGACTTTTTTTTTCGTAGTGTGTTTTTCTATTGAGTTAATGATACTTCTGAGACCAGTTATAACTCATGTTAATTCATAACAAGCACTGTTAGACAGTTCAGGCTATATTCAAAATTAGGCACTAAAAGTGAAAGAAATACCTACTTAGTCCTTTCTTCGTAAGAGGCGAAATTTTGCGACTGATTCTCAATGATCTTAGAGAGATTTCATTACCTCGTGTTATTACCTCTTGAAAAAAAGGCCTTATAATTATGTTAGTATAAAATCAACCTTTCCTAACTTGTATCGTAAGAAAAAGTAAGGAACGCGTGACGGACGCACACTGCGACCTTGCGAGTGAAATATAACACGTATGTGCTGCATATGTACCGTTACATGTAGGTACGTACCTGTAGGCAGACCTAAGGTAATAGCTAAATATTCAACTGTGTATGAAGGTGTCTAGAAATAGTCCCTTTTTTGTATCCGCGTGGAAATCCTCATGGGCTGTTCTTCGTCAGGGGGTTACACATTTTTAAAAAAAACATAACCCTCCTTCTGGCGCAGTCGGGTAAAAAGGATTGAAATTTAGGAGAAATATATCAATCACAGGAATTTTACTTTATAACGTTCTTTCATAACGAAGAATTAAAGGCTGAAAAAATACTTTTAGCAAATCGCCCATAATCACATGGTTTATTACTTCAAAGCCTTGCTTTTGTCAACGCCAAAAAGGGTTAAGGAAAAAATACATCATTTTCACGTTACCTTATAACAATGAATAAAACATATAAAAACTTTTAAAACACCAACTGTCTGAAACCCCGATTGTAAATCTCCACAATTTTCTTTGATATTCTGGTCACTCCATAAAAGATGTGACGCCATAAAACGATCATTTCTAAGCCCGTGCATTACATATAAACATTTAACATCTGCCTGTGTGTTTGGCCGATGGTCGGAACATTTGGAAAAGTAGAAGGAAGTGGCATTCAGTCAGGCTCAGAGCTCGTGTCACTTTTAAGGGAAGACGATCAACATTACCGTCCAAAATTATGGTTCTATAAAAATTTTAGGTTACATTGACATTTACAATCAAATTAATAACACAATTACGTTTACAACCAAATTCAAAACACATTTTTCTGTCTTCCGTCGTTTCCCTTTGACAACACCAAAGAACTAGGTATAAGTTTTAATATTTTACGTATCCCTCATTCGACATAGTTCAACGGGAGTCAAAAAGTTTGAAGATGTGATCCGATCCAGTACTACAGCATTGACACTTCCTTCTACTTTTTGTATTCGTTGATCTGATCTGAACAATGTACCAGATGTGTCCAGTAGGGCCATTTCCTCAATAACTGTCTCTTGTGGCCCTAATTGAGTCCAGAGTTATGGCCTAGCGCGTGAATTAATATCTCGTTGAGGACATTGAAAAACACTTTTGTTGCAGCGAAAATGGTGTTAATATTGTATACGAAGAACAATCTAGTTTAGTGCTGAGAAAGTCTGTTAGTCAATGAAATTGATTTTCTTGTTACTTTCTTTACTTACATCGTATTCAGGGAATATTAATGGGTTTTTATTTAAAAAGTTAATTGTAACTGAAATTCTAAAACCCCTTTTTACTCAAATTACCTCCCTTACCTTTTTCTTCCTTAATTTTGTAATCATTGAAGTAATTTGTCCCTCATAAGACTCATGTTTCGTTGGGAAGTAATTATCACCACAGTAGGTAATTCGAGCCGTGCAGTTCCCGGTGCGAATAGGGCTGACCCATATCCACCAAAGGTTGTCGTAAGAGGCGACTAAGGTATACTACGACCCGGTGCATACCACCTAGCACCTCGGGTCAACCTCCTGGTGGGGAGTAAACCACCAGCAACAGCATTCCCAAGGAGGGTTGGCGTCAGGCAGGCGGCCGGCCGAAAAAATATACAGCCAAAACCTCAGCAGCATGGATAAGACATGCTGCGCCGACCCTAAATAATAATTAGGGCAGGGGAATGATGAGTAGGTAATTCGAGCTTACTTTGATCATCATCCCATTACTACTTCATTACTGGCTACAATCCTATTTCATCTATGCACTTAGTAATAGGCACATCAACAACATAAACACATACATTTACAAGAATAACAGAACAGAGACATATGGCTGGTGTTTACGTCAATTATAGACGTGTACAACATTCAAAATAAGTAGAAGAAAAATTCACATTTTCTTCAAGACTCAGTCTTACATCAACCCTGATCTCTCTCCCTCAATCGCTGCTGATAATCCTGACTTCTTCCTACAAGTTCACCCAGATATTATCCCTACATAAACCTACCTTAACACTAAATCAACTTAACATTCTATTCAGAATAAGCAGGCAAAGCACAACGAATCAATTCATACTGTAATCCCATCGGATGTAGACAGGTCGTTCTGTGCCCGACACACACCCTCGGGCTATCGAGTGCTGCCCAATGCTAGAATTAAAACTGTTCAGCGCCCGATACACGTTCATTCGATGAGATCCAATGATTTGTGTAATGCAACCGCGGTTACGCTTGAGGCTAGAGAGCTAGCGAGTTTTGGATATTATGTTATTTATGAAGAAATTCTTGAGATTATTTTGTGGGTAATATGTTCAGCATGCGTCTATAGGGTTACTTATATAAATATCGGTAGTATGTCTTTGTTCATTATTCCTGTAAGCTACAATTTCTTTCAATTATTTTTTTTCTTACGACTCTAGTCTACTGTTTTAACCTTTTTGTGTGTCAGCCGTAAGAGCAAGCGTTTCATGTAACTTCTCGTAAGAGTGTGAAAATAGTATTTATTCTGTAACAGCGAAATAGTAATAGATCTATTTATACTTTTTCAAATCTTACCTTCTACTGTCTTATACCACACTTATACTCTGCGGATTTTTCTCGCCCTATTTTCATTGCGTGGCACCCAATTCTCATAAAATTACTTAAAATACATTATCAACTTCTTTGACTTTTCAGACAAATTTTTGTCTCGTCCTTCAACAAAAACGTTCAAACTATTTGCTTTACAATATTGCTATCTATAGAATACAGATGGCGCTAAACAATACCTACATACCGCTAGTTTCCTAGCCCGACATCAGTGATATACGAGCTCGCTTCACTAACACCAAGATTACAGTTTCCACAATCTGGGCTAAACTAGGCCTGATTAATGAAGATTTATTGTAGACTTAAATCATTAGACTCCACACAGATTGTCCGCTCAAGTTCATTATACCAGTGATAATACAGCTTGTAGTGTTCGATTTATACGATAGTGATTCATTTTTGTATTACTCTTGTTGTAGGATACTGTGGCCAGTTGGCCTGTGTAGTTTGGATAGAGGACTTATACACATATGTTTTAGACGACAAACGGGACTTCTTCGATCGAGTTGCACCGACCGTGACCTCGTGGTCGGTGCAACTCGATCAAAACGTCGGGAGCAAAGAAATATCAAATTATATCGCGAATAAGTCCCGTATGTCTTCTAATATAGAGGAGTTTATTGTTTACTGGTTTCATCTACTACTAGCAACTGAACTTTCCCGAATTGTTTTGTGAGGCCTTTCCTACTTATAATGATTCTTAGACATGTTGTGAAGCTGGAATTTAGTGTTAATAACATATGTCAAGATGTCACCTATTTCCACATTGCGAAATGAGGACTTACGTAAGCCCTAATTACCCTGGCTTGCCGCTAACGATTGCTTTACAAACATCGTACTAAACATCTCATTATCCACTTACAAATTGCATTTATGGTGGTTTTTAGTAGATATTTTGAGTTTTCTGTGTACTAGAATTATTCGGAAGGAAGCAAAGGTATATTTGTTAGATGGGTGGCATGAGAATCTGTGTCTGCTTTTTGCTTTGCTTTAATCAAAGTTGGATGTCTGTATCTGTAAAAGCTGTAAAAGGACAAATTTCTTTCTGATTTTTAATGAAATTTGGTAGGTACCTACAGAGTTAGCTGACTCTCTGGATTAACACAGGCTGCTTTTAAAGAGACTGCGTCAGAGGAGGGTGATGTTTTTTTCAACTTTAACTGACATTCGCGCAGGAGGAATCGCAGACAACATCTCATTAGTAGATACCTAAACATATTTGCGTAAAAGATTTTTTCAAAGTAAACTTTTGTCAAGCAAACCCCGGCCCACAGTAACAGCTAGGAGAAGCACATTAGTTGCGTTGCCAACTTAATCAGTAGTTCATGATTGATTGCTCTAATGCACCCTAAGATTGATGGACAGACCGACATACAGAGCCAGGACTTGTATCAGTTTGTTCAGATAAATGTAAGCCTAATGATCGTGTCTGTAGATAGTGAAAGGTAGGAAGTTACATTTCTCTTATGACGCCTTTCCGTTTTCGCTGTATTATTTACAAAAATAATACTTTAAAAAAAGGAGTATGATTTACGCTGATTATGCTGTATTGAAGCCGTCTAATATTAATACAGTTGCAGTTGTGAAATGGAAAACTGTACTATTATAAAACTCTCTGTTGCCAACGACTTCGTTCGCACGAATGGCGATCAAAGCTGCAAAAATATTACTCCACTCTGAGTCGGTTTGAAAGCCTATGTGTTAATCCAGGTTGTCACCAATTCCATAATCAAATTTAATCAAATTTGATCCGTCTCGTTTAAACGTAAAACAGAAACAAACATCCATACTAGCAAACTTTTGCGTTTGTAATACAAGTAGAATCTACGTCCCTTTACATCACCACCGATTCCGAGCTCTATTTAAAATTATCTATAATTATAATATCTTGAACATTAAATTACGATATAATTAGACAACTAAATTTCCTGAAAAGAAATAAGATTACAAAAAAAAAAACTGTTTCAAACATTAAAATCGTATAATATTCGTATAATGTTCTTCAAGAAGCGAATGATATTTACGATTATTGAGTAACTTGGTTGTGGGAGTCAATTGTAAGAATGCGATCTTGTAGGCAATATGCAATTAATATGTCACTAAGTGCGGAATTGCAATTGTTCAATTTACACGCGTAATATACAGCGCGATGCTCCGGCCAGATATTAAATCGTTTAAATAGCTCTTAAAAGCATTGGGACTGACCTTAGGACGTTACTCATTCAGTGAAATGTGTAAGTATTGGTTATTGTGATATCAATGTTACGCATACTTTAATAATGACTTAGAATGTAATATTTTATTCTTAAAACATACCCCTGTAGTGTAGAAAGTAGTTGGGAAGAAGAGCTTTTGTTTTTCGTATGAAAAGTTGTCTGTAAGAGATCGCTCTTAACGATAAGACCGCCCATTATGGCACCATGTAACTTGAACGTTTGTCAAAACTGTTTCTCATGTGGTGTGCAATAAAGAATATTCTGTCTTTCTATCTAAGGTTTCAATGCTAATATAAAGTTTAGTAATTTTCTGTTGAAACAATTGTAGTTATGCTAACAATCACTTCGTCAACATTTTCATCCAACTACTGAGCAGCCGTTTGAGTAGTCCCGACATTTTACGGTTCTTATTAATGTTTAGAAACCTTTCAAGCCTAAATTTCCAACTATATACAAACATTGAAGAGAATGAGCTCCTAATTAATACAATAACATTGTTTAAACTGTTAACTGGGACCGTTAAAACAGCTATTGTTTAAAAGCTTTGCGACACCGCTTCCTATTACGACAAGGTTAATGAATCGATATTAATAACAAGCTCAAACACAATGTTTAGCGCACGGGAGCCCACAGTGGGCACATTGTGCTAACTAGGGATGTTATGGAGAAAGGTAATATCCGAAACTATCGGATATTAGATAAAATATCCGAAACCGATATTTTTTTTTCGGATAATTTCGGATATAGGTAAATATTTAATAGAAAACACATTGTGACAGACTTTTGACGGCCGAGTGATCATACAAGCTGCCAGGCCCTTGATTTTTCAGTATACTTTTAAGATTCACTAAAAAATAAATGTCTTTATACGAAACTATCTAGAACAAACAGAAAATCCGAAATAATTTTACATCCATAAAACCCAAACCAGTACAATAATATTCATGTAACCGAATCCGAAATTGCATATCCATACCATCATTACCATCCCTAGTATTCAAGTGGGCGGTGTTAATGTGCTAAAGTTTACTGAACTCCCACCTTTTTGGTACACTTTACAAGTATTGAGGTGAAGTACCGGCTCATAGTTAGTGTTTCCGTTGTTTTTAATTGTTAGATTGATTGAGATGTTCAGTGTCATTTTTTTATTGGGACTAGCCCACCACACATGCCCGTCATTGCAAGTCCTGTAAGCCAGGATCTACAATGAGACCAACGAATACCACCGAAACAGTGAAGCTCGGTGTGTCCCAGGGGAAATGATTGACTGTCTTAGAACCCGCAACGAAATTAATCAGAAATAGTAAAAAAGGAGGAGTAGGAAAACGATGTTCAGAGTCAGTAGTGAATCTACCAAAAGACTGGCTGAAATATGATTTTTACGTTCAAAATATGAACTGCGATCGTCTTTTGTTTTCAGGAAATCCCATTTGGTTGTATTTTGATTAGTTTTTTTTTTTTTCTAAATATACATACAATGTTTAGGAGAAGCATATGCCTATATAGTTAATGTGCTAAAGTTTACTGAACTGAACCTTTTTGGTACACTTTACAAGTATTGAGGTGAAGTACCGACTCATAGTTAGTGTTTCCGTTGTTTTTAATTGTTAGATTGATTGAGACGTTCAGTGTCAGTAGTGTATCTACCAAAAGACTGGCTGAAATGTGATTTATTACTTTCAAAATATGAGCTGTGATCGTCTTTTGTTTTCAGGAAATCCCATTTGGTTGTATTTTGATCAGTTTCTTTTTTCTAAATATACGTACAATGTTTAGGAGAAGCATATGCCTAGTTAATGTGCTAAAGTGTACTGAACTCCCACCTTTTTGGTACACTTTACAAGTATTGAGGTGAAGTACCGACTCATAGTTAGTGTTTCCGTTGTTTTTAATTGTTAGATTGATTGAAATGTTCAGTGTAGTGTGGTATCTAGTTGGTTCAGGGCCCTCTTGATGGGCGTTCTAGATTTTTATGGTTTGGTAAAGTGATGATTGAGTGCTGTAGAGTCATAGCTAGGTTTCCTACAGATAATCTTCTTTGTGTTGTTTCGATTTTTTTTCCTTTTTAAACCGTCATCGACGGTTATTTTGGCCGTAAAGCGTCTGAAGAAAGGAGTAGTTCTCCTTTACAAAATCATACCTAGACAACAATTTTTATTAATTATTTATTTATTAAAAACTACAGTATTATTTTTGTTAATCAAAATTAATTTCTTCATTTTTTGAACCTATTCTTATCTTTAAGGGCCCCTTATTCCGAAAGTTTAGGCATTTAACGCACCGAAACGGCTTGCGCCCGCGTTGCCCAGGAGCCGTCGCGATTTGAACTCCGGTGACCTATGGCGGCGGGCGGGCACGCCACAGTATAAATAAATAAATCAGTAGTTCATATATACACCGTGACTTTTAGGTCGTTTTAAAAAAGCAGCCCAGTTCATGTATCCAATGACTAGTAAACGTTTATAATAAAAAAATATGTTTTTTTTTAAGATTTGAATGAATAAAAATATTATTTATTATTATGACACAAGGCAGTTTTACGAACACTCTGTAGTGAGCGCGGTCCGAACCTTGTGCCAAAGGGGCCGCGCGGGCGGCGCGGCGGCGTCTTATCACAGGTCATTCACCTTAGCGTAAAACAGCTGTCTTACTATTGCAATCATAATGTTCGCAGTAAGTATGTAGCATGTATCTTCAACAGTTTGATACGTAAACATTTTTAACAGGATGTTTCATATTTCCAATGTATTATTTATTTTTTTCATGCATATTATTTTAATTAATGATAAAAAAATTATATTCGCGCCTAGAGGTATTTTATGACGGATACATTGTGTGGACGACTTTTTTAAAACGACCTAAAAATCACGGTGTATATTGTGCTAGTAATAAGTAGTAGTTTGCAACAAAAACATAATAATATACTTAGCTTGATGTGCTATCCACTAAACTATTGATTGTCAACACTAATATGTTATGAATGTGTGACTAAGGAAAGCGATGATCATTCTATAGAATTTAAAGAATGGTTGTAGAAGATTTGGTGAGTACTATACAGCGTGGCGCTACCACCCCGACATTAATTTAACACGGTTAGGACTAGTAACCATGAATCATTTGAATCATGATACGTTTTGATATTACGTAAACTGAAAGACTTTTTTTTTCAAACAAACTAAATAATAAACATCTATCTCAAATTGTGCGAAAGTTCATTCAATTTGACCAGGATGGAAATCTGCACCTTATAAAGGTGAATATTCCCATTATAGATTTTAAATTCTATACATACTGACTTCTCGTTGCTCTGTGTATAGAAGTAATCATATTGTGACGTATTTATAGAATAAGTACTTACGCAATACACTTTCGGATTACTTCACTTCAGACACCCTTCTTTTCTTAATTTTGTTTTTTTTTATTTACCATTTCAATCACTTACGTAAATTTGTGGTCGCGAGCAAAAGTTGCATAGGTCCTACCTCGATGGCGTCCGGCCGGACACTGGCACGGAGCGCGCGGTGCGCGCGATCACTTTTCACGAATTTATTTTATTAAAAAAAAAATAAGTGCCATATTAAAATTCTATCCAATAATATCCCTGGCAAATCCGATTAGTAAATGAAATGTTAAATTTATATAAAATTACGTTCAGCCCAAGTCTTATAAAACTAAAAATACTTTTAAAATCGACCTTACTTCTGAATTTTTTTTTATCGAGCAAAATGTTAAATAATTCGTTTCTATCCAAAAAAGTCACTAGATAAAGCATGTATCTGTACTATATATTTTTTTAAGAATTTAAATATGGTGATTTCTCTGAAAAAAACTCGATCTAGAAACGTAAATTTCGAATAAAGGCCCTTAATAACAACATTTTGGCAACTATAGGTATTCCTTACTTTTCTCTCAGTATCCTTTTAATAATTTCCCGTCATTTATTCTATGAAAGTATAGAAAAAAGTATAAGATTTTAGTATTTAACACGCAATATACAAGAACCCATGCATTTTACATGATGGTAGATGCGCCGGCGCATGCCTCTAGCGTTTAGTTTCACTTGTCGTTAGTATTCACTGACTTACAATTAGATCTCGTGCCTCTCCGTCTCTCGTAAAAACAAATGATTGTATTTATTTTTAAATAGCACGTCGAATAGATGATTCGGTTCAGGGAAATAGTAAAATAGAATAGTTTTATTACGTATTAACTACTCGCCCGCTTACGAATTAATAACTTGAATCATGGAAGTGACGAATATGTCTAAGTTTCCAATTACCTTCCTCGTTACCATAAATCTATCCAGTATTACAACCATAAAATATTCATCCAAAATGAACAGCAAAATATCAATTCGTAGTAGTCCATATATTTAGTCTCCAGTACGTTGCCCTTGAGTTATTTCGTCTGCTAAACGTACATTCGTACAATATTATAGTTCGGTGAACGATAAACTCGATACTTTAATGACTGCCGACGCTGTTTCGTAGATATTTGTGGTCTGGCCGCTAATAATAGCCGAGAGGAACGTACCTGTATGGGGTTAGGGCATATGAGAAGTTTGTTTAAGTAATTATGAATAAGTACTCGGCAATAGATTGGCTAAAAAGTGATTTGTTACTTTCAAATGGGCGGTGATCGTCTTTTGTTTTCAGGAAATCGCATTTGATTGGTTTTTTATAAAGTTCTTTTTCCGTAAATAAATAATGTTTTGGAGATATGCCTATGCCCAGCTGTGGACTGCAGTATGCTAATTGATTCCTTGATTGATTGAAATAAACAGTTATTTTGTTGCTGCAAGCTCTTCAATGCAAGGGTCATTTCAAACTTCCGTGTTATGGATTTATACCTATATATTGAAGACTTGAATCGACCCTGGTCATTGGTTTCTTTAAATCAATTAGATATAACCAACGTCAAATAGAAACGAAGTCAATGACATTTCCTGCAATAAGGCGATTTGAAACTAAATTCTTGGTAAGTAATCCACTGTATAATTCAAATTAAACAAATCTCACCTTTTTTAAAACTATATTAAAATAAAAATCTCCGAAACTGATTCAAATTATTCTCAGTGTCGCAACAAATGAAATGCCTTTTTTTACTTTCACTAAGTAAGTGGTAATTACAAAGCGTGTCTACTTAATTTCAATAATTAGCAGTGGTATGGAGGATTAAAGATCGCTATCCAATGAGCATTGGACAATTAGCGAGGAAAAGAAAGAGTTCTGTGGTTCTAGTAAAAGGTCAATGAATTTAAAGGCGTTTAGTCTCATGCTGTTTCTAAAAAGTATCATGATATTTGACGGGCCTGTTGGTCTAGTGGTTAGTGACCCTGACTGCTGAGCCGGAGGTCGTGGGTTCGATTCCCACCCAGGACAAATGTTTGTGTGATAAGCACGATCATTTGTTCTGTGTCTGGTGTAATTTATGTATAATATGTATATATTTAGAAATACATAAGTATGTTTATCAGCTGTCTGATTACCATAACACAAGCTCTGCTTAGCTTGGGATCAGATGGCAGTGTGTGGATATTGCCCCAAGATAGAAAATAAATAAAAATAAGAACGTCTTAAGCTTCGTTTAGACTGAGGGATGTTTTGTTATACCAAGGCGTGGGTTTCATTTACTTTGACTAGCCTGTTGGTATACCAGGGATGTCTTTTAGCATCGACGTGCTGTTATGAAAAATGTTCAATGAGGCCATATTCTCCTGAATCTAAACAACATCGCGGAGTGCGCAGAGGAGTAGTTTTTACATAGTTATTCAACACGTATTTTTTTAGTATATGTTCTCGCTTGCTTAAGTGGTAAATTGTTAACTGTCTCAATAATTCTATTAACTTTATTATTTTCCTATACAGTTCAAATGTCAAAGTTGTATTTTCAATTTATTTTAATAGTCATTACTGCTGTCAATATTCCCGATCGTTTTATGATCATTTGATTATTCAAATGTGTGATGGTTGTTAAGATTATCCTCGCCCACTGCCCACGCCTGGGCTTCATATACTGCCAAATATATTGGAGATAGTTCAGCCCACGCTATGTTTTAAATTACATTAATATAGACAGTAGTCTAATTTATACAATAACATTCAGAATTATGCCTACATCCTTAAGATTTTTTTATAGTTATTAAAATTAACTTTTTGAGAAATGAACTCATTTGCATTAGAAACAAGAAGTTTTATTTTTATTAACCAGTATTCGCTTCTATAATTGAATGGACTTATTTAGAGGAAATTTCATTAATGCATTGGTATACAAATTGAAATACAATGTACTTAAAATATCATCTATTTATGAGATACATATGATCTAGATACACGTCTTGATTTGCCTAAACCTATTATCACCTTTGATTTCGCTCATATCGATTGTTACAGGTACTTCATATTGTTACGTCATTTTTCTCATTGTACGAGTTCCACTATTTGAACGCCCGGAACTGCAAAACATAGCCCTCCTTATACACTTCCTAACACCTGCACAATTGTAACACCTGTGTTTTACAAATACACTTCTAATTTTGATTCTGAAACTATAATATTTTCGACAAGTACAGGTCTTTCATACAATCTTTCGTACATACATTTGAGCATTTCTGCGCTATCGATTGTAGAAAAGTCCGTTGTCTAGAATCAAATAGGAAGGTTAAGTATTAATTGATGAATTGTAACGAAGTATTATCCATAAGAATTATTTAATAAAGAAGACGTTTTGGAACCGGAACTAGAGTCATTAACGTTTTGAAAGTGCCTGAAAAGGCCTACTCGAAATAAAAAGCGTTTGATTTTGAATCCAGTTGCGTATGAATATTTATGTAAGACTTGCAATAGTGAAGAAAAGACTCCGCCGAATATACCGTGTAGTATGTCGTCCATCTTCCACAATTTCAACAGTTTTACTTTTGGAGGTAGTGGTAACTCAAAACTAACATTATAATATGAGGTCATTAGCCCATTCTTCATCATTCAAAGATAATCTATACTAATATTATAAAGCTGAAGAGTTTGTTTGTTTGTTTGTTTGTTTGTTTGTTTGTTTGTTTGAACGCGCTAATCTCAGGAACTACTGGTTCGAATCGAAAAATTCTTTTTGTGTTGAATAGACCATTTATCGAGGAAGGCTTTAGGCTATATAATATTACGTTGCAACTATTAGGAGCGAAGAAATAATGGTAAATGTGTAAAAAACGGGGAAAATTTTTCATCCTTGAGGGCTTCTGTTGCGTGCGCTGCGAAAACGGTTCAAGATACACACAATATATGTATGTAAGAATTATTCCTATTGAAATGATCTAAAAAAATGTCCGCGACAGTATATGTCTATCTTTTAAGATTAACTCACTAGAACCGTTTTTATGGTAATCAAATTCGATCGAAATTAATGCATCAACGCACAGCCCAAACTACTGGACGGATCGGGCTGAAATTTGGCATGCAGGTAGATGTTATGACGTAGGTATCCGCTAAAAAAGGATTTTGATAAATGCTACCCCCAAGGGGATAAAATAGGGGATGAAATTTTTTATGAAACTTTGTCAAAATTAAACCGATCGTGCTGAGACTTTACATGCACATAGGTACTATAATGTAGGCATCCGCTAAGAAAGATTTTGATAAATTCCACACCTAAGGGGATGAAATAGGGGATGTTTGTAGAAATCTTCTTAGATTTTTGACTAGCCATGACTATAAACAAGTCTCAGGGGCAAACACTCAAATTTGCGGGTATTGACTTGAGAGAACATTGCTTCTCTCATGGGCAGTTCTATGTTGCTTGCTCACGAGTAAGTTCTCCCAGTAGCTTGATAGGTTTAGCGCCAAATGACAAATTAGTTAAGAATATTGTATACAAGGAAGTTTTGTAGGCCCTAATTTTTACACTAACTTGCTAAACAATAATACTTCTTAACGCGTGCGAAGCCGCGGGCAAAAGCTAGTCTGAAATAAAATAAAAATAATAGTTCCAATGTATGATCATTAATTATTTGTCTACTGTTCTTTTTTTTCTGCTGTTTTTCCTGTTTCTGTTTTCCAGCCAACTAGCGCCTAGCTAAGCATAATGCTGACGCTTAAACCTTTTGCCTTCGGTATCATAGATGTTATGTATGTACTAGCTGTAATACTGGAAACTTGAATGGAGTTGTTGGGAGGGGAAGACCACGACAGACGTTCCATGACCAAATAGTACCTTAAACCGACGGGCGTGTATGAAGCGATTGATGAGTGTGGATGAAGGTAAAGTGGTATGCCAGGATCGTAGCAAATGGAAAGATGTGATCTCTACCTACCCCCAAGGGAAAGAGGCGTGACGTTTATGTATGTATGTATGTAATACTGGAAACAATAAACGTCTATTCTATTCTTCAAATATCCAAGTTCCACACCAGTTAGACCCAGTTGCCAGTGTTAATAAGTCTCGTGTGTTACTTAAGCGGATTTAGTTTACGTAAAAGCATTATATTACGACCTTGGTTTGTCTGGCTTCTCATGTTCGTAGGGTTGTACTACACAGTTTGGTTTTATTGCTAAATTGAGAGTTTAATTACCTTAGAAAATTGGGTCGAAGAATGCTTTTTACTACGTTATTATTTTGTTGTAGGATGCACAGATTTTCTAGTGTATTTTTGCTGCTGACCATGTAACGATTTGATAAGCTTCAGTTGATTTGACAGGTCATTAACCTCATTCAAAAATCTGATAAATTCACTGAAGCATCTGTAAATGTGACCATTAAAATTAAATATTCACTTTTCACACAACTCACTTTCACACAAAGCCATCTAGTCTCAAACTAAGCAAAACTTGTATTATGAGCACTAAAAAAGTTATACACATACTTTTATACTTCTAAGTACATGCATACTATTGATAGATTACACCCAGACACAGAACAAATGATCGTGGTCATTACACAAACATTTGTCCTGGTCACACTAACCACTACACCAACAGGCCAGTCCATTATAGAAAAGAGTCGGTGCACTACACAGAATATCGGCTTCTTTCTTCCATATCGGCTTGAGTCCTACTTCTAGAGGTCTTAGTAAGTTAGCCAGTCTACAATAAAGATTTAATATTATTATTACAAAGTTAACAACCAAAGTTTATAGCTAGCCAGTACAGTCACGAGCAAAAACATGTATGTACGACCAAACAGTTGCAGTTTATTTCTTAAGCGAATTTTCTAAAGCTGTTATGGAGTATTCCTGATATTGCAAGCTAAACATAAAATGTTTAATTTGAAAGCAAATTTCATAAATTATTTGGCTAAAACTTAAAACGATTGTGAGAAATAGCAGCTTCAATAGCATTTTGAAGATGATTCATTTTATAAATGTCATAGTGCGTCAGGACAAATCTTACGCTACATAATTTTAAATTTAAACGTAATCTTTACTTACAGGTGAGCCTTTGTAGCATCATTTAATAATTAAATAATTATTTGTATCTCTTTTTATTCACTGGACAACTTCAAGGCAAAAAACCCTTTTTAAAGGCTTGCACCGGGACACAGGTCCAACAAATTATTATTATTATTAAACTTCAATTGTTTGATCGTGTACACATGTATTTGCTCGTGAATGTACGTACAATTTTCCATTTATCCAGTAGTCATTTTATAAAGGAAATGGCTTTGTTACAAGCTGGTTTCCTGTACCGCACGGTTGCAGTTCTCCTATAGCGCATTGTCCATTGTTCACGTCGCTTATAGAATTAGACAAAAGTTTAATGTTACTACATATGCCTACTGAAGAAGCTAGTGTTTAATGGAACTGTTGCCTGGTTCTCTGTAAATTTTATGTTATGTTTATTTCTAAAGATTAGTGAGAAGTATTTGCAATATGCATGTAAGAACTGCTTCTGTCTGTGACCATTGCTACCTAGCCAGTGGCAAGCCTTAGTTAACCTAACCATTGTTTAATTCGAAATGTTAATAAATAATCGTATTAATTTTTTATTTCTTTTCAAATGTAAGAAGGTATCTTATAAACTAAGCCCTACAAAACCAGTAATTGTTTATCAATTGTTAAACAACAAAAGTCAGTCCTGAAACACTAAGATTCCCTGACATAAATTTAACCCTTCTATTCCTAGGTAACAAAAAAGATTTATCCTTTCCATTTCCAACTCTTCAACCTACCTTACTTCAGCTAAAAACGAGCAATCTTTCCACTTGAGAAGAGCTTAGGGTAGGCAGTATTTAAAGTGAGATATAAAATGGACGATGCTGCAGGACTATTGATCCGTGCCGCCCCTGTCTGTCGCCTGTCTGGCTTTATACCCCTCTAGCAAATAGGGGAGAATGTAGGGTTGTGTAGTATTAGAATTCGGAGTTTAGATGTTACATTTCTAATGTATATCTAGACTAGCCGCTTTTAGCGGTTTGCGTTAGATACGTATTACCAGATCATAAAATTTAAGTAAATCAAATTTCGACCATAATTCTAAATTTATCGAAAATGTAACTTAAAAAGGCCTATGCCCAACAGTGAACTATATATAGGCTGTTGATTGATCCTGACTTAAAAATGTTGTTTCAAAAAGCCAATAGGCTGTCTTTGTCTTCAAATATAAAAATAAATTCTACGGGGTAAAAGGTATTTTTCTTGCATCCTAGAAAGTACGGGCATATACTTAAAGTATAATGATATTATATAACTGTTTTTTTACCTATATTATACAATGTTTTCCGCCACATTTCCTGGGAAACCCCAACCTCAGTTTAAAATAGTTTTCTCTATCGTGTTACAGACAGCCCTGTGGCTATGGAAAGTTCTAGATGAAAGTATAACGCTATCTGATACGCAATGATACCGAGGATAGAGTGTCGCGATATTGCTGCATTTTTACTTTTCAAGTGTTTTTCTTACGTCAGAATTTATTATAAGTATTGACGCGTAATAAGGTGGTTTGATAGGTCATATTTTAGACAGCAATTCGCAATATAATTTGATATTCCGTTTGACCGTGACCAGTGTCGGTGCAACTCCTCCAAAACGTCGGGAGAAAATATGTGTACAAGTCGCGAAAGATGAGATAGTAGTCATTTTGATATTATTCGTAGTAAATAATCTAATTAAAATATTTGTCGTCTTATAATAATATTTGTAAATAACACCTTTATTTTGCTTAAGTGTAAACAAGCAATGCATATTGCACAAATCGAACAATTTATCTATTGTATACAATAATTATATTGTCTATTTAGGTATCTTTGTATGTTTTCGTATCTTTTAGTAAAGTTTAACGTATTTTACAACTACCAATTAACCTGCTACCGCGAAAGAAAGGTTAATGCCAACAAAGTAACAATTTCAGTAATATCACTTGACCGAGTCATTAAAACGCAGTTATCATGCTACCTCAGAGTTTATGAAGTGTGGTAATATCATTACCCACCTTTTATAACGTCGGTTAACAGTACGCTGGCGTAATAACGTGATTAATGGCGAATGAGGAGTTTTTCTCACGGCTTCTGTCTTGAGGAAGAATAAATAAGAATATCTTAATCATTGCATAGTTTTATTCGTTGTGAAAAGATGTAAGTAATGTAATGTACTTGTGGTTCTAACATTTATTGTAAGAAGAATTTTTAATTATACCTAACTGTGTTATAAAACTAATGTTTGTCGTTTATTTTGTTAATAAAACTTTCGTTTGCGAATATTTAAAAATAACCGGCCAAGTGCGAGTCGGACTCCCGCTCGGGAGTCGGGAGGGTTCCGTACTATCGTCTATAATAGAAAATCACATTTGTTGTAGGTATACAAATTTTTTGTCTGTTAATCTAATCTAAATATCTATAATATAATCTAAAAATAAAAGTTACATATACAATTTTTTTTTTAATCTGCCTGAAGTTCCTACTAACTATTTTTTTTAGACAAATAGCCTATTGTATTGATTGACAACTAATAACACGAATACTCAACTTCTCATATTAAGACGCATCATCGTAATATAACAACAAATACTGGTGGGTCAATACTTGGTCATTAAACTGCCTCCAATTGAAACTATGCTAACCAAGTAATATTCTCACCAGTCATAGATATTGTTTACATAGCACAGTTTCCACACTCACGTCAATAACTTCTCACGTGTATAGACAAACATACTGATAAACAATTGTTCTTGTTTGTTGTATGTTATATGTTTATATTTGTATGAAATATGAATACCTGTTGTAGAGTATTAACTACGTAGAAGCAGTGAGTAAATTTTGATGACGATGATTGGGTAGGTTATTTGTTTACTTGAAAGAAATGAGTTCCTTATTATCATCGGTGGAGAACTATAGGCTGAGCTGGTAGAAAGACTTATTAACTGGTTACTAAGAGAATTAGACTTCTTGCCAAGCCGTCATGAGAAGTCGCGATTCGAGAAAATTCGAAAACAAATGCCTGATGTTAGTGTTGATCAACCTAAAATGTTATAAAGAATATTCAAATTGAAGCGTAAAATAATGCTCTAATGTACGTAAAATAAACATCGCAAATATTTTAATAATAAGCGCTAGTGATGGACTAAATAGATTTTCTCTCAACTCTTCAAACCCAGCCAATATCCCCATTACACGCATAAACAACTTAAAATAAAGTCTAAAGAAATGACCTAATTAACACAGAAATTGTATGAACAATTAGTAATTCATGTTTGAACTTCTCATACACTATCTAATAATGTTTTCTTTTTGTTACAGGTACGTTGACCCCGACTATTTGGGTTAAGATAAGGCGTCCAAACAATCTCTGTTTGATGAACGTTTAAGAGGATACACTGAGACAAACTGACTATAAATGTTGTGTTTCGGTGAGTTGGTTTAGTAAAAATAGTCACGAAGAATTTGCAAATACTTTGTTCCATTTATATTTTTGCCAGCGTTAGTGGTATTTAAAAAAAAAGACTCCCGCACTAAGTAATTTAATCCTTGTATCGTGGGGGTTTTCACAGACAGTCGATTCCCATGCACAAAGACACCCAGACTCAGAACAAGCATTTGTGGAACGCATTCTTGTCCTACGCGGGGATCGAAGCCGCGACACGTCGCGCACAGTGATAACCGGCGTGTGACCTGTACCATGAGGCTATCCATGCAGATTGCAGTCATATATTTGAGAGACGACTATAACCTAAACTTTCTACTACGAAATTTAAAGTCGAACGTAAAATAATCTAATTTATGTGAACATAAGGCTATGCAAGGACATCAGAGGAATGTATTGGTAATCTGATTAAATATAGTCTTTGTGTTGGCTTCCAAGTAATACGTTATTCTTAGACTGTTTCATTTTAAGTAGGCATTTGAAGATATATTGGTTGTTGGTCTAGTGGTTAGTGGTCTTGATTGCTATACCGGAGGTCGTGAGTTCGGTACCCATCCAGGACAAATATTTGTGTGATGAGCACGATCATTTGTTCTGACTGGGCGTAATTTATCTATAATATTTGACTTTAATAATGCAAAAGTGAACCAATATTTTAAAATGTTGATTTAACGCATAACTTAGTCTTTCATTTATAAGCTAAAGTAAGTATAACATTCAATATTACTATTTGTTAGAAACACTTTACCATAAATATTTTATAACATAACATATATTAAATATAATTGAATATTACATCGCACTACGCAGTAAATCTTACATAAGTAAATAAGCAGTAAATACGACATTCCTGTTAGTTTATCATGTTAGTATAATTATCGCCTGCAGGTTAGTTAGTGTGGCTTACTAGTAGTAAATGACACGCCGACAATCCGCATAGAGATTAAATAACTCTAGTCTAATGATCTCAGTAATTATGTAGGAAATAACTTCATATTTCTATATTTAATTAAGTCATTTAGGACTATCTTACATGAAGCGACTTAAGTCTCCAAGCGTCTGCTACCACTATACCAAAATTTTATGACTGCACGGATAGCCGAGTGGTTATAGGTCACCACGCCAATTATCACTGAACTCGACGTGTCATGGGTTCGATCCCCGCGTAGGACGAGAGTTTGTGCGATATGCAAAGGCTTGTTTTGCGTCTGGGTGTCTTTGTACATGTGAATTGAATGTCTGTGAAACCCCCAGCGATACAAGGACTAAATTCTTTAGTGCTGGATTTGTAAAAAGGAGTAAATGTTAGACGTCTGATAGGAGAGAAAGGACAAAAAAAAACGTGTTGCGCCGACCCCAAGTAAAATGGGATAAGGGCATGAAGATGATAATGGTGTACAGTGTACATACATAAGGCATGCATCATTGGAGACCAAAGTCGTCGAGTGAAGACTTACTTTGCCTTATGTATAAAGGGTGTTACATTAAGTTAATCTCAATATACAGTTACAGGAAATTAATAACTCACAGGATTGAAGTGATTTATAGAATCTACCGTATATTTTATATAATTAACCCTGTATTCAGGTTAAGAATTATTTTAATAACATGTGTTAAATAAAATTAGATGTAACGGCATTATTCATATCTCCTGCTTCCTTCACTTTCTGTAAATAATCGTAACTTTAATCAAAACATAAACATACATTTATGTTTATGATTTAAATTAAGTTGTCTCTTGATGAGAACCTATCAACCAACCGAATGAGCAGATGACAGAAATATATATGTAACTAGCTGTTGCCCGCGACTTCGTTCGCGAAAAAAAAAGAAAAACATTGGGATGAAAAATAGATGTTGGCCGATTCTCAGACCTACTGAATGCATATACAAAATTTGAAGAGTATCGGTTCAGCCGTTTCGGAGGAGTATGGCAACGAAAACTTACACGAGATCTTTATATGTTAGATTGAAAACAACGTATAGGTATCTAGAGATTTCTTTGGTTTTAAAGGTGTGATATGTTGAATTTGGCCATAATAAATGCCTTCAAAAGAAGCTAATTAAGTGAGTATTAGCGAATTATACTCCGTGTAAGTTCAGCGACCACCACTTGCTAAAGCATATTGCAGTTGTCAAAGAGGTAGGTCGTGGTAGTTCCTATTATACAATTATGATTAATCAATCGTAGGCCGTAGAAAGCATAATCACAACTGATACATATTTATTGTTTCGTTCATTCGTTACACAACGCGGAACCTCATTTCTGCTCCACTATTCATTGTTAAAGAAATCTCCATAATTTCTACAGCCCTACAGGCTTACATAAGGATTATCTCGAAAATCCCAACAAATACGCAATCAATTTATGGTTTAGTCCAAATACATCGAATATTCATTTATTATATATCGATTTCCAAACTGATAACAGTCTATAGAAGCCGCTTAATTTGCAAATTTATTGCCACATGGGGTTCGAAATATACCTCTTATTTACACATCCTTTGATAAAAACTGCTAAACGAATCTCTCAATATGCTAATTCTTTCACTACACGTTGTTAATTAGCACAAAGTGACACTAATACCACGTGTCAAGGTTTTATTATAAGGCTTCCTGTGTTACTGTCGTGTCTATAGCCACAGGCCACAAATTCCTTACATTATTGCCAAAATTCAACTGACGTTTATAGCCAACGTTAAATATGTTAATAGACGAAACACATCGAAACATATTTTAAAACAGAGCTATAAAGATCGACGATGCGAATATATGAATAAACATACACGTGAATAGAAATTTAATTAAACGTTTTGCATAATTGTGTAAATATTGGTGGAAACCAAATATGTTTTGTGTGATCTTAAAAATGTTGACATTGTCTGGTCGTTTGCCTTTACGGCGTCCTCTGATTGGTTGACGCGTGCGGCGCTACGGCGAAAGTACAAACGGGCAGAGGTGCCCAACCATTGTCAATGGTCACGGTTGTCGCTCTACCCAGCAACTGTGACGTGAATTTGATATGCTATTGTGGCATGTTGTGGAGGTCGTAGGTTTTTGTCTCGTTTCGCATGTTGGCTGGTGACAAAATATTTTAAATTGTATCAACCTTTTTGTTGATAAAATCTGTTTTTGTCGACGTAATCGCATTTGCTTTTCATAACTTGATAAATTTCCTATGTACTTTTTGTGTTAGTTTCTCTGACACACTATAAAGAATATAAATACTTTCTAATATTTTATTGGGTTTACTTATACTGTGAGTAGTTAGCATTTATAGTTTATTACTCGGGAATGTTTAACTCAGGAAATAAACCTATGTAACTGCCTCTGTAGACTTAGCCAATAAAACGCTACCTATAAGGTGAATACCTCAAAGTTACGCTGCTTATATTTAAATAGCCTTAATGTTAGCTTTTAATAGAGTTGTATTTTCGTGTGCCGTTGAGTAATATTGTAAACAGACTTCATATTTTATTACTAATATTTACCATTCCTGTCTAAAATAGTAAAAATCAATACAGTTAATGGATAAGAATTTTTCATCGGAGAATGAGAAATTTATTTTCACGTATCGTTTTTGTTATCTATCTGGCAATACTACCGTGACAAAGACATAACTTCGGCTAAATGGACTAGTTTCCAAGCCAAGAACTATAAAAAAAGACATAACTGTCAAAGTTGACAGTTGCACAAAAGAAAAAAGACAACAACAGCAATATCGCTGTTGCTCTGCTTTTACAATTTACATAATACTGCGATATTATAGTCATAAAGGAGAGATAGTAGAGATTAGTCTAAGTCAACATAATTAATCATAAAGAGATAGTTCCAGTGCAATCGACAAGCCTCGCCCCGCGGCTTTGTCTGTGTTACCATAAGTAAGGTAACCTTTAGTACCTGTTGCAGGAAGTCGGTTATCTGTTAACTTGTAAAGATAACCATCTAGTTAGTGAAATTGTTTTCGATAATGAGATATTGTTGGTACTTGTACACGTTTGATAAATGTTTTGTAGAAATCGGCAGATAGGTATTTGTTTCTACATCATTTGTAGTAGTTGTATACTGGCTGTCTGCGACTATACCCGTGCGAATATCGAATGTAACTGCAAAAATATTACCCTCTAACGCAGTCGGGTGAAATGTAGACTGGTAATTTAAGGTGTCAACTAACTCCATTTCCTTTCACAAAAATTGCCCCAGCCTTTCGAACGTGAAAGAGTAACTAACACCCATCCATCCATACTTAAAAACTTTCGTGTTATTAATATTAGTGATAAAATCATTCGTATTCTGTTACCGCTGCACTGCACCGCGGCAGACAGATATTTAAGAATACTATAAATCATAAGTTACATTTTATTATTGCAGAATGCGATTAAAATTTCCTCTGAACACATTTTACGATTTTAATACTATACCTAAGCAAAAATACTTAACAAAGTGTTTATACAATTTATTATTATCTTACATCTTGACTACTGCTCTATTAATTAATAAAAATCATATAAATTACACTTAAATCCCTGTATCGACTATAAAATGCCCGCAAGACACAGATAAAAACTACAGCCAGTCTGCAACTAGCCTTGTCTCTGCTTAGCTTTAGCCGCGAGGGATATAAAAACATAATAACGGTATTGCAAAGTGATAAACAACTTGCAAATTCGGTGGCTGGTTAGTGACATAAGGTTAATTTCGAAATTACTAGGTATAGTGTAACCATTATCTTTTGGCACGTGGCAGAAATCGGAACTAATGCCGTCATATATGAAAAATATATCTTTTGACAGACAGTTTGTTTTGATTTTTGTTTTGAATATGCACACCAGCATCTTGTATCCTGGTCCTTGTTTCGCACCCGTGGATGTCGACTATGGCTAAAAAATATTATCCATTTTTTCGCAGTCGTGTAGAAAGTAGCGTATATGTGTTAATCCAGGATGTCCACTGGCTTCATACCGAATTCGATCAAAATTGGATAAAAACAAACATCCACCCATTTATCCATACTCACAAACTTTCGCGTTTATAATATTAGTAAGATAGCATGGTTATGAAACAGAAAAACGTATTTAGAAAAATCGCAGTTTGAAAATCACAACAAACATTTGCGAACATGACCTTACTCGTTAGTAAAAGGCTAAATATCTACACTGTCTGTTACCGATATAATTGCCTTATAGAACCAACCTAAAAATTAAGCTGTACCAACTTAATTAGGGGCGTGGCAAACAATAAAATAATTGACACTCAGTCTTATTAACAGTTCGCATAACAAGACAAATGTCACAACAAATTGCTACGCCCTAAATAACCGCATTGCAATTTATTATAAATAAGCTAAAGCATTATTAAAGCGTCTAAAATATGAGACAAATATTAATTAGATTGTTAATCAGCGCGATTGTTGTTTGCGGCAAGCTGACGTTATGTAAGCTGTTAGTTATTTATAGATACCCTTCGTAGGACACGTTTATGACTGAATGGGAGTGTTAACATTATCATTATTACATTTTATTATATGATAGGATGTGCAAAATCTTCCCTATATGGGAATAGACCTGTGCCTAGCAGTGGGACGTATATACGCTGGTTTTTTTTTATTTATTCATTTGATGGGGCTGGCATGGTTGTTTTGTGACCAAAAGCCCCTTTATTTCATCATCACAACAAATCTCAGCGGTGTGGACTGCGATAGGCTGATGATGATGATTATTTTGGAAATCTGATAAATACAAAATAGGTAAAAAAATGTCTTCCTTTCCTCTCTTTTTTATGTCTACTTCGAAATTAAGCTAACAAATACCAAAATACATTAAATTCTCAAAATACACTAATATATTTCAGTAAACTCTTTAGAGCAACTGGTTTAATACATTATCATAGATATCATGTGGCCATTCATTTCAATTGTAATAGTTCCGTAATATGGTGAAAACTAATCTCATTAATTAAAATAATGAAGATCTTTCGATACATATTAGTCACTAGTAATTTCTTTCTTCATAAAAAAAGTCCTTTCACCTCTATGGATCAGCAAGCCAACTCGGAAGAAAGTTGCCTTTATTGGTGCAGTGAACCTCGGCTATCGATTTCCATATTATAACATGTGTAACTGAACCGTTTTGGTCAGAAAACGCTAAAGGCTTGTACGATATAGCTGAACGGATTTGGAATTGATATTTCGTTTTGTTTAAGGATATTATTACCCTTTAAGAGTTGGTTTATTGTTTATTATGAGTTTTTTACGTTCTTGAGTTTGATTCTTTAGTTAAAGGTTTTTCTATGTATATCGTAGTATTTAGGTAAATCCAGACATATGAACCACTTCGACTTAACGACAGCAACTTGAAAACCAGCAACTTGAACTGCCAGCAACGCTAGGCAATTAATTATAGCTTTGCTCATAGACGTATAAATACTGTAATTTGGACATTACTAAAGTCGATGTTTTTACGCAAGTAAAACAAAAGATATGTAGCGGAAAAAGCAAAAAAACAACCTTAAAATTTTTCGATGTCAGTTACAGAAAAAATGTGGGAGATGAACGGAAGAATACTGTTTTTCTAATGTAATTTCACCTTATTTATTTTAAAGCCACGTCACACACAACCCCGGGTACCAACGACCGTCCTACTTATGACAAATCGCTTAGTATCTTATCTTAACATACAGACAAACATACAGTCTAAATAAATATAGTTAATCTAGATCTTGTGATGTTCCTAATTAGCTTTGTGATAATTTTCCTTTGTTTAGCGCTAGATAGAATGCACTGTGCATATTTGTACTGTACCTAGGTGTAAGGTGCTAATGTATGTTATGTATATAAAGTGCAAAATAACTTGGCTTCTTTGGAAAAGAGGATGTTGGAGCGAGATCGAAATATATAAGCACGTTGTGTGAAAGAGGCAGATGATGATATATGTCTAGCTACAGTCATGCCAAATTTGGCGCTGTATCATCACGTAAAATATATCTAAAGGGAAGAGTTTCATCATCATCATCATCATCATCATTTCTCTGCCCTTACCCCAATTATTACTTGCTTACGTCATCTCTTAAGCAACACCCTTTGCAGCCATGTCATCAGAGTTTGTTTGCTTAAAAGAAATATACTCTAAACTATCAGAAAGATCCGAAAAATCTTTTTCTGTTCGATAGCTCTAATTAAACTCGTTAGTTAATAAGCTTCTTGAAATCGTAATGTGTCTAGATAAGAAAGGCACAAATCAAACCACGGGACACAACTAGTTCATTAATATCAGGTATCTATACCGATCGATATTTTCTTATGTAACTTGCCCTACAATGGGTCAGTAACATTATTGTATAACTTATAACTGTTATTCTCTGTAAAAGGTTATTTATACTAAGAATAAGCTAAATGGTACTGAATTTCTTAAGAAATCATTATAGCTATTTTTTTAAAGTCGCTGTAGCTGTCTCTCTGTATATCCGCTTAAATCTTTAAAAATATTTAACGGATTTTGAAGCGGATTTCTGTAATAAATAGAGTGATTCAAGAGGAAGGTTAAGAAGGTTTATATGTATAAAACTTAAGTATTTCACCTGTGCGAAGCTCATCTCTCATTGTTAAAATCAGTCTCATCGTTAGTGTATAATACCTATAAAGAAGACTATGAACTATTCATGAACAATGACAATTTTGATTTGATTTGATTTGAATGACAACCAACAATACGTTACTTTGACAAGTTTTCGATGACATGACAAAGTCAAACTGGACTCTTACCACTATCTCCCAGACTTTAGCAAGACTTTTGCAGTTGTGGAAGAAAGACGCAGCTATACACCGTGTATTGCGCTATCTCGCTTGCACAATTGACGGCCTTTCTTCAAGGGGTGTTGGTAGGGTAATTGATACGTCCAGCAAGAGTTACACAGAGCATGCCCGAATGATCCCGTGCCTCTGGCATAAGTAGTAGTTGGGGTGTTCTTAGTCGGTGGGAGTCCTACGCGGTGGGTTGATGTCCGGAATACAAACGTGCCCTCGGTGTGGGTTAAAGTCATTAGCGTTTCACCCCAGAATACAAACAAAAAAGAAGAGGTGATATTTTGATACGTTATCTTGTCGGTAACGTTAACAATGATATTATTTTCAATATCAACAGTTTTCGAGTGTTCCACATTATACACGTAATTGTGTGGATACTAGGTTATTGATAAGCGTTGGGAAATTTTACCGGTCACAATAAAACTTGTGTTCCTTTATCTTTTTTTTGTTATGTAGTACTTGAGTTACTGATAGGATAAATTTATATTGTATTACTATAGAAAGAAGTTATTCTATTTAATAGTTAACTTTAAAAATTAAAACGACTCCCGCACTGCACGGGGGGTTTTACAAACATTCAATTCCTATGCACCCAGACTCACAAATACACATGGAAAAATACTTGTCCTATGCGGGGATCAAACCCGCGACACGTTGCGCACAGTGGTAATTGACTAAGACCTATACCACTCTACGGCTATCCGTAAACGTAAATCTATGTAACATCTGTTTCACAAAGGTATTTAGAGATTTTCGATTGTTTTAGCAAATTGATCTAAATTCCATTGTCCGTACTTAGGGTGACTGTCTATCTGACCCCCCACGACGTATTTCTAACGCAACTAATACTATTAATACTAAATACTTGAACTCCAAAACCTTCTAGTTAGTCGTTAGCCTAAATTGATAGTTAAACTGTAAGTTACAGACGGTTAACCAAATTGATTGCACAACGTCGACATTTGTGAACAGATTCCATCGATCTTGATATCTCAATTATTTCTGAACGTTTCGTCACGTCTTAGTGTAATTGACACACAGACACATGTATGTATGTATTAACAATTGATGTGTGTATGTGTGCTGAATGTACAAAAGGTAACGTTTCACTCACACTTTGTGTTGCAGTGGTTGTTATTGGTGCAAGTATTTGGAAGAAGCGGGGAATGGATATTTAGTTTTTTTTATTTATTTATTAAGGTTTGCCAACAGTTAATACATTTTAACAAGAATTACATACTAGTATCATCCTATTCCTGCACTTGTCCCATTTATTTAGGGTCGGCGCAACACGTAATTCCTTCTATACTCCAATATAAAACGTCACTCTATCATTTACATACTAGGATATAAACATAAATAACATGCTTTTAGACGTTAAAATAACACTGAAAAACCTTCCCTTTCCCCCTTCCACCTTTTTTTGATAACCTCAAGACTTTCACACAACGCCATCTAGTCACAAACTAAGCATATTATGATGATTGTATTATGAGTACTAGAAAACTGATAAACATACTTAAATACTACCTAAATCCTTACAAATTATAGATAAATCACACCCAGACAAACAAACGATCCTGCTCATCACACGAACATTTGCTTTGGGTGGGAATCTAGTATAGCAATCAGGGTCACTAACCACTAGACCAGCAGGCCTGTCAAATAAGCAAGCATTATTCTATGTCAATGATCGGGCGGTATCAAAACCAATTCAACTTTATATATTGATATCTTAAGTATCCATTCGTACTAAAATTAGGAGTCATTTATGAAAGAACACATTGTTTTTCTAACAAGATTAATTCCTTGTTCCCGCTATTCGCTTACACCTCGCACCAGACGCCGCCTGCATTATGTCACATGAAGTAATAAGAGTGTTCTTATAAAGCACGATCCTTACGTCACGCTCGCGAAACTGTGTTACTTGTGAACTAATGTATTACTCGTGTTCTGCTTAGTTGCTACATTTGATACTTATTTATCAGTGGAATTTGATTCCTTTAAATATTTCATAAGGTATATGGATGATAGTGTTACAACACTTAGCTAAAATGTAGGGTGTGAATGTTGTAAGAATTGTCCTATACAGAACCCGTGCATTTTATTTTTTATAAATAGGTTTAAGTGACATGCTGCGCCGACCCCAAATAGTAATTGTGATGATGATAGTGCTTTATTGTCACCGCATATCGGAAGCCCCGTACTATCAGTAGGTAATAGTCAGGTAAAACAATTTATTATGTTTTTCATAAATCTAACAATAACCAATTTGCGTTGTCTAAGTATGGAACTCAATCGCAAATGAGGAAGGGCGTCAAATCTGTAATCACTTACTTACTAATCAATCACATTATAAATTCCAAAAAACATGTTTCATAAATTACTTGTCACAGTAGGTACCTATGTATGAACCAGCAGCTCTCATGTAAGGTTCAACTCAGCAGATTCTCGTCTCCACTTACAAAACTTTCTGCATATTTGTCACGACGTCCATCGCCATGAAGATGTGTCGTAACTCGACATTTTGTTGAATTATCAATTTGTGGTGTGACAAGCTAATGCATATTTAATGGACGGGTCCATTGCTAATTTTCAATGTACTGTTCCGATTTGAGAATCCGTATCCGGCTGTGGAAAATCCGAATTTGTGCTATATTCCACATAGGAAAATGAGGCTTAGTAACTTTGTAATAAAGACGTTTTTATATTAAAATAACTCTCTCAATAATAGCACATGCATACAACATTGTAGACGCGAATAAACTAACTAATTGCTGAACTATTTATAGCATCGCTTCCGATCAGTTAAGAGAATGAAACAAATATCAATTGAAGTACACTGACCTCTCACAAACCAGGCCACGGGGAAAAGTATACTTGCAAAATACACACTAACATACATATCCATGTTTCTGTCAGAGGTATAAGTGACAAAATTAATTTAAAAACTGTTATATGTATAAGCTACTTGCTGTGTGTATCGTAAATTGTCTGATTTAATGTATATTTTATACAATTTTAACCAAGAAACATTTAAATTATAATAGAGAATGAAATGACATCGAAACACGTTAATTAAGAAGTTACACGATACAAAGGATATTGCGAATAGATTTTATTGATCGTAATTAATTTAGCGACAGTGGCGTAACTTGAAGCGACAGTTTTGTAATAATTATCAAGAATTAAAATATTAGAATTCATTTATTTTTGTCATTAGTTTAACAAGGACTCTCCGCCTCTGTCAGAATATAGGTATGATACCTTATGATGGTATCTGAGGTGTCATCCTTGCGATAGCCTTACTTGAAAAGGAGTTTATAGGCCTACACGTAATTGTATTTGTCGTGTTAATCAGTGATTTAAACCTTCTTCTGTTCCTTTAAATCAAAGAAAAAAAAGAATTCAATCCTTGTATCGCGGGAGATTTTACAGATATTCAATTCACGTGCTCAAAGACACCCAGATTCAGAACAAGCATTTGTAGAACGCACAAATTCTTGCCCTATTCGGGGTTCGAATCCGCGATACGCTGCGCACAGTGGTAAATGGCGTGGTGACCTATATCACTCAGCTATCCTTGCACTCAAATCCTCTATCTCTCTAATACACTTTTCTCTGAAAAAATCATCATCATTCCCCTGCCCTTATCCCAATTATTACTATTTGGGGTCGGCGCAACACGTCTTCTAGACGTGTTGCTTAAAGTTTTGGCTATGGTTTTATAGTCGGCCGCCTGCCTGACACTAACCCTCTTTGGGAATGCGATTGTTGGTTGTTTACCCGCCACCATTCGGGTGACCCAAGGTGCTTGGTACAGTGCACTGGGTCTTAAGGTCCATTAGTCGCCTTTTACGACACCCAGTGGAGGATATGGGGTGGTGCTATTCTATATCCGGACACCACACGGAAGATTATTATAATCATTTTTTCTCTGAAAAAATGATTATAATAATCTCACAATTCAATATTTAAATTAAGCAAATATATTCAACCTCTGACCTATGAACGTTAATTAAAACATAAAGAACTTACACAATCTCATATCATATGCAGCTAGTTTCGAAACAAGTCTAGCTTTTGGACATAGCTTAGTATTAACTATTAAGCCTAACTATTTAAGGTATTAGAAGTTGCTTAGAATATTAGTCCATATAACGCAACCTTTTCATTCTTTTATGGTCTTATAATGTCTCGAATATATCAGCTCAAGTTATCCAAATGCGCAAAAAAAATTAGTCAATAGTTTGTCAAATTTCAAGTGATATTCGTCTTGTGGTCAACCAATTACAGTCGTGATGCCTAGATTGGACGATAGATGTCGTTGTTAAGCCTCCTAGAATTTAGAGTCGGTTAGACTTAGTTCACATTATTTCGGACAGACAGTTTTACTGCTGGCTGACTGTCGGGTATTGCTATTCACACTAAGAGCTCCCGATCCGACTTTAGTACGTCAATATTACGTCCGATCCGATAGAAATCTTGGCTGAACGTCTGGTAAATGTGTCTCCGTTAGTTTTATCGGGTCGTCCGAATGTGAACGGCGCTATAGAAATACATATTATTATGCCAATATGCATCCGACACGTCTGTCGGTCTGACCTAATGTGAACCAGATCTTAGTTTTATCTCATTCATAAACCGTTTTCTCATAATACCTTCCTCGATATCCTTGTTATAGTATCTATCAACCAAGTGTTAAAAATAAATGTCCCAGACGCACGATCAACTATCACCTTTGGCTTCCAAGATTGTTTAGGTGAAACGTATATTAATATTTTATAGTGTTTTAAGGTAAATATCATGTATTTTATGATTATTTATCTCGTGTTTATCTCCATATAAGATAAGTTTCGCTTCCTACGCATGATGCTATCTTTATTTTGTATCGATGTAACGGTTTCGTTGCAGATCGTGACTCAGAACGTATGGACAGTAGACGAAAATAAAAATTGTGTTTTTGGTAGAATTTTTATTAGTTTATAAATTATCGTGACATATTATGGCACAGTACTAAAAGGTTGGTATATTATTTTCAAATATGAAGTGATTTTCACTTGTTTAGGCTAAACCGATTTTCAACTGACTTGTTGTGAATAATGCATATTCTGAAAAGGTCCAAATTAAAATCATTGCCTTCCAATAAGGAGTAAAGTAGGAGTTACAGTAACAAAGTTGATTTAACAACCTCACCAATTTCTATCATAATTACTCAAAAGTCAAACAAAAACATGTAAATTTTAACTCGACCGATGAAAAACAACTCGCAATATTTCATAAACCGTGGGTGTTTGTATTAGAGCCTTACACGGACGGATAAGCAAATGCAACGCCCACTGCCTTTCATAATATATCCTTGGTAATAAGCCTTAGTGTACGCCGAGTAATGGAACGCATTTATGATTTTGTTGTCGATTCATTGTGCGGTTCTCAATGTGTCGAAAACGAAAAACAAAACTTTAGGGATTGGAGTTGTCTTACATGTATTTGAAGGATTTGTAATTAATTCACTTCAAGAATTTTAGTACTTATTATTTGTTAATTTGTTATAATAGATGTATTTTTGGTTAATTGTCACTTCATCGATGTTAATTTTGCGTTTTGCCATGACATGCCTGTATTTGACAATCAAATAACTGCCGATATAGGCCTACACTCCATACTTGTGATAGCCTAGTGGTAAAACCGTACGACTGCCAATACATACATCACATATGTGTGCCCACTTAACAATATGTCATACATCGACCACCGCACTACATACAAAACTTAATATATGAACGCCATTAGACTTGTATGAATGCGACCTTTTGAATTTTGTTGCCTATGCAAATTAAATGTCTGTGGATTCCTAATAAATACATAACATAGCATTCCAGCCGCATTGGCTCAGTCACAATTAAATTTGTGTTTCTAGAATGTTTACGAATATATCCATATAGCAATAGGCATATTACATGCATACTAATTTAAAATTCAATTTATACTATTAGTGTTCACGTAGGGTATCAAATGATATTTTAAATTAAATTTTATGACGGTATTAAAATTTCTACCCATCTTGGCACAGCTTACGTGGACCTAAAGCTATCTTGCATATGGCAACACTTCTACGTAATTACAGTACGTAAGATACCAGATAGTGTGCAAATTGAGAACTAGAAAGGATATGCATGTAGCTTGACAAGGTTGTTGAAAAAAACTGTGATGGCGAAGTCTTGCACTATTCTTACTAAACCTATGCTAATTATAATAAAAACACTGCAGGCGCCAATTCCAAGAGACATAGAATAAAACTTAACGTTTTCCTACTCAATGACACACATAATAAAGTTCAAAATGACAAGACACAAATTGGCCTTACAAGAGATTGTTGCAATAACATTTCTTACAGTTAGGGACAAAAGAACGAATAAAATAAAACCAAACTACACATCTCCATTCGTAATCTTAAATTAATACTCATAGAATTACCGCAGTAATGGCATCAAAGAGAAGTGGACCGTATCGCAATGACGTCTTAAATTTGATTTATAGTTGCCAATGCAGACGTTGACCTAGTGGAATCATTTGATATGGTAATTGGTAATAAGCATAATCCCATACAAATCAAAAAGGTAAACCAAGCTGATACAGAGAGACAAGGAGAAATAGAAACGGATCTTATCAACGCGATGCAATGTTTAGATCGTGATCTTAATACGTGGTCGTGTTCCTAATCGATCCTAAATATAGCATTCGGTCATGTTAACACAATTATTGTTGGCACGGCATCTCGCGTCGTAAAGGACAACGGGCGAGGTTTAGATCAAAACATGTTCGACTAACTGTGATTTGCGATTATGTCATCATCGTTAACTATCGCATTGTTTTACTTTGTCAGCTTACAATGCTGAGAAATACGTTCTTGATAGCCAGTAGCTCGACAGAATGAGCTGTCATTAGCATTTTGCAAATGTTCTTTTATAGCCGCTGAGTAAATGTCATGCACGCCACATTTTCAAATGCTAAAAGCACAATAAATTAGGTAGTAAAGTTACCTAGATACACCTCATTATATAACATGAATTGAATGAAGCTTTTATTAGATTTTTGTCATTCTAATAATAGTTGGTTTAAAATAGAATCTTATTTCATTGCAAATCTATTTAATAAGATGGAGCAGATTGCATAGGCAGTAATAAAACAAACAAACAGACAATCGCATACAAACAATTCAAAACATTATAAAGCTGTCTATCAAAACCGCATAAAATTCTATTGGATATGATAAAATTCGCCCCCGGCGTTCTTCAAGGCTCCACCTTAAGACCGGTTATAATCATGCTCTACGGTAACAATTCCAGAGAAATTGCTTTGACATTATCGTCCTGGGTTATCTGGAGGTCGAATGTCAGAATTCTAGTTTATAATCACCTTCATCGTTTTATATCAATATTTAAACAACGTCGTTAATTCATACTGACTTTGGCCTTTTTTGTATAGTTAGATAAATTCTTGATAGTAAAACACGGCTTGACTAGTTTATTTGCAAGATTTTGCAACAATTTCCAATTATAATATAAAGAAAACGAATTAGCTCGATCTTTTTATTTCAACATCAAGTTTATTGTTTCTCGACAGCACTATTATGTTCATTAAGTTAACACCTTTATATAATTATGTTTATTTGTCTAAGATTTCTAACTGCTTCATCATTTCACAATAGTCGGTTGTCTGTCAGTCAGATGAAATCAAAATGATTGCAACAAGAAACGAACTTGATTCTGAAGTTCTAGTAAAAGTAAAAAAAAACTGTGGTTGCAAGTCTCGTTTGCTGCACAAGTGTATTTTGCAATACCCCTACATTATGGTGTGTGGCTTACAGAAATGAGGTAGTAGCTATAATTTGTACATAATAATAGTTATTTGGAAATACGCAAGGACGTAGTAGCTGATTTCTAACCTTGATACATTGACTTTGTGGTAGTGAGTTAGACTAGTAAGTAGTAATTTCTTATTAACTCCAGCATTTTTGTGACCATTACCTTAAACACCGAATTTGTTTTTTGTCGTTTAAATTCTGCGAAAAGTTTTCTTCAGGCAAATAATTTTCGATGAGTAAAAACTAAATCATCAACTAAATGCAAAATAAAAACTCGGTGATGCGTCACAAAACTGACTAACAAGCAAATAGGAGGCTTTTGTAATTTATGGTCATGCTCTGTTAACCGACAACACTACTCCATAGTCTATGGTCAAATATGGCCGACAAAGGGCAATGAACCCGTACAACCGTACCCGGCGAAAATTAACATTCACTATAGTTATTTTAACATCATTAGCACAGATCAAACATGAATTTAAAATTACCGAACATTTTCGTTCACAAAATGTACTGTTGACCGTTAGAAGCTATGTTACTGCAGCTTTTGATGATTCATTGATCTTATTAAGTGCTATTATCTCTGTAACATGACTTCTTACGCACTCATTTCTATTTGAAACTAGTTTTTTGTCTGCTATTATCATTGATAGATTCGTATTGTCAAATATTCGATCTATTCTATTGATTTCATATGATGTATTGTCCATCGGTTGCATTTACGTAAGCGAGTTGAATTGTATTACATTATGCCTTCCGATACGAATGTTTAATGATGGTAGCAACTTTTCGTCAGGTTTTGAGCAACAGTAATTTTCCTTGAAACCGGTTCTTCTGTATCTAGCATCGGTTTGCAGCTGACGGGCCAAGATAGCGATACTTTGTGTGTACTATTCTAATCTGACAAAAAATCGGACGGTCCGTTACAAAATGCTGCCATAATGGTAAAACTGTGCCAGTTACGATTCCATGGCTTCGTCGACGATATGATTATTTCACACCATCGCATTTGACGGTGTTCAGCCTTCGTCCGGTATTTCAACTTTGCAATTTCATAGTTAATTGACTATATTGCAATCATGATTGGCGTTCTTTATAATTGCGTTTTTTGTATATCATTCGTCACTTTCCTTGTTGTCTTGAGATGAACGTTAAACATTAGATAATAAAAACCGTGTCAGTTCAAATCGATAAAATTGACATAAATTTTATTTCTGTCTGATGAAGAGTAATTTGTTTTTATTGAACCGATAACCTCGGTTATCGTGTCTTTAATTATATAAGAATGATTAAATATTCAATCTATTTCTAATTACTATTAAAGTATTAAGTAATATTTGTTTTATTTTGTAGTTAATTGCTACTAGAATTGATCATTGAGAAATCTTCATCATTACGGCTCTAATTACGATTGGCGTCATGGAAGTGATTATTTTGATACAACGAAATGATCTCTTTAATTCTATTGCATAATTCTCATCACTTACAAAAGCTCCGTATGAAATATTCAACAATAGCAGAGGCTTCGCTTAGTATTCAGGCTACGTTTCTGTACCAACTGACGCAACACGAGATGCCAGGAGACAAGCAGTTACAAAATGGTCTCAAACCCTTTATACAATGATATTATCTTGGTCATGAAATAGAAACTTGATTTTTTTGTAATTCTCATGTTTTGTCTATTTAAATTGTAACGAGACATGTTTTGTGAGTTGTGTGTCAACTGTTTATCATTCTGCGCGGGTTCCGCGATTAGATGGGACGGATAAGTCTACTGGGCCCGATAACCTGGCGTATCAGCTTAGGTTTTGCAATCTATCCTGGCATAATGCTGTACATGTTGTGCATTTTGATCGATGCCTGCATTTCTAATCTCTAAATTGGCGAATTGTGTCAACCATCTATTTTCCATTCAAAACAGTGTTTGATCAGTATAATTTATCTTTGCGCTGTATTTTATTGAAATATGGAGCGGACCCGCTTTCAATTTCCTGGTAAAGGTAATTTGTATAAGCGTCTCGTTCCTTTTGTGGGCTTACTTCCATAAGAATTAAGCGTGACTAATATCCACCTACGTATTACCTGTATTTGTTGATAATACAAATTAAATTCATTTCTTCGTGACCTCTAAAACCTCATTGGGTTTTATTGAGTAAACCTGCAGTTTCTCTAAAACAATATTTATCTTCGTGTGTTGGTGAAATGTTGGAGTCCTATTTAACACATTAATCTCCTTGAGTTACTTTACCTCTTTGCGGAAGTCTGGCGTATAATAAAGGTGCCTTGGAAACTTTTCAACCCGGCTATTGTTCTTTGAACTTATCAATCGTAAACTTAGATATACGTTTTTAGTGCTTTAGCTGTATTTCTTAGGTTGGGCCGCTTTCTTAAACGTTACACGGCCCATAGGTTTCACTCAAACTATCGATACGGCTAATGTGGCATGTTTAAGACATTTCACTTCATTAAATAGCATTGTCTGTTGGTATTTACTGCTCGTATGGTGTGAGATACTGCTACCAGTTGCGACTAAATTGGGACCTGTTATACGAGATAACAAAAGGTTCACTTTGATATGAATCTTGGAGAATACCGGATGGAAAATCTTGTAGTCATACTAAACAGGTCATCCGAGTAGCGTTAAGTTGGTAGAAATAGTGATATTTAACAATGTTTGTATTTAGCTATCCATATATATAACTAAATAAGTAGATAATCTCTAATAGAAGATGTATTATGTACACGAAATCAATACAAAAAAAACTATTTCCACACAGAAACCATTAATTTATTGAACAATGTAAAATTATTAGGTGTATATGATCAAATATAATAGGCATTGACCAACCTTGTTCAATATCTTATGAGTGACCTCGTTTTCGTTCACAACACCAAGTGCACCTTCTATTCTGTCCCTACAATGTATAATGTTAAAGGTCTCAGTTATCACGTCCATCGTTTCTGCGAATGCAGTAAAAATGTTAGCGTGCCTTATCGTTGTTGTTGAATTTCTATTAATATTTCAACTATTAAGCCTTTGTTTGCCACTACTGGTACTTTCTGATCCGCAGTTAGATTGACGAATAATGGTTGTACTGAACTAGGAAATATATCGCTTTTGTTACAAGCCCTGATAGATGTATGGGGGTCTAATTTCGACGCCATTGCACCAGAATACCCAAGTACAATGGATAAAAGGTCAGCATTATTAACATTTATCACGCACAGTTTTGGAATTCAGGTATTTGCTAGAAATGTCGTAAGTGGGGTTGCAAAATGTTGTCCAACCTGATATTTTAACAAAAACAAAGTTGCCGCATATTACGAGACCAATCTCGACTTCATCTTATTTATTTCAAACTTGAGTTTTTTGTAAACATGTGGAAACACTTGTTCACATTTTGTGGGTACTTGAACTGAATCTCCTTTCTGAATATTCTTGTGGCAATACCAATTCTTTACGTTTTATCAAAGTGTCAACAGATGTAACATTCTTTCTACTTAGCAGCTTTCCTGCCCTGTTTCCAGTCATCTAGCTCAGTACATGTATAATTTAATTCTTAAATACGTAACAATTATTGTAATTAAAAATTAACCTATCTGATTACACCACACTTGAAAGTCAGTTTCGAAGACAATTACAATAAGTAATCAATCTTTCGACCAATTACGTTATCATCTAAACTCAGTCATTATTCTCTTTGAATGTGATGCATGTTTTAATGTAATTTCATTCTAAATTATACAGAAGCCGCGATCAGAATTACAACAGTTACATTACAGCGGTAACGTTTGCGCTCTAATTGTGTAATTATATAAATTTTGGTGAACGATGGCTATGATATTGACCTGAAGATGTAACTGTATATAGAGGGGATTTAGAACTATCATTATTTATCAAGATTCATTCGGTAGTCTGTGGTATAATAGATTGTGATGATATTATGTTTATTTCAAATTTTGAATTGATGTCAACTTTATCAAACGCTTATGATAAGTCAATGCCATACTCGCATGCGAATATTTTATTTTAAAGTCAATAAAATGAATTTATTTTTGCTACATTCATATTCTGCAACATTTAAATATTATAATGCAATAAATTAGTATGTATGTAATTTATAGCTATAAAAGGCAAAGCAACTGCCATTCAAAATAGAAAAATGCATTTGTCAGACACCATGTTCACGATGCGTCGTGTCAAGTTTGACACCGGCGCATCTAATAAATACCTCGTGACCTTAACTTTCTTGGATCTTAGGTCAAGGTCTTTAGCTGAATCGGTAGAATTTATTACTCTTTTAAAAGTAGACCCCTTCATTTTTTAGTTTTAGTCTTTAGTGTTTCTAAATGACGTCTCGAAAGACAGAAGTTTATTAAACACGCTTGATTTCGTTCAAATCCGGTTAGTTATGAAACGCATAAAACACCAAAATAAACTCACAAGTATAACATTAGACATTTTTATTAAGTTAAGAACAAAATTTCTCCGCCTACCGAACTTTCTACAACATTTGCATCAGTCTCAAAAATCTGAGAAGAAAGTAAAAGTTAATAATTGCATAGATGCGCCGGACACGGGTGTGGTACAAGGGCGGCGCGTAAGTGTGTCGCCTCGAACTGGTGGAAAACGAAAGTTTTGAGAACTTGTCGATTGGTTTCTTAAATTGTAGTATACTATTAAAAAAATATGTATATTAAAATTGTATCTAAAAGAGGAAACAAAAATGTTATGCATGATAACATTACGAATGTTTTCTGTAACTTCTCTCTTCAGGAAGAAAAGTGTAGTTCAAATTCTAAACAATCTAACAATTAAGGTGCCACTAAAAATACTTGCCATCATTGAATCATGAAAAAATATCGCACTGCTAAATAAATTATTTATTTCTAAATAAGAGAACGACCAATACAGATTTGTGTACAAAGCAATTATTGTCGTTGATTTGCGTAAATTCTTACTTTCAATATGCTCTTACAAAGTTATTAATTTAAAAGCTCGTCATCAATATAAATCATCTCAAACTGTTTACATGAAAGCAGATGCTGCATGCATGCATTATCTGTTATCACTAAGGGGGTAAGTAGACCTCCAAACGGTAACGGCATGAGTAGTGCTAACATAAATTGTACAACGGTTTGAATATGCACCGTAAGCTGAAGCAAGCTTCGAGCGATACAAATAGTTTTATCATACCGTAAGGCTCCAGCATTCTCTGGACGATGCATAGTTTGTGTAACTCAGACCTTAAATATGCAGAACAATGCTAGGTAGATTTCTACTTAAATACAAACGTGGGAAATAGTTCAACTTTATATTAATGCCACGAGAATTTTCGAGAGAACCGAATCATTCAATACTTAGGTATACGTAATGAAGTTCTGAACGAAGGTAATATTCATAAAGACCAATAAAAAAGAAATACAAACATACAAGGAAAAAATGTTTAATGGTCATAAAAAAGCATGCGAAGAAATTCCACATTCGCTATAGACGCAACGTATCCTAACATAAAACACAATACCACTTCAAACGGAGCCCCAAAACCCCATCCATCAACGACCCAAAAGTGGTTCCACAAAAACATAACCGGCTCTGAACCCGACAGAGCAACAGCCGATACACGGCCTACAGTAACCCAAGGTCGTTGGGGTACCGCTTCACAATTCTGTTCCTCTTTTTGTAGTACCTTTCTTCCTTACCACACCCATAACGCCATTACACAATTCTCCTTCCGTTCCGACTTCAACTTTATCATCCACACTTTGGAGTTCACTTTCCTTTGATGCGTTTGCATCGATGGAATTTCAAAGGTCGTTCAGGCCATGTGTTGTGTTCGTTTTTGCAAAAGTTTTTTCGTTTGGACTCACCAAATGATAGGTTTGATGTCTGTACCCAACAACTCTCCTGTATTTGATTCTGTTTCGATGGCTATCTGTCTGATCTTATCTCTAATAGTTTTTAATACAGCATACTGTTATTTAGTTCTTAGACCTGTCTGGATCTTAGTAATGCTTTCATAATTATTAGAAATCTCTTTGTACATTCCACTTCGCAAACTTTGGCTTTTCATGTCCGTTAGTTTCATCATTGAAACGAATCTCGTAATTTCTTCCGCTAAAATATCTAGACTGGAACAAAATATATTAATACATGCAAAAGCCGGAATTTTGTAGTTTTTGGAAATAAGTTTAGGTATTTTTTTATTATTATTTGTATACCGTTCAATGAATAGTTTATCGTCTACAGTTTTTATTGAGGTTGCTGTTATGCAGTTACTTATATACCTCTTGACTTTTAACTCCTCAGAATGTTACAGTAATTTGTAAAACTACATAGTTGTTATTCTGATGTTTAATATTTACTATCGAAAAACAAAATTACTTCCAAATGCCGCTCTTATACTCAACAATTTACCTTGTATAGTACGAATACGTGATGCGAATCCCGGCCTCCTTGAAGTAATCTAGCAACTATCACAATGGTAACTCGATACCTAAAAATCAGCGATGTTTCCTCATTCCTCCACGCTCGGTTTGTTCGCATAGAGTTACAGTTTTACAATCTCACTGGTTATACAACCTCGGCCATCTGTCGAGGCTCTAGTTTCGACAGACATGTGTCTTATGGTGCCTTCAGATTGCATTTACTCGATATATACGTGAGATACGACGCTTAGTACACAAACTGGAATATTAGGATTCTTATACGTAATCGTTCTAGTTACAAATAAAGGATGTCTGTAAGACGAAGCTGATGTCTTTATGATATACATAAATAAGTAGGGAGTAAATAAGTGAACTTGGTGCAAAGAGTTTAGCTCTTAATTTGTCAAAATCTTATTCACATTTTAGTTGGGTTTGAAGTTAATTTAAAGGCTCTAAAATGTTAAAACCCGGCTTACATTTAACTGAATTTACCATGGCCCAGTACTTTCTTCCTCAGATACTGCTACTACGCATAAAATAGCTTCATACCACTATCCTACCAGGAATCCATCCCACCTGCCATCTAGATTTAAAACAAGACAAAAACACCAATTACTTGTCAATATCGTTCAACAAAATAGTTCGAGAATAGACCGCGTCCAGTGCACCGGACGAGAGGACATGTGGCAACACCATGTAAGGTGTAAGACTTGTTTGTTTTGCAAGGAATGTGGGTAGGGCGGTAGCTGGTGGTAATGAGATGGATGCTTGTGTTGCCAGCTCATTTGTAATTAAACTTGTATTTAGTGTTACTGTTGACCAATCATAAATCTTAATGTAGCTGCTGTATTGAGGCTTTTGCGAAGTGTTATAACCTAGTATGTTGTAAACAAGGAATCCCTTCTCTCTTTCTCGTATGAAACATAAAATTTATAAAATATTGCTATTACTATTTTAGAGCTCGTGATGTTGTAGGAGGGAATCTCGGGATTTACAGAACCGAATTCGATTTTTTTTACTTATAGACGCACCGCAAGGACTGATTCGAAGCGGCGCTAGACAGAGAATCATGGAAGGACTTGGGGGTAACCGTTGGCCAGTAGTGGGAAACTTTAGGCTAGGAAAAATATAGAGAGTGACGTTATTTGTGAGCAGGCACCATCGTAGGCTCTAACCTGAAAAATACTAGCCAAAGAAGTAAGCACGTGTCAGTTCATATAAATATATACAGGACCTATTTAAATCAGCGCGTGTTCACGGAGATTGGCATATCTAAACAAATTAAAAACTTCCGGTTTATTACATTAGTATAGATAATATAAAACCATATGCAAATAAAACATCAAAACAGAATCTTAAGTAAACACATAAAAACTCACTTAATTAGGTTCATGCGAAGGTATCGCGTTACAGCCGAATTCATTAACGAATATTCTGTATTAATTACTGTTTTTATATGTAATGACGGCTCGGTTTCGAGGTAGATTTATATGTATGGGATGTTTCTAATTTGTCTGATTAAGTCTTGCATAAATTTGACTGACATCTGTCGCTATATCATGATTGTCAATTGTCAATTGTTTATTTTGGCGATAAACAATTGACGAAAAATAGGAAATAGGAATGGGAATTGTTCGAAATTATGATGAGAAAGTTTGTCGATGCGCTGGACAGATCAAGTCAAGGCTGCTGTTAATGGTCCGCTTTATGAGTGTACTAGGAAGGCAGCAGTCCGAGACGAGTGGCGACGGATAGTGAAGCGAGCTACCAACCCCAGCTGACGACCACGACCACTCTGTCAAGAGTGTAGCGACCAAAAGAATGATGAGAAATCAAACTCATCTTACTAAAGAGTCTACTAATAGGAATGATCAAAAATAATGCTGTAACTATAATGCAATGCATGTAAACCACAAGCCTGACAGGCCAATGCCCACTACTGGACATAATGAGAGAAACTATACATCAGTCTAAGTTGTAATATAATTGCGGATAATATTAACTTCATATATAGGAACAGATAGACAGATAAATACTTATTTCCTTAAGAATGTCTATTTAAAAGAGATCAATATCGTAGAGATAATTTCCGACTTATTTTTTATACTTATTAATCACCTCACCAGTCTGTTTTCTTTAACAAATAACGAAGCTGTATTAGCTCGCTTACTTTAACATAAAAAAGCTTAAGAATACTTTATCTCGCGTAGTAAAAGATTACTATAACAGCGCCTTAAAAATAACGGGTTTTACGAAGCACAAAATATAAAACAATGACCCGCAGAATCCACCATTGTTATACCAAAACAAAAGAATCAATAAATTCTGTTAATACTTCTAGTAATAACAAACAAATCCTTATTATCCGGAGTGGCGGTAACGCACACAATACGTGTAATCGAGCGTCAGTTACGCAATCAGGTAGTGAAATTACCATGCGTATCACTCTCACTGTATTATTTAACAATTAATTAATAAAATTACACACATTCCTCCTCGTTACGTGTGCAAATTTGCAAATTATCGCACGTACGGAAAATACCTTGGATGTCTGAATTTGTAGTTTGTAGTTTACATGAAATTCGTAATACTGCTTTAGTTTTAATTGAGAATTCTGGCCGTTATTTTTGGGCCTAATAGGTCTGTAGTGTAGACATAGTGACCTTTAGTTTGTTCTGTAGATTCGTCTACATTTTGGGTTCACCAGATCTTATGAAGGCCATCGATGTGAAAATATCAGCAGCTCTATAATAATAGTGTCATCTTTAAATGAGCGAAATCTATCAATTTCCGAAAAACCGGCTACCCTTATAAATACTCTACTATCTCTAGCAGTTGTAAAAGCGAGACGGCACACTACATAACATAGAGCGACGTCTCACTTCCACAGCTCTATTGTACTTTCAAGAGATAGTGGTAGGCCTCATGTGGTGGATATTTCCCTTTGTTGTCTGCAAAAGTTCTTAACTACCATTACACAATACGCAGCAACTCGCATGATAAACTGTAAAAGCTTGCTTTGAATGCTAACGTTACCCCGCATACTTTTAGATATTACCATAATTACGAACTGCATAAATTGGGGTATATTTCCGTCTTTTTGACTTTGAGTTAAGGTTCGAAAAGTCCTTAATTTTGTTTAAATATCTTTCGAACAGTTCGTTCAATTTACATAGGATAATGTTTAAAGATTAATTTTATTTATTAAGGCAACCTTTTTGCCCAAAAATATGTTTTTTTTTTCGGTTTCAAGGCTACTCTTCACCTACAAATTTTCTATAAAATCGGTCTAACAATGTAGCTGTAAATGCCGAAAAGCTTACAGACAGACAGAGATTTACCGATTAAGTTAATAAACCTCCTTGAACTAAGTCTAAAAGTATGTTAATTTTCCCTTTTTATTTAACTAGAATGTGTGTTCAGCCATTACGTTAGACGGGTAATTAGTTATGCAAACGTTCGCAGGCACGTGGACAAAGCATACATAATTTTAAGGTAAATAATTCTTTGGAATTGTCTCTAATTTCCAGACTTAAATAATTACCTGAATGAAATATTCTATGGCATGGTAGTGTTAACACGAATTGAATCTTAATTGAATTAGTATAAGGTTGATTATTATAGTTTACAAGTTGCCACCGACGTGATTTGGGCATTACATAAAATAACTCGATCTAACACTGAACCAGGTACACGAATTTTATATCTTTCGCTGTTCTTAACTATTTCTGAAGGAAACTGAAACGTCAATCAGTTTTCAACCTTTCTTACTTTTAGATGAGTACGTCAAGCAACGGCAGACGTTTAAAACATTAAGTTAATGTCATTATAGTATTAGAGTTTGACATAACATTTCACCTTGCTACCAATGGCACCAAAGGCGAAAACAAATGAAGTATTCTATCAATACATGCGTTAACTTGTCCCCCAAATTGTCTCCTCAGCACTGACCACAGTCTACAATCACGTCGCTTTATCGGTCGGATGCGCGCGCGCACCGTTACCGCCGTTTTTGCGCCTGCGCCGGCCACACGTACAGCTATCCCTGTCCCACTCTAACTTTACATAATGTTTGGAGATCGATTAACCATGGTATTGTTGCTTTAAATTGAACATTTAAGTTTTCTTATTAACTGTTTTTTGTGCTTGCGATTGGTAAATACAGTTTGGCACAAATTAGTTTGAACTTTGGTTTTTTATTGAATCTTAGTTCACACAGAAATGTTACTAAACATTGTATCACCGTTAACTAGGTAGAAGAATCTTTTTAATACCACGATACATAGTTTTTCTTATTTTCCCTATAATATGTTTGCGTCGACTTCAAATTTCACTCGACTCCAACTAAATACCGTATTTTATTTGACCACACAAAGAATCTCCTAAAAAAGCCTACGATTAACATTGAACACAATTCCTAAATACCTAGGATTGCCTTATGGATTGTCACAATGTCAAATAAAGTAGCATTACTGGCCACCCCTTAAGGCGCTACAGGTCTCGTCTCCTTAGCGAAGGGATAGCTGAATGCCAGCGGACGACCTCGCGGCTTCCTGCAACGCCGAGATTCTTTTAAATGCCAATCATTATTAATTGATCTGCAATGTACTGTAATCACTGTACTGTGTGTAGGGCTGTCAGTTGCTTGTGATTTATGAAAAATTTAAACCCCTGATGAAGATTTTTTTACTGAAAACTAATTTTATCTAGATTCTGTATTGAAGAGATTGTACAAGCTTCAGTGTAATCGAACCGTTTAAATATAAAATACTTTTTTCGACTAGTCACGTGGTTTCGGCTTGTCATTTCAATAGATTTAAGAGATTTGTGCTTGTGGACATGGTATGTACCAGTCTTAAGGCTGATATTGTATAATATTGTATAATATTACTGATGATATTCAAAGTAATATGGCCTATGGATCTTTGAAAAAATAAAAAGCTAGGCAGTGGAAAGTATGGTTTTCCTTTGTTCATTTTTAAAAATTAGGTTTGTCTATACTTAGAACTTATCTTTAGCAGGCAACCCTATAAAAGAACAGGGTGGAGTAAATAATGTGTATAGTGCGTAAAATTAAATGTCGTATTGTGACATTATGCCGTTGTAAACATTATTATTATACTAAAGCCTGGCTGTCTTCTGTAGTGTTACATACCAAAGAATTTACTTAAAATACTAGCTTTTTCCAGCAGTTTTGCCGAACGGGTATAGCTGCACAACAATAACCTATAACACAGTCGGGTAAAAAGTAACCTATGTGTTGTTAAGGTTACTTTTTAGCTTCATACTAAATTTATTAAAATTGATCTAGCCTTCGAAAGATAAAAGCGTGTAAGAGTTACAAACATTTGCGTTCATGATAATAGTAGAACCAGCCTGTTTTCTGTCCAAGCTACTAACTTAAAAGATTACATACAGACTATATCAACTTCGTAGTATATTGTTTTGTATGACATTCAAGAACATTTTAAAAATATCCAGTTAAAATGTTTATAGTTACGTATATCCAATCAGAATGATAATTTCAAAGTACTTGATACTAAGTTATGCGATGACAATCTGTAAAATCTATACATATAATAAAATTCTAACAAGCTCATGTCTGTACATTAAAGATATTAAAGAAAAAGTCAGATGGGGGATCTTCATACAACCAATAGAAGCCAAAAATATGATTAAAAAAAATTTTGTCTGTCTGTCTGTTTGTTGTCCGCTTTTCACGCAAAAACTACTGGACGGATTTTAGTGAAACTTTTTTTATTATGTAGCTATTAGTCCTCGCTAACATTTAAGCTATATTTTTTTTGGAAATTTTCTTTAAGGGTGTAAAAAGGGGTGGGTAAGTTTGTATAAAACTCCGTCAGTTTTGAAGCTAATTCGTTAAAAAAATTCCACGCGGACGAAGTCGCGGGCACAGCTAGTAACGAATAAAATAGTATTGAACCTGCCGCTAAAACCTTGAAAATATTTTACTGGATAAAGAACCGGACCTCTACTGCGAGATCCAAAAGCAAAAATTGCTGTTGTTGAAACGAGATGCCACTACTTCGGTGTAGAGCGCTGTCTCATTCCCACAACTGTAATAGTCCTACTTTAAGATCACGTAGTAGAGGCACTGAAAGTTCTTTTTGGTTTATTTTTGTATCAACTACTGACTGTCGACCTTACGTTTGTTGTTAATTGTTGAAGGCAAAAGTAGCAGAAAATTAAAATAAAGACTCTTTATCTGTAGGTACTTGGACAGTATAATAAGCTGACGGCATAATAGTTAGTCGCCGTGAGTGAAATAAAAACCTAAGTAATAATCTACTTAGGTATATTTTAACTGATATTTCTGTAGTCATAAATTGTATTTATTATTGACTTTATATTGTTACTTTAGGCGACAAACTATCTGAATATCACTACCTATTTTCAGAAGCTTCTTTAGCAAACGCAAAAAAACCTATTCGAAATAAAATATCTTAGCATTTCTTCTAGAACATTACTGGGAAGTATTACCTATAATATTAGCTATATCTCATGCCCCATTGTCTAGATCGTGACAGTTGTTTATCACTACTCTCGTCCTTATCACCGATAGCGTTGTTATCAACCATCGATGAATGATATCTCATCTTGGTATCTTGTTAGGTATTTACGGAAGATCCATGGCCCAAGTATTGCGTCCTATTGTTTCAATCTTGCTGGGAAGCTTAGACATCCTGGGATCCTATTATGACCTCTTAAAGTAAGACTGTTAGTTCTAAAAGCAAAATGGCGCTCTTCACGTTTTTGAGTGACGTCTCTGTCTGTCTGAATCGAAGTATATATAAGTTGACAGTAGATCCTTAGCCCTTTATTCGCTTAACTGGTAACATCATTCCTCTACCCTTATCCCAATTTTCATTTGGGGTCGGCACAGCATATCTTCTTCTTTCACATGTTCATATCTAACGTCATCTCGCAAGTAACACTCTTTGCAGCCATATCATCTTTTATAAAATCCATACATAGACAACGCTTTGACCCTAAATTTCGATAATTGGGCAAGGTAAAGAAAACGTTTCATCTTTATAAGAACCATAAAGTAATACTATTTTAAACATCGACAAATGCACCGTTAGACTTAATATTACCTTACTAGAGTTTAATAAAATTCTAATAATGTTCCAATTCTCTTAAACACAGCAAATAAAGTCATTACGGTACCACAAGCTCGTACAGCTACTGGTGGTGTTGCTACACTGGTCGTGCATTTGTGTAAATCGGTCGTATCGGTCAGCACTTGCCCGGCCGGGGCGGGTCGTTAGTATTTCATAAACCAATCCGGTCCCATAACTCCCTGCTAATAAACTCTATTACATAAATCCACGAATAAGGCCAAACCGGCCGATTTCTCTTGTTAGCCCTTTGTCTCTACTTACAATGACCTAAAGTGCCCTTTGGTTGCGAACTTGAACCTTATCCCTATAGTAATAAGGGTGTGTCCGACTATTGTATTCAGCGAGACAATTTCGCCGTTATCTCCGGACGGTGTGTAACCGTAGAAAGTGTCCCATTCGTGAGGTGACAATGGGTTTTACGCGTATTAGGATTTGGCTCAGAGCTGTCACGTGTTTGTTAGGAAAATTGCTTATTTACTACTACGAAACCGATTTGGTAAAATTAATGTCACAGTATAATAATATATACAGTATGAAGTTTTCATAGAAACAGGCGCAATGTGTTTTATGCCAACGCTATTGCATCGCGGCATGACCGCAGCATAAAAATGGTGCGAGCGTGTTGCAGTGATAAGCAGACACTGTGTTGTTGATGTAATTAATTAATTATTAGCCTTATCTCTGTTACGTACCGTGCGGCTTTAGGAATTTATTAAAAAAAACAGCCAAGTTAAACTACTGTATTTATTTACACTGTGCTAATACTGATAACCAATATTGTCCATACATTTGCATTGCTTTTTGGATAGGTCCCATTAAATAAAGCGTATTCAAATTCGCACCATGATATGCAAATAACATCGACAATAATTCTCATTGCGAATGTGCTGACTAAGTAATCTCATTTACACGGCATGAGGCTACACGTTTGAGCGATATAAAAAGTATTTGGATTATCACTGGTGTTAAATTAAAATGCATTTCAACTGCTTTGAGCAGAAAATTAATTAAGTCATGCTGCAGTGCTGTTGAAACGTTTACATGTATCTTTGACGTTTTATGCAAAATATAAAAGCAGACAGTCTTCAAGAGATAAGAGTAGTATGGAAGAAAAAAAACGTGTTGCGCCGACCCGAAGTAAAATAGGATAAAGACAGGAAGATGATGATAATATTAGCAGACACTACCTAATTAACAAAAAAATATTAGTCTAATAAGTATGTTTTTTTATCATTTTATCTTACACCAACCAAAGTAAAAAATCATTACCCTTCTGACGTATTTAACCAAAAAACAACTAGAAGAACATCAAATTCTGCACTCCTACAACAATTATCATCATAAACGTCAATCTCGTCAATGGAACCAGTTCTCTCAGTTTTAATATATCAGAGGTCAAGGTCGGCTGGTCGGTACCTACATCATCATGAATCATTGAACAATCCTCTAGACTCTAGAATACTTTTAAAATGACGTAAGATCTATGAAGAGTGTCCGGTGTATCTGCAAACACCATATTTGGCAAGATTGACGATAATTGCTACACGCCTTATTCGGGCACTAAAACTGTATTTTGTAATAAAATTCGCGTTAAACTAATATTTTTATTTTATTTTTATCTGTGTGTTAAAGGTGTCTTTAAAGTTTTTATTTTGCAGTAAATACGAAACAACTTTGCTAGGTTTTCAGGTGATGTTGAGCTACCTTCCAATTTTACTGTATTTAACTAAATACTAGCACTTTACACTCTCATAAAAGATTCAGAAAGCCTACCACTACCTGTTAAAGTATTGTGAAAGAGAGAGACGCCACTCTACGGTATGTAGAGCACTGTCCTGCTTCCACAAATGCAACAACATTACTTGCAGAGGTGATGATATGCCCTAAGCACATAATAATCAATATAGCATCTATTCTATAAGTACTATCCCACAGACAATACAATTCAATAAGTGGGAACGGGGTTTTAAAACAGAAATATACAGTATATCATTATAACATCCAAGTAAGTAGCATATATTCACAATTTTTTATATAAAAATCCTATGTTTATTGCTCTGTCTGGTACTCGGGTTAATCTCCTCTTAATCTATGGCCTTACCACGTTTAAAAGTAACATTATTGTACTTGTGGAAAAGAGACAACATGCTACACGGTATATAGCGGCGTCTCTTATCCTCTTCTACTATTATATTACTTTTAGATGTCGTGGTTGGCCCTCTGTGGTCCAGTAACAGCCGTTTTGGGCCTATTAACTGCTCTCGAACCTACACTTTTTGCTGAGAGCAATCATTTCGAACTAACTGTACTACGTCAATGTGTTATTAGAAAAGTACTAGTGTAATAGGTCGAGAGATTGTTTCTTTTCAATTAAATGTAATTATGATTGTCTTGGAATCGAGTTTGAGTAAAAAAAATGTTTTAGTAACCTTATGATTTTGCTAATACGATATTGCTCTCTAAACTTATCAGACTTCTAGTAGGCATAGTTCTTTTTTCTGTTTAAATATACATTTAAGTTCTCTTATTAAAAGATAAATTGCCGACAAAGTCGGACAATCGTATTAAAAAGGAAATAATAATACTTAAGTAAATTGCATAAAATCTCAGAACAAAAATCCTTTAGTAATTACTGCACATTACGAACATATTTGAGACGTGACATTAAAAGGACAAAGTAATTAACTGAAACCTCATCAACTGTAATTACCAGTCATTAATAAAACACCTTTGAGATTACTTTAAAAGAAAAAATCGTAAGAACTTCTGAATCACACGTGACTCCATTGTTCAATATTCATAATTTATTTCTTGCCACTTGGTTACTTGTATTTTTTATTGACCTCAGGAAATAAAGTAAGTACTAACATTACTTACAACAGACACAAAAAAAACAACATACAAAACAGGAGTCTAGTCTAGCTATATTCAATAGTCGATGTATTTAATTTAGGTTTATTCTAGTTAATAAACTATTTGATTCTTGACTAATTTTGTGTGAATGTATGAATACTTCATCCACCCACGCCAGTTTCGCATGGGTGTAATACTGGAGTATTAAACATAAAATATTCCTTTTCAAATAATATATTTATAAAATAAAAACGCATCACAATCCGGAAGCGACGCCGCGACGACGTTGCTTTTAAGTATGTAGTGATTTATTATAAATATATTTCTTTTAACATAATGATCCTCCTACACCTCATAACCCAGTCATTTTTATTATCCAATTGCATTGGTCAATAAGTTTTTGGGCAGAGTATGTTTTTTCTAATCAAATCCAAGGCCTTGGCATTTAACTAAAAAACACATCTTTAACATTTGAAATTATATCGAGGCAAATTGAATGATTAAAATAATGCATGATTCGGTTTCGTATAATCATTATTAGGTGTTATATTTCTTGTAATCATATCGCAGTAATCAAAATTACATGTTCTGTTTTACATTATGATTTATACATCAAGTGCTAATAAGTGCTATATAGTAGTTGAATAAAGTATTATTTATTCCCAATTATTTTTTTTATATTGTATAGTATAGTATAAGAGAATAATGTTATGCAATATCTGTTTCGAATCACAACATACTTAGGTTTTATACTTAAATACATAATAATGAAGAGTATGAATTTAGTAGTATTACAATACGTTGCAACTTACAATCTTTGTACAGAACCACCTCTTTGTATAACGCTTCAATAGGGGCCGACAAATACACAATAGTTAATCCCTTTAATTCGCAGTATTTAGGGACTGTCCCGCAAATCTCTCAAACATGGCGACCCGCAGCACAATGCCTTGTATTCCGCTGCGCCCGCGCCGATAGCTCGCATCATGTGCATGCACGGTGTCATTCAAATACGTATCGCATGTTCACAAATCCGTACCGATCTGATACAAGAGGTATTTGTGCCATATCGTACGGTCTTATTTAAATGTAGTTCAAGTTTCGATGGATATTCGTGATTTACTCTCGTGTCACGAGAAAGTATCATACGACTGTCAAAACGGTAGTTCGATCGAAAAGTGATTCGGGAGAAATAGGTGCTTGAGTGTCACAGTAACACGAAAACTCAACGAATATTGGTCAATGGCAAATTGATGATTTTGTAACACCCGCTTTGTTACATAAAGATAAAAGATACAATGCTTACGTTTGTTATATCCCACCTAATAACACTAATGCATTATCGCTACAAAACACTCTTAATACAACAAAAACAGTTAAAAAGTTGTGCAAAATATAATTGTTTTAATAATAACTGGATATAGATTAAGAAATAATAGTTAGTATCTGTGAGTGTTGTGGCGCGCGCGGGCCCGCGACGCCAGACTCGCCAGTGCTCCGCCGCGCGCGCGACCGAACGGACGTTCGTTTACAACAACGGCTATTTTCCGAATAACCGAGCGATTGTTAACTTACTACTGTTATTGTTATACGATATTTGTGTTTTATATTCTCTCAGTCATTGTGTAAGTTACTTTTTGTGTCAAGTGGTGTATTATTTTCACTTTTGCCAACTTATCGTTTAAGATTATCTAACACATGTTTTGTGTTATCGCTTGTCAGATTTTGTGTTATATCTAGTACATTCTCCATCGGAGCGAGTAACGTTTACAACGTTGTATTATAAAAAAATAACAACATTTTTTTTTCTTCCGCAGGTAAAACGGGACAAGTAAAATGGACCGCGGAACACCGATAGTGATGTGCTAGTGTTGTGAATAACGGTTAATAACGAGTTAATAGTGGTTGATAGCTATGATGTGAGAGAGTTGTGGTTGTCAAGATGCCGTCAGACAGTGGATCGGCGTGGTCGCCGCCCGCGTCCAACAGCGAGAGAAGGTTGAGCAACTCGTCCGATGGCAGCGCCGGCAGCGGGTACTCTAAAGCTGTAAGTTCTTTTATTGTACCGAGATGTTTGCTCTGCTCACGTGTTGTTACTTAATGACTTTCAAAAGTCTCGTTTGTGCAATATTTTTGTATGTTACATTTTAATAGTCTACACTCGTAGTCGTTATATTGTGTGTTATAAAACGAGGTTTCTTTAGTATCTGGGACTTCTGTTCTGTCCTACTTGAAGAACAAAAACTGTGAAAAGGAAACTGTAGTGTTCGCGACACTCACCTACCTTAATGTTATGTATTTAGCACCTATGCTACCACTAGTTGACTGATAAGACTGCATTCCTGCTGATAAAAGTCGTAAACATCCGTGTAATCAAACAGAGGTTATTTTTAATGGAAACTTCTTGGTATAAAGGTAGCCATGTACTAATTACTCGTAAGGTTCACCTTGAGCGTCACGTCGGATGCCGGTTATTATGCGATAAATTATTACATTCTCTTTGTTTTTTGTTCACTATAGTAATTATTGTATTATAAACCCCATACATTTCCTTTGGCAGAAAAAAACTGTACCTATTTCTTACCAAATCCGTATGATCATTTCAAAGACAGAAATTGTAGCTCAAAGATTATTATTTACGCCGTGAACAGTTTAAAGAGAATATTTACGCGTAACTTTCGATTATTCCTATTCATTTCTTTTGTGCAATTCAATATGAAATCAAAAGTTTTTATTATTTAACTTCTGAACGGTGAGTAGTGGAAGCCACCGAAAGTGTTTCTATCACTCTATTCGTGTTTTCGAAAATTACTTAATTACCATCCATAATCCATAACCAATGAAGTATTACTCAAGTAACCGGTTCCTAACTTTGATTGCTTTCATTTGCATCACTTAAGTTTCGCGATATAATGGTGTCTTTCACAAAACCATGTTATCACATTCTCTTATAAATTAACACCGTTTTTTGTCAAACTGCAATTGATTAACTACGGTTGACCAACTAAGCCAATATTTAATTTGAAAAATAACGTTTAGTTGAAGGTAAATAGCAGGCAGTGATGCGTTAAAAAATAACTTTCACTGTCGTTATTTGCCGTGAATAACTAGTTATATTTTATATTTTTATTTATTGAAAAATAATCCGTTATCCGCTCTCTAGTTACGCACTATTCGATGGAATAATATCGACTTTTTTTCTTTGGTTATGCAGATTTTTTATAAGGTGAATGAGCCTATTCACGTATTTACTGTTTTATAAAGCATTAAAAACCTGTTGTCAATTCGTGTGTCGGTTTTTATGTAATATCCAGCTTTTTGTCGACTGGTTTTCAAATTGGATTTACTTTGAAATCTTTTTATTTTGTGTAGGTATGAAGTGAGTCATTTTTAAAGGTTATGTGTTACAGTAAAACGTGGTTGTAATCCTAAGTATAGTCTAAGTTGGTGTTAGCCTTGAAAAATCTTGACTAAGTGAAATTCCGATGTTGAAATCCGCGATGGCATCAAGTGTCGATGGAATATTTCGCAACGACACATTAGTATTCACAAGTTAAGAAAGTCATTCCTAATTAATTATGGTCTTTAAGTTTTCGTTTCTCTGCTTTTTAATAGACTCTTTAAGAGTCGTCTAGGTCTCTAAATTAAGAAAAAAATTGTTTATTCTACAATGCGATTAAAAACATTTTTTACAAAATTTGTACTAACTAAATGAAAAACCCTTAACGCAAGATCAAACTGTTCAAAAACATAGAAACGACTTAATTTAACGTTAAGCAATAATTATTACCAAGCTAAGTATTATTTTATCTTCTTTATTAGAAAATCCAGTAAGCAGTAAAAATTAAAAACTAAGTAAAATGCAATTAACTGACAAAAAGACATTAAGTTAATGATAAAAGTTAGTCACAGCGAGAAAATCTCAAGATTCTCTCAATAGTTTCATCTTTTACGAATAAACAATAACAATTAATATTAATAACATGAATGACGGTAAACTGTCTGTCTGTCTCATTCTCATATTTACAAATATATCTGGTGATATGATTTTATTGATACAAGTTAAGAAAGAATGTATGATATATCTGAATCATGATAATTACGTGATATACATGAACAACTATTTATTGTTTTGTCTTATTGTCACGAATTGTTTCTAGTCGATTTCATATAAGTTTATAATAATAACTTATTTATTTCTAAAAATATTTAACTATTCTTGCCTAATGGTTATTAAAAATTATTAATGTTTGTAATTATATTTAAAGAAACCATTTGACTGCACGGGTAGCCTAGTGGTATAGCCACCATGCCAATTAACACTGCACGACGTGTCGCGGGTTCGATTCCCGCGTAGGACAAGAATTGCTGCACAAATGCTTGTTCTGAGTCTGGGTGTTTTTGTGCATGTGGAATAAATGTCTGTGAAACCCCCTGCTATACAAGGATTAAATTCCTTAGTATGGGAGTTGCTATTTTAATATCCTTTTTTATGGTCAATTCAAATATGTTACAAATTGAGAAATATATTTTTATTTGTCTTCAAAGTAAAGTTTCTAGATATCAATAAGGGGATTCCTAATAATTACTAAACCAATTATAGTAATACTGGATAATAATGACATCAAGATTTAACCGACCAACCGTGTCATGCAATTATTCGGTATAATTTCAAATCTACTAAATTGTACAATAAAAAATAAGTTTGTGACATTAAACCATAATTGTATACCGACATTCATAATACATTAACTAATACGCATGTAATAACTAAATACTTGTCTTTAATTAAAACCTAAAACTGCGTCCAAATAAGGCCATGACTACATGCGACATAGTTCATTAGACACGTAATAAAAACGCGAATGTAACACTAGCCTTACGATTCGCGAATAACCGCACGGAATACGTTCCTAAGGCTGGGTACACATCAACTATTAAGTATTTAGTAGTCTGTCAAGATATCGAGACTTGACGGGCCTGTTGGTCTAGTGGTTAGTGGCCCTGACTGCTATACCGAAAGTCGTGGGTTCGATTCCCACCCAGGACAAGACGTGTTTGTGTGATGAGCACAATTATTTGTTCTGTGTCTGGGTGTAATTTATCTACAATTTGTATGAATTTAGAAATATGTAAGTATATTTATCAGTTACTTAATTTAAGGCTAGATGGCGTTGTGGGAATGTTGAGGTAAATTTAATTAATATACGTGTACTTGTTTAATCCTACTAATATTATAAACGTGAAAGTTTGTATGTATGGATGTTTGTTACTCTTTCAAGCTCAAACGGCTAGATCAAATTTGATGAAATTTGGTATGGAGTTAACTGACACCCTAGATTAACACATAGGCTACTTTTTAACCGACTGCGTCAAAGAGGGGTTATGCTTTTGCAGCTATAACTGATATTCACGCGGACGACGTTGCGGGCAACAGCTAGTAAATTACATGTTCCTATAAACCACGTTACAAAAAGGAAGCTAAGCAAGGTTGAATTGCATATTCAAAGATTTGAATACGCCAAACGAGATATCTAATACTGTTATTTAGCAAGCGTTAATAACATGATTCGTGAGCCGCTTGTGCTTACTGCAGTATATAAAAATAATTTGTAAGATTTTCACAGATTAATTAACACATTTGACGCTATAAACTTATGTGTTGCGCCGACCCCAAGTAAAATGGGATAAGGGCAGGAATGAGGAACATAATGATGATTTGACGTAATAAACTTAGGTATAGTGCCGCTAAATGTGTAACCAGCCTTAATTCATTGCAAAAATACTCCGGTTCTTGATACAGGAATCGAGTGACATCGATAATCGCTCATAATCGTAGTATCATCGCATCGAATTATATCGAGTATCAAGGATGTACTCGATCATATTTGTATTTTATTTTTAAATATTTGTAGCCTCCTGTTTGCGCTAAATAAACTTTCTTTCTTTCTTTCTTTCTATCAATCACAATTAGCCTTCCACTCTCCCTTACATTTCCCACGGTGTATAAACACAAGTCGTAATTACTCTTATGACTTACGTAATTAGGTTTAAAATTGAATGGAGGGATTCTATCGGCAAATGATTATTGCTGAGAAATAATTTTGTATTGGTAGGGTGTAATTTATAGGGTTAATATTGGTGTTTAAGATGTTCTAAGAGCGGTAATCTGTGGTCCGTCGTAGGTTTTATTTATTGCTTCATAAAGCATAAGGGGAAGCAAGAAGGATGAGAAAAGCCACATAGAACAACTCATAACTCCATGTAATAGTTTTAAAAATAGTTCCAGTTGCCATTGTAGTTTTGACTCTCCTGAACATCTTATTGTCATATAATAGTTCTAAGACTACAATACCACATACAACATAAACAAGTCTAATTTTATACAATCATGTCAATTGTCTTTAAGTCTAACCTTCACATACAAATCTGATTCCTACCCAAGGTGACATCATCGGAAATTCTCTAAACCGCGCCAAAATAAGTCAAGATCTTTTTGTACCTTAAGGTCATATACCAGGTCCTTTCTCTCGACAAGGGCACGCGACCGGTTCTGCGTTATCACTGATTACTTGATACGAACCAAGGTATTATATAAACAAGGGCGAGGTTTGTTATGAATGTGATTAGATAGAGTAGGTTACCCAAGCCTTTAAGGTAAGGTTTAATATGTACATGTCACTATGTAAACTAATATCAAGGCCCTGAAACATTGATCTACTAACTCACCTAATGATTCAACATCAAATCTTAGAAGTTGCTTCATTCTACCTCAAACCAAAAATCATAGATTTGACCCTTAAGTAAAATCATTTGATACCCATTGGTGGGTTCCTCGCCACTTTTAAAACGGTCCAATCGTTCAGACTACCTTTGACGTAAGTTGCCAACCTTCAAGATACTAAAACGACATGAAAATGGTACTTAGTAAGTATAAATGCCCAGACATAGTCGTGACTGATTTCTGGCCGATCGCTGTGAAACATTTAATGCCACTGCCACTCCCGTTTTGTACATACTATAGATTATATTAGATGTAGTTACTGAGAAAATAACTCGCAAAGTGTCATGGAATCTTGGCTAGTTCCACTCGATACTGGTTATAGATATTACTTATAATTGAATATTAAACAAATTTTAATTAGTCCGTCAGATACATGTACAAAAATATTAGATATGTATTTTCTTTTCGACTCGCGACCCCGCCGCCGCGTCAGCTCATGATTAAGGACTCCGGTTGGGTCCGAAACTAGTCGGGCTATCCCGATAAATACGCGTGAGTAAACCGTTATAACGTTTTAAGTACGTATTTTCTTATTGAATCTACGACAAAATCAGAAGATTAAATCAAAGCATCAAAGATGGTGAATCGTATGGAAGTGAATTTGTAACATACTAACTGTACTTATCAGTAAAAGCAGTCTCTTTATCGTTTTTATTATTATCTATCCTTCTAGGACTCGAGTATGAAAACATTTATCCTCAAAAATTGAATCACGTCTTTATACCTATTGTCATTACGTGCTATATTGCATCACTATAAGGCAATTGTTTTCGAGTTTCGCATTTTTCCTGTTCCTTGACACTCTTATCTACTTTTCTCACCTTAGAATCTACAATAACATCCTTTGCGACTTTTCTCATAAATAGAATATTTAGTTGGCTACCTTAAGATACACAATCGAATGCTTTAGTAAGATCTATTATTATATTCTACAAAATGTTATAAAAGTCTGTGCAGTCTCTCAAAATACGTCCTTCACGCTTGATTCAGCGAATTTCTCAGAAAGTCGCGAATCCTTTCGCAACAGGTTCCTTTTTCCTTATCCCAGCATCCCCATTCATGGCGCAGGTAGATCTGTTACTACGGCGGTGCCCTCCATGGCCAATCTCGACCGCTCTGTAGCACAATGTGGAAGCGCATCTGTTATTTTTGTGCACCTGTCGCCCGGACGATGTAGGGTTGGCACTGGCTCCAGAATAAAAGTTCAGAAATTATTAGTGTTTGTAAAATTAAGAAAAAAATATGGAAATGTCACCTATGTGTCGAGGTGATGTCTAGACTATAAAACTTAAAGATAAATTTTTAAAGTCGTTGCTAAGAGAACGACCAAAAGTGCTGCACCCAAACTTGGTATCTACCTCAAAGAAGGTCGTATTTTTGCACCTGGTGAACAATACATATTTATGCAGCATTATAATAAAATCTTGAACTTTTGATCTGCAATAATTTATTGACATATTTGATGTAAATAATTCGATAGCGAAGAATTTTTCCACATAAACATTCGACCTTTACCAATAAATGAATACATCCTGTTGCTTATGTTTTCTTGGTTTATTTTACGTCGTCGCATTAGTCATCGCCAATCGATTTAATGATTTATTGCTTAGATTTCTGTGTTATTATTATCTGACCGCCTGACCTAATGCAATGCGTAATTGATAAGAACTATAAGGTATTTTAATTAGACACAAATTAATTAAACCTACTAAAGTGCTACTGGAAAGTTTTCTTACTTTGTAAATGTAAACAAATTATCAGATATAAGGAAGTGCATAATGTTTGTTTTTTTTTAAGTTTTGTTGTGTCAACCCTGCATTGCCTGACATTTCGTTGCGCCCGCGCACCGGTCGGCCTTCGAACGTATCGAACGAAACGATACGTTCGAAAATGCTAAGGGTCATGTCTTGGGAACCATCTGGTGTGGCCCGAAGGCATATTTGTACCGAAAGTATGAAATGCTTAGTACTATCACGATTTTGATCTTATGACAGGCAGCAACACAAATTTAGAACAAGCGAAAATCGACCTTATTGCTTCGATATAAAGCGTTGCCATCAAAGAGTTATTGATGTTTGGTTGACTGTTTTCTAATGACCTCCCACCCACATAAATCGGCAACGTCTTGTTTAATGTTTGAAGATGGTAATTAACTGATGTGTCAGGATGCTTGCAACAGCTGTGATTAACTCCTACATGGACGAGGTGATAATTACCTATAAACATTGCCCAAATTGATTTCACAAGTTAGCGCTGAACCTATAAAATCAATTGCTTGATTCGGACTGGCTGGTACTCAAGCAAATACGGCAAGACTAGGCCGAACCCACTACCCAGTATTCTTTAAGAAAATATAAGCAGAAAATATATTACATTTTAAGTGTCTGTAAACTTAATAGTCCATGCACCATTTAAAAGTGAATGGATTTTTCGCCGGTTTAAGACAGAACAGTGTTGTTAAATTAAAAAAATTAAACGCCAGTGCGTTTTATTTTCAATTTCTGACTTCCGTGACATTAAAATTAGTCAATGCCAATCTGATCCTCATTATTTTAATTATATGTCGTTCGTTGATCACGTATGGAACGCCTACGCACGAAACATAGTTATTAAACAACTTTGTCATTGTAACCGCAAAAAATCGCCAAGAGGTAAATAGAGTTCAAATTCGCTTGTAACTGTAATTTGAAAGGAAAGGTAATAGAAAAACGTCGAAACAGTTTTGTGCATTGCTTAAAAAAGCTAGGGTTCAATTGCAGCATGGGTGTAATACTGACGTGTTATACATATAGGTAAAGCGTACCTAATATCTATATATAAAAAAAAACTGCATCAAAATCCTTTGCGTAGTTTTAAGATTTGCAAATAATAACAAATAAAATATAATAATAGTGTCTTCAAAAATTAGACTAAATGTTTTAATGTGTAAACTATCACCAAACTAATTTGCTTCTGTAGCCAGCCATCACTTTCACATTAAAATTAACATGAAGTGTCAAAAACCATTTGTTAAGACTCGCATGAATTAATAATACTATCGTAATAATATAATACCAGTCTGTATCTCTTATGTAGTTTTACTAAACGAAAAGAAAGTTGTGTGACAAGTTATGTCAGAACGCGCGACATTTTATAATGAACAATTTTGTTTATATTTGGCACATTAGCAATGCTAATTTAATTCTGGAGAAAATAATCAGCTGAGCTAGTACAAGATCCGTGAGAGAATATTATGATAAAAGAAATGTAAAAGCGAACGTGTGTGTTTTAGTAAAAAAGGGAAAAAATGTGGGAAAGCCGGACTGATGGTGGCTATAATTGCAGGCGGTGTGAGTAATGGTATTTCCTGTGCGAGTGGATTTATTGCAATCTCTTGATATTCTTATGTTTACAATAAATACTGCAGTGTAATTCATGTACAAGAAACTAAGTAGTCACCGATAATTATGGAACAGATTTGAACAAAAGGTTCTCATAGAAATAAACACGAACGGATTTTTTCGTACTCCTCAAAATAATGTCTACCGGGTCATAGGAAATAATATATATCATAAAAAAATAAGCTAATACTCCGAATTTTTACCTACCATACTAACACTATGGATTTCTATGTCTGTATTAAAGCTATATTTTTATTATTATCCTAAAGAAACCAAAGATCCAAGACTCTGCTCAACTCGGCGTCGGTTGATAAATTTTTCAAATTATCGATCAAACGAATCGACCTCGGGAATCGACCTTTTAAAGTTATTACCTGTCTGCAGGCGTAACAAATCATTGTGAATTAGGCTTCACTATATCATTCCTAACGTTGCGAAATGCCTCCTAATACCTAAGAACATTAAGATCCATGATAGGTCTCTTATTGCGAGACGAACTGCTAATATTTATTGAGGTATTAATTTAATGCTGACCAATTCTGTTGGTAATGTCGTTGTATGAGTCATCCTATCCATAAAGTACACTCAAGTTCTACAAAAAACTTAATATAAGCTTTTTAATTTTACGGTTATTATAAAAAAAAAAAACGATTATCCCTTTAGCCGAGCCAAATATATAGGCTTAGAGAGAGAAACGACTGGTATTGAATAGTCTGTAATAACTAGCCAATTATCAGTAATTCTATCAAATAGGCAATGACAATTGAAATGACTACAAATACAGCCCTAACTATTGTTCTACCGAACTAATTTAAATAAATACCAACATTCGTAGAATAGAAATAGAAACAGAATTTTAATTACCCATTGTGAAAGCCTTACAAGCTGAATAGATAAGCAACAACAATCATTTCCGTGCCACTCTCTAGGACCGAAACCAGGTGACCGATGCCGATACCAAATCAATAAGGAAGTAACAATGAAATGTCGCACTTGACCTTAAAAGAACCGGTACCCATTGTCAAGCAAAAATGATCCTTATTGCTATGTCTATCATCCAATATTTTGCATTCATAAAAATATTGTCTGCGTGACATGCAAATTTGATCTTTATCGTTCGAACAATTAGCTTTCAAGTAGGACAGCTACATTTGAATTATGTTATCGATAATTGAAATGTATTTTTTGGTGTTTAATATTAATTTGCATTATGTAACCGTAAGTTGGTACGTAGTTTAGTGAGATAGAATGGAACAATTATTAAAATTGGAATCCCAACCATTGTGAAAGGATCTTAGCCATTGCATTTTCTTCTTCTTTCTAGCGATAAAAATCGTGTATTCCCCAAGCCATTAGTTAGTATAAGAGCCTCTAATACAGGTCAAGATATGATTGACATGAGTCCTCAGCCCGTGGTCTTAATCCTTCCAATGACTCACTTAATTCGTCGTGAGATTTGTCTGCCTGACATATCCCCACGGTACAGCGGACATACTCGTATATATTTATTATTCAAGCAAAAGTGTTTCCGCAAATGTCGTGTCGTTTCAATTTGGTTTGTTTCCTCTTGTATTAACACCTTACCTCTTACGCATATTGTTATCAACGGTAAACGATTTATCATCGCACTTTCTACCTGATACAAATATTTTAAAATAAATTCGATCATACGTAAGTTCTCTTTTGCAATAAAGAAATTAAAAAAACTGTTCATGCCCTGTTTGGTTCTTTATGTGCGCTTTAGGTTGATAATCCCTTAGCTAAGTATCCCTAGTCTCATTCAAACGGGCACTCCAGTTTAAATAGAGCAAAAATCCTGGTCCATTTATTTCCCTTTTGAGATGTATCGTAGGTTGACAATCCCTGGCCTACTCTCCACTACTCCTGGCCTATAGAACCACGTCACTAGCTTACGGCACTGGCGCTAGTGCCCTACTTGCCTTTGTTCGCGCTAAATACTGGTCAGTGTGTAAGTGTATGGCTTCTGTTTGCTCGGCTACGTTTGTGTGGTTTATGTAAGGACCTGCTTTAGGTCTGCTATCTGTGTCAAGTAATATTGCTTGCGTTTTTGGAGTTGGTTCAGGTTGCTTTTCTTGGTCCTTTTCTTTACTATAGACCAGTTTTATATCATGAATGAGAGTAGGAGTTTTTTGGAAACATTTATAAAAATATTGATACTTTTTCATCCAGCCTATAAGTTATTTTCTTTACTATTATTTACTATTACCTTTCACAACTACTTGTAAACCTTTGCTTAATTATTTGAACGCTTAGTATTTCTCGATGAAACTACCGTTCTGGTCTGTCTAGCAGTTTCTTTGATTGTTTATATGTTTTCACTTTTACCTTTTTCGTCACTTTCTTTTCTTCATTATTTACTACAATGTACTGTTGTTTATGGGACAGATATAAAATAAATGACTGACGCTCACGATTTGACTTGAACTTGTCTTTGTCGGACGTTATTCAGCAGTGGCAAGTAATATTTATCTTTCTACTTCTATTTCTTTATTTTGTATCAAGTAACGATGTAATGCCTCAATCAGATTACTTTTCTATCCAATTTCTTTTCGAAAGAGACCATAAAATCTCCAGCTAGGTATCATGATGACCGCAAAATGAAATTGAAATCTGTACCAACCAGATTCACGCACATTGAACACTTTTTTTCTTACGTGACCTTGTCCAAGATAATCTGGCTATTGTGGTCCAATTGCAATGATTACATTTTTTATCTCCAGCCTTGTGGTTGTGTAGAAAAGGATAGATTCTGAAGTAGCCTTAAGAGATAGGCTTGTGTGAGTGGGTAGTTCGTCACTTTCTCCATATTTTACTATTGATTTTACTTAGTGTCTTTCGAGACCTTAGAAATCTATCTTTAAGTTTAACAATATATATTCTATTCATCTTTTAAGAGCGAAAGTAAATTTCGTCGACATCTTTGTGTTAAACATTTAAGTAAAGTTTCCATTTGACAGTCTTGTGTACCTCAAGACAAATTTCAAGTTGTATCGCAATCGGCATCTTGCAAAACGCACAGATGCAGAACTAATGTCGATTTAGTATCGTATTCGGTAACTAGTCGGTGCTATTTATCTGTTTCCCTGATATTATTACGAGCGTAACTAGCTCTTATTATATCGTGATTTACAACAAGCTTCGACATGGCGTTTCCTCCGCAACTTGTGTGAAATGTTTCGCCGTGTATGCTATCATTTTCTCTCTTACATAGCTTGGAAAACATTATGCCATAAACGTTAAGTGTTGGACATGAGATTCTAGTTGATCAATTATTTTGAAAGAAATATTGTCTACAGCGAAAGTTAGTAACAGTTTTACATTTATGGGTTAAGTTATGTTGTGGATGTTGCGCCTTCCGTTGTAGAAACACCAATGTTTATCTTAAACAATAAGTTTTCTTTATTTATTCTTAGTTTGTTTATGTTAAATGAAGGCTGTTATTAAAAACGTGTTGCGCCAACCCCAAGTAAAATAGGACAAGAGCAGGAAGACGATGATGAAAAAAGTCTTTTATTTTTTTTTTAATTAAGAAAGACTATTTAACTGTATTAAACATTTCAAAACCTTAATACTTTTAATTACACGGCATTTTTCGTCAAACCTCATCACGTGAAGTGCTAATAAGTCAGAAATAATTAATTAGGAAGCGTCTGCAACAATGTTAGCGACTGTGAATTTACAACGTTACAATACAATATCTGAACGTTGTCGGCGCGACCGTAAAATGATGTTATCCTTAGATAATGTGAGTTATTGGACTTGTGACTTGTGGTACTATTTATGTAAGTTGGAAACAACGTATGCGTTGTGTTGAATATTAAATTAGAATTTATTTGGGATCGTAGGTTTATGATTAATTCACATAAGTTCTATCATCATCATCTTCCTGCCCTTATCCCATTCTACTTGGGGTCGGCGCAACATGTTTTTTTCTTCCATTCTCCCCTATCAGAGGTCATAAGTTCTATCATGATATGAAAAAATACTGTAGATCAATACCTACGGTTCATGACTTTTGGACTGTATGTAGATACAAATATAACTTCTCTTCGTTTCTTAAAAGACTGAAAAACAAAATTTTAGCTCACCATCTGTCAAACCTTATGTAAAAACTTTTTTTGCTTTTAAATCTTTCTTAGCTACTACTAATTGTGATCAGTAGGTAGTAGTAGGTACATTTGATTATAGATCACCATCGACCTGCCCCAGCTTCGCACGAAGGAAATACTGATATGTTGTCGTATAAACCTTCCGCTTGAAAAACTATCTATTACATAAAGAAGCTTCAAAATCCGTTGCGTAGTTTTAAAGATTTAAGATAACAGACAAACAGACAGCGACAGCGACTTTGTTTAATACTATGTAGTGATATTGAAAAGTTCACACGAACTAGGAATTTTAAATACTATCACCAAAAAGATATGTAGGATAATCAAAAAGAAGTACGTCTGATTGCAGTTATTAAGTAGTATGCGGAAATCTGAACATTGCTGGTTTAATAAAGTCATTCATAATATATGTTGTGTATGTGACTTGCATTATTTATTGTATCGATGAGTCATTGCAAATTAATTCGTGACCAGGACCTGTTTATACAATGCACAAGGTCTTTTGAGATACTGTAAATCTAAAATGTATTTAAGGCTTAGGTTATTAATATAAGTTTTAATATAATGTTAACACTTGAAAGATAATGTGTTAAGTGTATTGATTATTGTGGAATTTTAAGTGTTTTATTTTGGTACTTGTATCTATCTCGATGTAATCATATTTGAGTACCTACTTTTGAGTACTTATCTAGTAAAACACGTCTAGGTATTATTTTTAGTTGTTTGTAAATAATCTGTTAAGTCAAAATGAGGTCAAAAATGGAGATAATATATTTTTTGAGATACTGAAAGTACATACACTGAAAGTCGATTCTAACATTACTTGTGATAACGTTACAGAAGACTTATAACTGAAATTATTTAGGTTCTAAACACATTAATACAGCGCCATTTTATTTTATTATCATCTAGTCTTGAACTAAGCAAAGCTTGTAATTTGAGTTCTAGACCATAGAAAACATACGAATTATACATATTACAGACAAATTAAATACGCCAAGTCACAGAAAAAAATCATGCTTATCACACAAACTTAGTCAAAGGTCGGAATCGAACTGGTATAGCAGTCAGGTCCACTAACCACTGGACCAACAGTCCAGCAGTACATCTGAGTCAGTGTTATAATAGTCAGACTGCTAGGCACTGATACACTGGAGTATAAATACTGTTAAATACGTCAGACGCGAGATATCGAGACAAAGAACGCGCTACTGTTCATAGTTGTGCAATCGTGAGCTCATCGCAGTATTCTTGGTGCAGATTCTATTGATTTGCTGAAATATTACCGAAGATTATTGTGGAATATAGTATGAGAAAACTAGAGGTGCTGAGTACTAAATGCTGGCTTTTGCTCTGGATCTTTTATTGTGCATTACTTAATACAAGTAATAATTGGAAGAAGGGCAGGTAAATGATGATGATATTTTAATTAGGTTAATCGTCAGCTTACTGTGAGAGTACAGTCTTTTAGGATTAATCGGATTAATTAATTTTCTTCGACCGTCAACGATCACGCTATCTTGATAAACATGATGAATTGAACTTTTATTCGTATCTTCGAACATTGGAATTGCCTGGAGAAACCCTCAGTCGAACCTTACACTTAGCATATTGAACAGTTTAGTCTTCTTGTTGACAATTGAGAACTGAGTCAGTCTTGCTGACAAACAAGCATATGTAAATACGCGCTTAAGATAGACATTTTAGAACGCAATTCGTTCGCAGTTTCACAAAAACAAAAGAGAAATGAATAATAAAGGCAATTTTCAACGAGGCTTGTATAATTGAGACAAATTAAGTAAATTAGGAGACAAAGCAAGATTCGCAGATGGAATTAGTACACTTAAAAGCCATTGTTTATGAAAAATTGTCGTTTCTGCTCATCATGATCAAGTTACCAATAAATTGTGTGGAATAGAAACTGGTAATATCAGGTCCTTTGTCTTACTCAAATGTTATTCTTCCAAAGGCCAGCCTTAATTAGGATATATCTAGGAAAAAATTGCAGAAAGGCAAAATTTTGGTCATTAGGCTGAAGAAATTAAGTAATGTTGATGGATGGAGAGGAAGGGGAAAGCCAAAGAAAAGTTAAATGAATTGTTTAAGAAATGATATAAATGAAAAAGGAGTAAATGGTACTATGACGTCTGATAGGGGGAGAATGGAAGGAAATAACGTGTTGCGCCGGCCTCAAGTAAAATGGGATAAGGGCAGGAAGATGCTGACGATGATGGATGAGGCGTTCAAAATGTACCTGCATATGCCAATGACAAAAATGCCAATCATGGAGAATGACAATTGGCATTTTGGTGATTGCTTGATCTAGAAGAATTCGTACATTCATAGACGTAATCTTAGAATCTTCGCGAAAGTCCAACTTTGCATGTCCACAACATAATTATCTATATCCATATCTTATCTATACATTCGCTTCTACATTATTCACCGGATTATTGCTTTTCGTTATTAACAGCCGCGTAATTACAAGGAGTATATCATCAAATTGAAGTCTAATTAATCAATGGACACGCGAAGAAATATAAATTACTGCTATTTTGTCTTTATTGAACAATGGAATGGTCTAAGAACGTCGTTAATTTGCTAATGGTTCGTGATGTCATTTTTAGCATAATTTCTCGTTTTGTATTTTATGTAGATACTTAGTAGTTTTTGTCGATATTATAAGTCGCCTTTTTGAAAAATAATTTTGACATTCTTTCGTACTTACTTTTCTCTTTAACTTATAATATTCTTTTATGCTTACAATGATCTTGCTATTAGTTGATGGATGGCTTATGGAGTTTCTTGTCATATCTTCTCCATTAAAATGACAGTTTGGAACTGGGCTACTAGAATCAGTAACGTTTTGGAAGTGCCTAAGAAGACCTACTTGAAATAAAAACCTTTTGACTTTCATCTTGATTTTGTGCTGTCATCATCATTTACCCTTGTACAAATGCCTCTGTCTTAGCATCATGATCCATGATTGTTAATACAAAATAATACTTATTTCATGTTATTATTTCCATACATATTACAAGTATTATAACATATTTACCTTGCACCTTACCGACGTCATCTATCACCAATACGTGACCGTTCTGCGTCAAGGAACGTGCGACAACATGTGGACATGTCGCAATAATGTCTGATTCATCAGTCTCCTACCTATTGTAATAAATAATAAGTGATTTTATTACCATCTTAAGTTAATTCTCTTTGTAATGGAAAATCTGTCTTGTATTCTTGCGAGTATTAGCGTTGTTGAAGATTAAAAGTAATTACTTAGACTTGTAGGTAGCTATTATGATGTAAGTCTTGGAAACTAGTGGTATTGTATGGTTTAAACTCCGCTTTAGAATTGTTCTTTATTGTAAAGGTAGAAGTACAAGAGTACAAGAATCCTTTTGTTGCAATTCAAAGTATCACTAAATTATTGACACGATTTTCTTTCCACAAAAGATTCCTAATGTTTTTGAAATCTTCTTCCAGTCTCAGTAAACTTAGCGATTGTTAATTAGGCCTCCACGATCCATTTACTAAACATAAACTCTGTCCCCCATGAATCACCGATTGTTAATCCCAATGATATTTACCTTCTAAGTTCTATTACATTACCGGGCAGGTTAACCTTAAGTTATCAACTACCTACCATAATCTAACTACCAGTTATTTCGGCGTAATGTTAGTATAATTAAAGTTAATTACCATCGTATTTGGTTACAATAGGAACAGGTTTATAAATAGCGTGTTTGCCCACAATTAGTATATTACTTTTTATACTTTTTGGTTTCGTTTCGCTGGAGTGGTTTACTCAGTTCCTTGTGATGGTGAATGCCTTGGTTGTCGAGTGAAAGTTGCGTAAAGTATGGTGTTTGTTTCCCCTTTTTGTATGGCTTTTGGTGGGGTTTCGACCGGATATATAAGTGTAGGGGTGTGGTGTCGAAATGTCGAAAAAAGTTTGACTGTCTCTATTTTTAGAAACATTTTTTTTTGGTAATCATATGCTGTGTGGGGTGGCTAAATCTATCGAGTAGATCATTGTACAAACTCATTAATCCATAAGTAATTATATTCGATGACATGAAAGGTAATAATACCAACCATTATTTAACTCAAAGGTACAGATGATAAATAAAACTTATCTAAAACAAATGAACAACAAACAAACTAAGGTGTGGTCATCAGAAATACGACAAAGCAGGCCTTTTAATGCCAAGCTATTATTTACGAGCTCTTGCAAAATGAAATACCAAGGCCTAAGCCATCGCTTGACAACCGCTATGGTCTCTTAGACACGTAATTAAGACTTTATTTTTAACCTTTGTGGGGAAATGATTAATCAATCGCGTAGATAATTGGTGGGTTTGTGGGGTTACAAAAGAGTTTTACTCTTTTATGTGGACAGATAAGCTGTGTTTGCTGTCAGTCAAATAGCTAATAAGTTTTTTAATACGATTTAAATGTCAAGTGTACTACACGTCTCGGTGTTGTTCTTACAATCGTGCGTCAGGTTGAATAATTACTTTATGAAACATACTACAATATAGGTATTTAAGAGCCCAGAACTACCGGCCTTTAAGTCCTGACTTAAATTTGCACTGATTGGCAAATACTGTGGAAATGATGAATATGTTATGACCGAAAGAATCATGAAAATTAATGGTCCTTAGAATATAATATTTTTGGTAATACTTAGACTACAGATGGGTCGTTGGGTATCGATTCTGGATGAGGTTTTTGGGTTTTCCGCCATGAATAATCAGTTTGTAGTCTGCGTGCCGGCTATCCAGGGTAAGTTGGGCAGGCCTGCCGGGGGCGCGGTGAATGCGAAACGAACCCCGTACCCCCGGCATTAGGTAGATGAGGACGCTCCAGTGGTTTTAGCTGGCAAAAGTCCGGCACACCCCCTCGTCAACCCCTGTCGAGGGACTGTCCATGAGGATTTCTGCTGCGATACAAAAAAGCGTGAGTCGCGTTTGAGAGAAACAAAATGTTGAAATCACTTGGACAAACTCCTTTCATGCCACAAATGAAACAACATGAAACTAAAATGATTAATAACTCCGTCCATTGGTTTTGTGACTTGTGTCATCTGTCAAGGTCTCGAATATTGAAGATGTCATTTAAATATTCTTGTTTAGAAGTTCATGGTGCGTGAATGTCAATTGAAGGTCACTTAAAAATTAAAAATATGCCCACAAAAAATAACATTTGATATTTCCATTTGATTTGGATATTTGATACATCTTAACAACCTTAACAGGTTTGTTAAAAGTAGTTAAAGGTTTTTTATGTGACAATTTAGTTTCATTACGAATAGGATTAGAAGTGTCACATGGATATTTAATTGTTTCATTCAGACAAAGAAGAAGAGTCTCTCTGCTGTGCACAGGTCTCTTCCCAAGGTTTCAGCATAGATCCCTGCGCTAGGCATTTACTTATAGCTGCAAAAATATTACCCCCGTCTAACGCAGTAGGTTAAAAAGTAGCTTATGTGTTAATCTTGGGTGACAGCTAACTCAATGCCAAACTTCATTTAGTTCATTCAGTCGTTAAAGCGAGAAAGAGTTACAAACATCAATCCATCCATCCATACTTACATACTTACGCGTTTATAACATCAGTAGCATATTTAAAAACAACCTTAAAATGAATACAAAGTTATAATTAAAAACCAAACCAAGTCCCGAAGTACCTTTTATAACATTAAATACCTACAGTATAATAATTACATTGAATACAGTATGTTCATTGAATGATTACCTTTATACAGTTATATCAACTCAGTTGTGCGCGCGGCACTTTGTGTGCGTGCGCTTGTAAATATACAACTGTCATTTGTGTGACAGTGACGCGCCAGTCGTCGACTGTACCTTTTGTCACGCACACAAAGTCACTGTGATATGTACAAGGTTTACCCACACATAGGGCCGCGCGCACAACTGAGTTGAATTATCTATAATGTTTGAATTCCCAAAGGTTTTATAACTAAGTATTGTTGAGATCAGATCTGTATCATACGACATTGAGAGAAGGTCATTAGTTGTACAGTCGGCTACAGAACATTTTTACGTTGCCATGGTTACGGATTTTTTGGTTATGTCACTTTGTTGATTGATTTTACGTTGTAAAAAGGTGTTTTGTGATATCAACTCGTTTTGATTTTACTGCTAAAAAATATGTTTGTTTGTGTTTTTTTCCTTCAAACCTAGATTTTTTATTCTTTAATTTGCTCTTATTTGTTTTGGGAGCTAAATTACGTTATAACCTAATAACAAGTATAACCAATACGTCAACAACCAATCACAAGTATCGATTTATCATTTTTAAAATGCTATTTTTTTATGTCAATAACGCTTTCATTGAATGTCGCTAAAAAAAGAGAACAATTGTTTTTTTTTCATAATTTTTTATCCCTTCTAAAAACCACCAATTTTACATCAACATTTAACTACCTGAGTGTACAGTTCTTTATTCTGGTACATGTTATGTAGTATGACGGAGCTACCCACGCAGACCTCGAGGTCTATTGTTTGTGAAGACAGTTTTTTGTTAACCGAACGAATTATAAGACTATTAGCCTTTATATGTACTGAGGTACCTGTAATGAAGGTACGAATTAGGCAATCACCTTGTGTTGAGTTTACGTAGCTGTGTTTGTATAAGTAATGTTGATAAAAAATTGATTAGTTTGGTAAAAGTAGAAGTATTGTCATAAGTTTCAAAATCGAAATCAAGTTACTGATTCTAGTTGCGTGATTCCAAAATGTCATTCTTATGGAGAAGAACCGGAAAGAAACTCCATTTGCTATAAGAAGCTTCAAATATCATTTTTTATGCGTCATGACTGCGTTAAAAGAGTTTTGTTTTTACTCAAAGTAAAAGCTGACATATTCATTCCTAATATTATCCGCTACCAAATCTTTCAGAAGCAGCAACGTTCTCACTTTCTCTCAATACTTAGTATACTTACAAAGGCGTGAATTTACTACTAAACGTGTCAAACAAAACACGTAAATTTGCATAGAATTCTCATACAAATAAAGGTAAACTATTAGCTAATGGAAGGGCACTAATAAAACGTTAGTGCGTTTGTCCACTGTTGTAACTCTGAGCCGACTAACCTCCGATCTTTGTAAACCAAATTCTCACTTCGAATTGTTACAGTGATATTACAATTTATGGAATAACTTGTACGATTCTAGTGTGTACTGATAAAACAGAAACGTTAGTGATTTTCGATCTATTATTAGCTACTTTAAAACGTGTATTACTCGAAATACCTAACTCAATTTGTAAGTTTCATCTTTTAAAAGAACTCCGTAGCCTGTAAATACCTATACTATTTTATTCCAACGCCTGAAACAACATTGCGTAGAATATTACTCTGTATCGGCTCACATATTATTTTAAAACGAATATACCAAGACGCAATTACAAATCATTCACATAAATTCAACGTCGGCACCATTGGACAAACACATAAACAGAGCTATACTATTAGCGACAGCATTAACAAACAATGCAGTCGTGACGGACGAAGGCCGGCCATTATAGCAATTGTTATAAGCTAACGTTTACCTGGTGAGGTGACCAGACGCGGAGGCGACGGACCTTAAATACTTACAAAAACTGCAATTTATTATCAATCGTTTTACTACTGTGTATTAGATGTTTTTGTAAACAATTTGAACGTGTTCTTTTAGTGCTGTTTCTCTTTGTGACCAAGAAACTGCGTTAAGAAAGAAAAAAGAGTGTTTTTATTGTATAAAGACGTCCAATATTATATTTCGGGAGTAATTATAACGTCGCGAACCTTGCCATAACCTTCGCTTCGCGAACCCAATCTTTAGACGAATACACATGTCGACCAGATTGCACTGGCTGTGTAGTCAAACCATACATAATGATTGCTGATTTAAAGTTCCTAATTATCCTACAATATTCGTGATTACGTCCTCCCGATCAGCTCTCCCCAGTAACGGCCCTACCGGCAGCTGCCCCCCACGGAAGCCGGCAATTCATCCAATTGACTCCAGCGGCCATCTTCAAACGTGCAGCAATTGACTTTCTTTCTGTGCTATTAAGATGTGATGCAAGACCTAATGGGTAAAGGTCGTCCTTAATTGGTATTAAGCTTTATAGTTATAGATTGGATTAATAACCAGTATAAGTTGACCTGTAAGATTATTTGATTAGTTTTAGCTCGTGTGTAAAAAGTGTAGCAGTTTTAACCATCAATGCACCTACTTTTCTGTTTGAGCTCATTATAAATTGAGTATTAAATCAATTTGTTACGCGATATAAACTAAACGATGCAATTTTGCAAGGTTTTATTGTATAATTATAGTATTTCTACTTGCATGCACCGATTACCTCTTATTACTCCATTATAAATTAGATGAATACTAGTTGTTGCCTGCGACTTCGTTCGTGAAAAAAAATAAAGCGATGAAAAATAGATGTTGGCTGATTCTCACACTTACTGAATGAATATAAAAAATTGCAAGAGAATCAGTCCAGCCGTTTCGGAGGAGTACGGTAACTAATATTGTGACACGGGAATTTTATATGTAAGATAAATTAAACTTTATTAAACCCAGGTCAGAAATACAGGCATAATAAAATCAATCATACTCGAATCGATCTCAAAACTTTCATTCAAAATTGATAAAGCAATAAAAAGTGGTAGTTAAAAGTAAGTGAGGTGAGAGTGAAACGTGGACCAGTCCAGGCAGGCCGAAATGCAGGCCATATCGAGTCCTAGGCCGTCGGGACAGGTCGCATTCCACTTTTACCTGGTCGCATCGAATTCGAGTTTAGGGTACCGTAATCAAGGGTGATCCAGTTTTTGTTTAAAGATGCTTTTGGGCAAAGGATTTTTGTCATATGAGTGTGTTGGTATTTGAATTGTTTTTGTATGTTTTCTGTGTATGTTCGTGAGCTTTTTATATTTGGTCTTCTGTGCAATTTGTGTGGGTTGTTTTATAATATAATATCTATAATTACATTACTTTCAAAAAACTAACACCGGAACAATAATTAGTGTAACATTAATGCGGACATTCAAAGGAAATTGAAATTCTTGTATCATAATTTAAAGGCTTACATGGGGACACAAGTCCAACATGCAGCGGCCTTGTTGAGAACTATAATGTAAAATGTGATGGGACATTTACCAAGAAACATCCACCCCTGTTCTATGGAAGAACAGACATGAACGGCCCAAGGTAGCTATAAGACTATTGTAAATTTTGAAGATGAAACTGATTTGGGCTATTCATAAGATTAATTATGTGTAAGTGTTTCCTTTACTATAGTAAACTATCGCCCTGCCTTTCAATACAGAATGAATTTAAATTGGCAGGCGGTGACTAACGGCCCAAAGATGGGCCCCCTATTATATCGCTTAAATAAGTTGTATTTATTATCACGTCTTGCATCATATTAAGCAATAATATCTTTATAGCTCCAATCGCCTAAATTCCTTAGAAAATGTCACGGAGGTCAAACTAAGGTCAGTTGTATTTGCAATTAAAACGAAAGATTAATGAATAACTTATAGATTAGTTTGTAATTCTAAGGAACGATCGTGGTGCCATTGATCTACTTATATTGTTAACATATTAAGATAAATGATACATGTGTAAGAATGACCTTGGTTGTAGTTCGATGGATGTGTGAAACATTCGGAGTTTCTAAGACGTGGAATGGACATCTTAACACAATTATTTTGTTGACAAATCTAACCTTTTATATGACCACAAAGAAAATAGAAAATGATGATGATAGATACTTACAGTGATTAATAGCATTCCTCCTCTCTCCTAATATGTTCGTGCCTGACAGGGTCTACAATTGCTAACTTGTTATATTTAAAACCTTTATACATAAATAATATAGTACCGAGTATTGGAAGGGGCCATGACAGAACACGAAAGAAATGGCGAGAGGAACTGGATGACATCCTTAGCAATTTGTAGGAAGTAGTTAGGGTTAGGACCACTGGGTGGAATGGAGAGATGTCTTTGCGCAATACAGAGACAAGAAATTAAGGAAAAAGTAAAATGAAGTACGCTATCTCTCTGTTTTCGTTTTGTTAACACCATCTCAAACAGAGAAAGAATCATTTATCACTCTTACTCATCATGTCAACATTCTAGTCAAAAATCTAGGTCAAAATACAAAAGCCTTGTTATAATATAATTAAGTAATTGTACAAATAATGTATTTATAATGACTTAATATAAGATTACTTTTACACTTCAATTTAAGATAATAACTTGATAAGTATGAGTTGTTGGTGACGTCTGACTCCAGCTGCGCAAACGGCCATTTGCATGATTAAAGAAATTAGTCCATCGGGTCAAGGGGCCGTCGTAATAATTGTTATTAGTTTGATCAGATGGCTACTATTTGTTATTTTTTTGTTGTAACTTGAATTTGAAGGCTGTTGTTCAGGAATTTTGTTTTGCCATGTTTGTTCGGTTTGTGTGATTTGATATTAATATTCATGGTAGTTTTATTGGTATTTTATGGTTTTGTTTAAACTTGAGGCCTCATTTAGGGGTCCACCATCATTATTCAAATTAAGACTTCGTTGTAGAAGCGAGATAACCTACTACATTACGCAAAACGGGCTCTCTATTCCATAACCTCATATCTCCTGCTTGGGTAGGTGGTAACAGGTACCTAGAACAAAATTTAACGTTTAGAATTGCGGCCTTCACTTTCAATTCTGTCTGCCATTATAATGTCTCTTGGCCGAATTCAGGCATGGCGGCTAGTGTTACTATGACACCAGCCAGCTACGCAGGATATATTATAGTGCACGATACGCTCATAGCCCGATGGGACGGCAATCCGACACGACCGGAGAGAGATTAGGCGCAGGACTTACATTTTTACGTGCCTTACCTATCAGCCATTAACAGAACTATCAAATCAGAACTCTTTTGACCTCACGCTAATTCAAATTCAATATTCCCTATACGGATGCTTACTATCTTCAATCCTAAGCTAACCATGCGTGTTCATACCACCCCATACTTTCTCCCGTCAAGGTCGCTTGCTACTATGTCACTATTGTTCCCATACATTGTTTATTGTTGTCATGGGAACCATGTGACGTGTACCTTCGAGCTTGATGGCTCCATTAGTACATGTTGTATGGAAAACATTTGATCATATGACTTGATCTTTGAGAGAAATGCTTGATAGTGATCTGTCGTTTATGATTGAATGTTTTCTATGTTGAAGTATACCTTCGCGGTAGTTCTCGAGACAGCTTGAGCATAATTGTAGATCTTTAGCAAATTTTGCTCCCGAATGAAGAAATGGGATTTATTTTCTAAGACTTCCTAAGTTACGTTAATAGTAAGAAAGACTTAACCTTAACAAATTAGCCTTAACTGTTAACAAATAATAATATGTATCTGTACTTATAGACTTCTTAAAATAATTGATGAAAAAAAACTCGTACACATATAGAGTAATCTTTAACTGAACCTTTACAATAAAGGGCTTAAACTATAACATACAAACGTGTACTCAATCTTAATGAACTAGAAAGTTAATCACATAAGAATATAATGAACTTCCACGTTGCTACACAATGGATCGACCAGGGATTAAAACTGAGCCCAATCCTTCCCTTAGCGAAAGTGTATGACAGTTACTATAAGCCAATGACAAGTGGTGAAATGTCTTTGAAACATAAGAAGGTGCATATGAAAGTTAGTAATAAATGCGAGAGTCATTTGTTTGTTTAAAGAGGCTTTATGTGTGTTTTTGTGCATATGGGTGCAGTCTTTTAAAGGTATGGACGAAAGTACATATTATGATGGTAAGAACATTTTAAATACATATTTAGCTATTGTTGTTACTTCACCCGAATTTTCTAAATCTGTTTAGTCGTTTTCTAGTTTTCTAGGTTTAGTGAAACTACCAAACAACAATTAATTTTCACTTTTCACCAGTCTTTTGGGCACACTCCCGGCCGTCAATGATGCGAACGAATTTTATGACGCTATTTTTTAAGCTTTTGTGTATATATTAGTATTCGTTTTATACTATAAATATACATGAATAAAATTAAGAAATCTTAAAAAAAAATGTTCAAATATGCATATTTTCCCAGTTTTTTTACTAGTCCCTATTTGCGGATATTTTGCAGTATTATACAAAGTGACACTTCTGTATCAAACTTACCTACATGTCTATAACGCTATAGTATGTGACACTAGCTGTCACTAACTGTCAGTAAAAGTACAGTAGTGGAAGTGGGGCGATGCGTGTGCGCCGATACTGTTACACAAATAACTTGTCATTTTGTCCACGCATACAGAATTCTAATAGATTTTCTATCATTTTTTATGTCTTTTGTGTATGGCGTATGTATGTTCGATTTCCCATAGATGGCTTCGACATACTAATGTTGCTGTTTAAGTATGGTTTATGTTCATGTTCTTTAGTAGATTTATTGTGCACATTGGAAAGTAAAAAATTGCAGCTAATACATCACTTGGTAATTAGGCTTATGGAACGTTATGATTGCTTAAAATAATCTTACATTTTAGTTAAGTTTGTAACTCACTCTGTAAGATAAAATACCTCTTTTTATATTTTGCCTCTTTTGCTCACAAATAATTTATTTTAGTTTTTGGGAATAACGATTTCTTAAGCAGACACGCCCCATTATACGAAATATTATATTTATTACAGTCTAAAACGAAGTCGTTTCCCCTGTCCGTCCCTATCTAAATATGTTCAGTTCTTTTAAAGTACGCAGTAAATTTTAACGCATTTCTTTTGATAAGCAGAAAATTGTAAGAGGAATTATAAAAACAAAAGAATTGCCTCCGTGCAAAGCTTGGACATATCGCTACTTAATAATAACATAATAATTTTACATAAACTCTCCTAACAAACTCCTCTTTGACTCCCTATTAGGTTCAGTTGGATGAGTCCTACATCGCGTATCATAACCGTTTGATAAGCCGAGATTAATACACCAGATGTACTGATAAGTGCAGTGAGTGTGACTGCCGGCTCTGTTCCGAGGGAGCGTGGAGTGAGGTGTGTAATGGTTAACATGTGGGGTAGTAAAAGGGCAGTATTGTTAGTTACGCAAGAACTTGATTTAAAGGTGCAAATGTAAGGCTTTTGACTGTGATTTCGTACTTTTGGTTGAATTGGTATCTTGCTTAGATATTACGGTTAAAAAAAATGGTTCTATATTTTAGCCTCAGTCTAACAAATAGGCAGGATTAATGGGGTACCTACGTGGTACGTACGTACTTTTTGAGGGTTTGCATTTAGTTTCGATATGTACTTTCCGTTTTTCCAAAGATAATCTTTATAAATATTCTTTATTGCAAATCACATGAAAAACAGATTTCATAAACGTAAAAGTCCCATAGTTATGTAGGAGTATTTGATTGTATATTTTATACACAAATTAAATCAATCCATACTTATTATAACTCAAGGTTACCTTACCTATCCCTGGCGTATTCCCTACTATTCCTTAACTTAGTCACGTTTAGCAGGTAGGTATAACTAGTTACGAAGCTACTTGCTAGTTATTCACTAAAACACAATTATACGAGTGCGGTGACGTTGTTTATGTTTCCCACACTCATTGTGGTCGTTCTGAGAAGTACTGAGAACTAGAAAAACCTCGTGTCAATTGCTATTGCCTGTCATCTTGACGAAGATTGCGGGTTTACTTGATAAACTTGTAATTACTGTAATTAGGTGTAACACCTGCTGTAAATGAAGGCTGAGGGTTTGAGATGTTTGGTGTGTAAATCTGAATACATCTAAATTGTCTTTTTGATAGTAGATCACGAACGATTCAAATACATTGGAATTAAACCTATAAGTTTCACTTCAACTTACATGACATTTTAACACAAAAGTGATACACAGAAATCGAACCGTTCACATCACACGTTCCTATCTGACGTCATCTTGCAAGTCTACACTCTTTGCAGCTATATCATCTTTTACACAATCCATCCATCGTTTCTTTGGTAGTCCTCTTCCCCTATATCCATCCACATTCATGCCCAGCAACTTCCAGTTTATACGTCAAGTATTGTATTGAATAAAGTAGAACTAAGTTATGCTTTAAATAGTACATTAACAGCTAGTATATCAGTAACTGCATCTAGAGTAAAGCTCAGAAGGAAGTTATCGCGGCAATCGCACTGCACAGCAAATAGTGTCTGACCGATAGCGAGGTCGATGACCTACTCGTAACGCACTGCGTTTGACCACAGTGCCGGTTCTACAGTAGCCCAAGTTGAGAAAACTGAGGTAGGTAATGCTTAATCTAAATTGCATACACAAGATATTCAAATTCAGACTATTTATTGCACGTTAATACGAGGGACTTAATAAAATAACAGGCACAGCTTAGCTTGTTATTCTTAACACGCTTTTGTATCAAATTCGGATTTTTATATTTTGATGAGAGATCTTCGAGCTTATAATACCTTATACCTTTGCCTATAATACCTTTTAATCCCGAACTATTACTACCACTGCAAAACTTCACACTGAAAAACCCAATAGGTAGGTATTATTCAATGAAAATACCACCTATACAGAAATCGCTCAAAACTCACAATACTGCCACTACGTCTGGTATCTCATACTAACATACAAGCAAAACATCAAAGACCTTATAATAGACAGCGATAAACATTGATTGATTGAAGCAATCACACATGAACTTGTTATCAGAAGAGAAATGGCAGGGGTCACTGACCTTCGCACTGTCCACTGGCCGGTTAATTTATGTAACAGTTATTCCATCGCCTCTTTAGTTGCGAGTAGTAAAGAAAGTACAACGGTTGGAGGTAGGGAGTTAGCATAAAAACGGTTAAGTTTGAGTCGGATTTGCTCACCTATAGTTCCGTATACAATCATTCATGAAAACAAGTAAAAATAGATGACCATCATGGATATTTATTTGATGACAGGCCTGTTGGTTAGTAGCCCTGACTACTATACCGGAGGTCGTGGGTTCGATTCCCAAGACAAATATTTGTGTGATCAGTACGATTATTTGGTGTCTGGGTGTCATTTATCTGCAATATGTATGTATTTAGAAATGTATATGTAATATTTATGTTTATCAGTTGTCTAGTACTCAAAACACAATCTTCTTTAGTATGCTTAACTTAAGACTAGATGGGTGTGTGAATGTGGAAAGAAATAAACGGAACCCTAGGCCCTTGTCAGTTGTCAGCAACAAGAAAACCTCTTTAATTGCTTCATAACTATAATTACAAATAAATAAAATACGTGTGCCTCAGTAGCAGTCAAGAACAATTATATCAGCTTCCATAATCGCTTAATTCACTGTCAGATAAATATTAAATATTGCTTCTAGTAATAACCGCGCAATTATTTGAAAAGCTTGTAATTGGTTATCAAATGTTCTGTGAGAATAATTTTGTGGTATTTTATAAATGTCTGTTGTCAAATGACGTTACTAATAAGTGGTGGGATAAAAGACACTTAATTAGGCATTAATCATAACTGACTTTGTCACTACAACTGTATGCATAAAGCAAGGCATGCAGATATAACATTATTATTTAGATTACTAATCACTCAATCAGTCTCCTAATATTTCAGATTAATTCTTTGATTAACTTAGCTTTGCTATTAAATTGAGTTAAAAACACCATATGGGAACCACCATTAAAATATTTAATCTGATATTGCAATGGCGCAGATCAATACCTACTCAACCATTTATAATTCTATATACACATTAAAAATAGACTTGTGCCCAGGAGTACATTTACAGACTACTATAAATATAAAAAAGAAATAACAGTCAGAATAACAACATCACAATTTCCAAAGTTTGTTTCAACTTGATCTACTGCTGGGCTATAGACTGCAATGCAACTGTTATTGTAATATGCATAGCAAAATGTGACCGCTCGATCGCTTACAGAAGGGTCATCAGCGTTTTTGTGCCGGCCTACATAATCTACATGCATTATACTACTGCTTATAGAATTTATTTACATTTTATTATAAAAGAACAGAGTGAAAACTTAAAAGAGATACGGAACTTGTGATATTTTTTCTTCTGAAGATGAACAAGTTATTGTTGTTTAGATTTTGTGAATTAATCTTTAACGATGTATATTGTTACCATTTTTATGTAGGTATTTATGCAAACTGCTTAAACTTAGATTTTACTACGGATACCTTTTAATTTTTGCGGTACACTCTGATCTTCCTTAGTAATCCGTAAACACATTACCAATTCTTCTACTTAATTTTTAATTTTACACAAGATCGTAAATCTTTGTGTAAAATTTCCATCCAACCGATGGTGCCCCCCCCCCCCCTCTTCTACTAACATTAACGTATGTTTTTCTCCATTAGAAACCATAATTACATGAGCCACGATAACTTCCTACGAACATAATATTCCGTTTTCCGCAACATGATAATATCTGTTTACATCAATATTATCATTTGTATCGAATTTTACACCAATATCAAATATCGGAGTTTCTCGAGGGCTTTCTCGGGTCAAAGTTTGATTCCCGATGTGTTAGAGGTTATGGTAATTGCGTCATAGGTATATTTGGTAATAATTACACACATATTATGGTAATTCAGGCCTGTAATATTGTAAGATGGAAATAGGTACTACGTAGTTTATATGTTTGTATTTAATTTTCTCTTTTTCCAACTCTAACCCCCGGTTTCTATAAGACTGATCCACTGAATTTGTCAACAAATCAACTGATCACGATTGTGATTGGTTGACTATAAAACTTACAACCAATAACAGAGCTTGACATGAGATTTGACTGACGATTAACAAATTTTTGTGTTGGTTAGCGCTTGAGAAACCGGGGGTAAGTCTTTGCCCAAGTGAATCATGAAATTAAAACTAAACTAAAATTCCATTTAACGCAATAACCATTCCATGAGACTTACTCTCGTGTAACTAATATCAAAATGAGATTGATTGTTTATAAACCACACTGTTTCAATCTCACAAAATAGTCGTTATCATCTTAGCCAGTTTGGTTTTTAAACTTACACTTCGTACTATAATTTTAACAACATCATCGATCCAAAATAAACCTAACTATAACTACTTATCTTTCATACGATGATCAATGATCAGTAGTCGGGAGACACGCGCCGGCACGCAACCCCGGCCCACGCGTACGTTACGCAACAATAGGGTCAATCCACGTGTTACTGACCCCTAACGAAACAATAAGACTCTTCATTGTGTACGTCTGATAGTTTTTGTGATGCTATATCTCATCTTAGGTATACATATAAAATTCCTGTGTCACAATATACTGTTACCGTATCCCGTGTACTGTTAGTAATGTACTCGTCCGAAACGGCTGGACCCATTTTCACCTAATTTTATAAATATATTATAGTATTCAGTAGGTCTGAGAATCGGCTACTATCTATTTTTGATTTGTTTTTTTTTTTCGCGAAAGTATTCGCGGGCAACAGTTACAGTACAGTAGTTATATGAAATCAAAAGGGATTTGTTCAATAATAAGGTTTAAATCGGGAAGTTCGACTCGCGACTCCATTGCCGCGTCAGCTCATGATTAAAGAGTGTGGTTGGAAAAACATCGTGAGGAAGTTTGGATTCCAAATATTGAAATCTGAAATCGCCAATCCGCAGTCAGCTAGCGTGGTGATCAATGTTCGAACCTACTCTAACTGGAAAGAGGCCTGTGCCCAGCAGTGAGACGTGTGTATAAGTTGGTTTATTATTATTAGTCTATATTAATTCTTTGATATGAAAGATACATCAGACAGTGCCATCGCACCACCCACACGTTACGTAACAATGGGGTCACAAGTTGGTGTGACTGACCCTGACATTCACCATCCTCTAGCTGGTTTTATTTTATACTATCTACTGTGTTACCAAGTGTTATCTTTTATATAGATACTATGTATATTCAGGTAATCATTCATTGCAAGTATCGTGTATAGAAATGACCTATGAATATTTTTTTCTATTCAACTGTAATCTGGATTCCAAATATTGGTACCTAAAATCGCCAACCCGCAGTAAGCTAACGTGGTGATCAATGCTCAAACCTTCCCTTTATGGGAACAGGGCCTGTGCCCAGCTGTAGGACGTGTATGGGCTGAGAACAAATATTAAAGAAATGAATTGCTGTATAAGTACTGTTTCATCTTCTTTTGACATTAAGAATAATGTGAACTTGTCTATATAAATATATTACCTATGTAATTTATGCCCCTATCCTTCAACGTCAGTATCGGAAATTTTAGTATCAACAATCATTAAAACAGGTTGGAATAAAACAATAAAGGTGTGTCTATTTATACAAATCTAAATCATGATTAAACTAAAATAATTTATGTGTTACATCATATCTTACCTACGCATGTCATCACCAGATGGCGTGGGCGGGTGTTAAATTAAATCCATTTAGCACGTTGTATCCACATCTCCACAGTTTCATAATTACACAGCGACAACTCATAAACAATGTTTATCTGCGATCCTTGTAATCAAATATGTATGCATCATAATAAAAATTACGGTGAGAGTTGTCCGCGCAGGTGCGCAAGCGCAGCCCACATGTAATACACGATCTTATGTTAAGTAAGCTGCGCAAGAGATGTTTCTTGTAAAACAACAATTACTATTTAATTTTAGAAATTGATTTTCGAATTTCTGGATAGACTAATGAGGTTTATGTAAGATTGTATCTAGTTTTTAGTTATGTAATATTGATTACTTAGTGATGATTAATGTTCTGGTCTTAAGCGATTTCGATCGATTACTAATAGTTTATTCAAACAAGTTTAAATTGTAAGTATAGTCTTTAAACAAGAGTTACATTCACGACATGTATTGTTTAACTAAAACATGAAATATAAACAGCTGATATAAATATTCCCGTGCTACAAGCCCAATCGGGTCACATACATATTAAAGGCGCCACAATTATAAACCACAATACACATCAGCGCGATTTAAAATTCAACACAAAGTGCACAAAACGTACCAAACTTGTATAAGAGCAATTTGCGAGTAAACCCACGTTCACAAGCATGAAAATACTTACACACATTACATACACGATTACGTGTAAGCTTTAGCAAAACGCTCACGATTTTGGTGAAAGTAGGAGAGCTTTGGGTGGACGGCGTTAGGCAGTTCGTGTGTGTACCACGGCTTAGGACAGACCACTACACTTGGTACTCCATTTGACAAGTTTGAATTTCGAACAGCGATTGCGTTTTGTTTTTTAGCGCGGTAAGTGTGATTGTATTTTTGTTTCTTTTTTTTTGGTATTGTTTTTTTCTTAATGGCTAGGATTACAAATATGTTTGGAAATGGAAGTGATGTACTTAAAGAGATTGGTGTAATGAAAATAAAAAAATAGTATATACTACTGCATAGATTATAAATATGAAGATTGTTAACATGTTTATATTCAGTTTTATAGTTTAGATTCTACGTTTAGTACCGGTTTGGCTGTTGGTTACTTGTGTAAGATTAGTTAATTTTGCCTCATACACACATATTTGTATTATTTTGCCTTTCCTTTGTTAGTAATTAATTTTATTTATTTATTTTAACTGAAGTTAATACTATCTAGGTTATTTTCGCGATCGAAGAATTATAAACTTGTCCTATTTTAAAACTGCGAAACCAAGTCAAGCCCTACAGCAGCTGCATTCACTTTTACAACGATAAAACGAAAAAAAACCTCACCACAAACATTCTATACGTTATAAATCTGTCAACGTACGTACTTAACTAGTTATTAAACTAGTTGGACTGCTATAAAAACTAGTCGGCAAACAATAGCTCGGAACAAACCAGTCTCTTACAATATGAAGGAATTCAATTGTTTCCACAATTAATTATATGTATTACTTAAGTAACGATACCAAGATTAAAATACGCAGTATTTACAAAACTAGTTACAAAAGCTATTAAAATAAAGCTATATAACCGATTAATTCATTAGTAATTAATTATAAATAGTTCAGTTTGAAAGTAAATATTACATAAACCATTCACCAATTACATGCCAAACACGATTAATACTAAATAATTACAAATCGACTTAAACTTGTATCTGTAAGAAATATCGTTATGATGGTACTAAGTCATCGTAGGAAAGTAACTCGATTTCATTTCTAATCACATGCATTTATACTTTACTGGCGCTCATTTGATTGACAGCAGAAATCATAGCAAAATAACACGCGAAGAATTATCTGCTTCAACACCCAACAAATGATGACAACAATGTTTTTGATAACATTCAAATGTAGATGATGTCCGACAGTACATTACATCCCTGTCTTGTCCCTGTCGAAATAACAAAACGTTACAAATAACGATTGTAAAACACGCAAGATCAAGTCCACGTATCAATTAACCACGCTTGTTTCCACAGTTAAAATAATGCATTAATTATCACAACACGTTACTTTCCCCTCTCTCAGTTGCTTGGAAAACTGCGAAAGTTAGTTCTCAACGCAGTTAACGTGCAGCCATTGCACTTGATGCATGGAACTAAACGCAACTTAAGTCAATTTTAAATTTCGATCGATTTATAAAAATAGAACGAGCGAGTGACAAACGACAGTGTCGAACAGTGAACTAAGTCTGGTTCTAAATTTAAACTGCATACCGAACGGAAATATAGAACGCCCAACGGATTGCATGTTCTAAATTTAAAATCCCGAATGCAGCTGCCGGAGTGAACTTTGTCACGGGATTCCGCTTTCTTTTTAAAGTAAGTTTATCGTGTCGATGGGAATGCCATAGAGTTGTGCTAGTATCGATGTATCGATATCGAAGGTTCGTGATCGCAGGGCGGGATACGATCGATTGTTTTGTAATTGCCATTGATAGTGAAAGTGTCGTGTTTGACGGCTGTCGTCAGATTGTTGGTAAATATTTTCTAACATTTATGCACTTTCACTGTTCGTTGAACAGCGGTGGTATTGAAACGGTTCTGTTTTAAACAAATTGTTGAGTTACGCAATGTTAGCGTGCACCGCGAATATTTATTATCTGAGTGGTTGAAGCTATTGGGTACCAACTGTCATGAGTTGCGTGATGTCTACTGATGTAATGACGGCTAGTCAAATATTGATGATTTTTATGAGTGATTCGAACTACTTGCTGGTTTACAATGGTGTACGAGCATTTGTATGTTATTACCCGTAATGAACGTTCGTGGTTCCCCACCATTCACACTTGCAATGGTTACAGTGAGCTATAATTAGCCCACCTTCTTGACATAATTGGCAAAGGCAACTGAGGGTAATACCTTACTACACTGGCATACTTCCCGAAATAGAAAACGTTTTTAATAGTCATAATGATTTAACTAAATTACAGATGATTAATAATACAATAATATCGTTATTGATAAAATGATTTTGTTATCTACTAACGATGATTAACTTCTGATACTGTCATCATCATAAACTGTCGTAGGACGCCAACTGCTGGGCATAGACTTCCCCCCAATATTTCTAAAAAGATCGGTTCTAAGCGGCTTGCATCAACCGTTTTCTATTACTTTATTGATTTAGAAATCGCAATACAAGAAACTATAACTGTCGAGGTAGACTTTATACTGCTGTTTGAAATTTCCCGAAGTAAAACTGCCATATCTCAATTATATAAATTACCAGCCTTCAAAGCAACATAAAAAACAACGACACATTTATTAACAGTAGCTACAATGACAAATACTCATACAGCACGCATCTGCATGTCAAATGCATGATAAAAACCCATGAATGAGGGAATCCAACCATGTCAATGCCATACAAGAAGGTAGGGTTTTGTTTATGCTCCTGTCAGCATAGACAATTGTTCTGCAGTTAGTTATGGCCGCTGTGGGAATTTTACATGATTGGGATGTTATTAGCATGCGAATGAGATGGGTAGGTAATTTAAGATTTGAAAGACGGATTATTTAGAAAAAAAATTGTATGAGATTAAATTTATTATGTATTTTCTTTTTTCTGACATATATGTATTTAACAAATCAGTCTTTTATAAACCGCTCACGGGTATAGTTTTCCCTTTGTTAATATAAATAAAAGAATAGTATTGAAAAAAAAAATATTTTACGACCTAAAAACATATTTTTCTGATTGTTTATTTTCGCTAATTACGATACGATTACATTGTTGATGTAATCGTAATTTACTGTCGTTAAAAAATACACAAGGAAATAGCTCTTATAGATCTAATAACTGTCAACGATCCCGTTATGTCAAACACAAGTCATGTTTGGAATACACACTCATACGTGATTAGAAACGTAAATACTTGTAACATACAATTCAATACAAAATGTATGTTAATATTAACCAAACAGTTATGTTGATCTTTTCTTGTTTTATTTTAAGATATGCAATGCAATTGAGTATTGAGTTCTGATTTTGCTTGTATTAAAACATAACCGAATAAATATTTACAACAATATTAAATCAAACAACCAAATAACTCCAAACAATAAACAATAATTCATAGACAATTCGAAACATAAAAATACATAAAAATTAAATACCAACATCATAAAAATTTACGTATGTAACCAACCTCTTTTGTTTTCCATTTTTAAATGTGCTCGCTGTTCATAAACATTATTAAAAGACGACTATTTGAAACTATTAAATAAATACCAACATAATACAATTTATTGATTCGAATTCGAATACGGAACATGACATGACATTGAACAATATTGCACTAAAAAATATAAACCAACCTCTTTGCTGAGTATTTTCTATTCTAGATTTTCTCTTTTTCGCGGCATACTTAGGTCTTATGTAAGACAGTTGTTAATATAATATTACGCTATCCTTCCTATGTGGGGTAGGCAGTTACGAAACATCACTTAAAATGCAATAAGTCGCGCTCATCCGGTGAGGGAAATGTCGGCTTGCGGTGATGCCTGAATAAAATGGCGCTGATTTAAAATTGAGAGGCATTCGTATTCTAGTGTCGTAGGCAAGATGGGGCGTTTTATTAAGATGGGTAGGAAGCTTCCTTGTTGCTATATTTTCACCTTACGGTACTTTGTTATTAACTAGCGAAAGTCTTCCGTTTGCGTTTCTCAGTATTTAGTATCGTCTCTCACTTATAAATTCTTCATACCTTTTCTTATACAACGTGGTTTAGGTGTAACGTTTTTGGTATACAAAAAAAATGTAAATAGGTTTTGTATCAATGATTTTGGGTTGACTTATTTAGATTTAAACGAAAAATATCCAAGTGACTTCGAATATTTACTTCCTGGTCGTGAATGGCTAACGCAAGCCAAGTTTGCCATAACAAAAAACTATTGGCCTACTAAGAAGTACGGATGTAAACCAAACAGAGAAGTCTGTCTATATTCAATCGTCACTAGTATTCATGTTTTTGTTTATTTCTACACTTTTTCGTAAAGCTTACGAGGTAAGAAGTTCTTAGACTTGTTGAGTGATATTTTAGAAATTAAACAGGGAAATGTTTAAGCTTGTTTTGTTTAACAATGCGGCAATGATCTGGATGATTCAATTCGCTTAATTTCGTAGTATTGTTATACGTGCATTTTCTCTGTTAAGCTTTTCAGATTATTTTTTCTGATTGTTTTTGCCTTGGCTGTTTTCAACTATTAAAAAGATAATGGCATAATTATATGCCAAGGTACCTGTGGAGATCGTAATAATTATCTTTTCATTTCAAATTCTAATCAAGCTAACTGTGGCTCGCGATTTTAGCCGCGAATCGATCGAATCTATCATTGAAACTTCACAACTTATTTAAAGGAAATACACCAAGTTATCCATCGCAAATACGATAAAATCTGCTACACTTTCGATTAAATAAATTCTATCCATTTTCCTCCTTTGTCATTCAAACTCTTTTTCAAAATGATCCGCGACGGGTCTGTCAAAGCCAAAATGATAAGATTTTGATCAACAATGATCACGTTTTGTCACGTCTTGTCACGTTTGTCACGTGACAGGTTAAAGGTTCATGTAACTGGAACTGACAGTTTGCTTGACAATTGAATCATCAACGTTAGTTGTATGATTTTCATTTTCATAGGTTTTTGTATTTACAGTTCAGATTTTTAAAGTTTTTGTAAGTGGTTTCGGATTTGAGGAAACTGAAAATGAATTAAGATTGGAAACGGTGTTCGCTATCAACAGTTTCTATATTGCCAGTATGACGGGCCTGTTGGTCTAGTGGTTTGTGCCCCTGATTGCTATATCGGAAGTCGTCGGTTCGAATCCCACCCAGGACAAATGTTTGTGTGATGAGCACAATCATTTTATCTGTGTCTGGGTGTAATTTATCAATAAATATGTATGTATTTAGAAATTTATAAGGTATTATACACAAGTAGACCCTCGTATACTTAATTTGAGACTTAGATGGCGTTGTACGAGATCAGGAAAATTTGTAATGTGTTTGATATCTAATAGTGGTCTATCTCCATACGTACCTAGTTGTGACATAGACTGCACGATATATTATGTAGTACAAGAAATATATGTCATTGACCATCTAGTTTTATTTGCATCAACTCCGTCAATACACAGATTAGTACTTTAACTAAGGTCTAACCAACATGAACTTAATTTACCATCACAATTTGAATCCTCGATTACTCCACCAAAGAACTAACTCCAACTAATGAAACTTGATAACACCGTACACATCCAGGAATCGAACGCAAAACGAAGATGATTTAAAGAAATTATTTATCCATAAGGAAGATGATGGATACCGCTACATAAACTGGCTCAAACACCTACCACTATACTTAACACAAGACTGATACAGTTGTGGAAGCGAGACAACGCTATATGAAATGTATTGCCGTCTCGCTCGCACAACTACTTTCTGTCTTAGTTCAGGAGTTCGTGGTAGGTTTTCTCCGTAATTACTTTATGTAAGTAAACAGACAGCCTCCAATAATCGGAGGCAATCGAATGCGCGCAATTATTGTGGCGCCAAGTCTAATGTGAGGTGTTTAAGTCAGACTTAGTCTAGCTTAGCGGAAGGTTTATTTTGCACCTGGCCTTTCGAGCTATGTCCGTGCAGATTTTGTTGTCATTTAAAATGTGGGAAACGGAATCAGATGGTCAATAAAATTCCTTATAATCTTTATCCTAAAATTAAGGAACTGACGTGTTGTGTTAATAATTTCTCTTACCAGAGCTTAAATTTCCACATATCGAACATAAAAGTGAAATCTGTACCAAGATATAGAAATAAGCTATTTGTACCAATTTTAAGTATAGATTTAAGTGCTAGGTATTTGTCGTTGTAGCAACTTACATTTGTTCCTATCTAATGATGGTTCTTTGATCTCTCTGTATGCCCTACACTCCTGTCCATTCGTTTATCTGATCTAGATACATTTTTCTCGATCTTCCTGGCTTTAATACTACATTAGAAATAACTTCTACATAAATTAAGAAATCGGAATACATTTGGCAACCCTATTTTATTTAATAACAGCTACATACATAACAAAAACATAAATAAGGTGTCATTAAACTTCGATATTGCTATCAAAACAATCGGATCGTGTCTGTTATTACCATTTACGACTTAATTAAGACATTCAAACATGAATACATCTAATTATCTTAGCACTATGCTGAATGACATAACAGAATGATTTTATGTATGTGTCGGCTAGTGGCGCCTGCGCACCTTTGCAATGAAAGCGGTGTTTATGAAATATTTAGAAATGAATATGTATTTAAATAGAAACTTTCGTGGGGTAGATGCATAGCTATTTAATATAACAGCTTATTCGCGTGTATTTATCGGGATAGCTCGACTAGTTTCGAACTCAACTGGAGTCCTTAATTATGAGCTGACGCGGCGACCGCGGACGAGCTAGTCGTATGATTCTTCCTAATATTCGTTAATAAACGGAAACATTGTATTAAATATAATTTATTAATTATAAACAAATTTGTGCAGACCTTTAAATAAAGATTTTATTCGTCATTTTCCTTATTATACTAAAATTACATAAGCCACGTTATTCGTTTAAATTATGATTAATAACCTATCTTACTTTTCCAAGAAGTTACCGCTATTGTGCAGTATTATATAATATGTATTATGGTACATATTAATATTAAATAAAACAGTTCAGTTAAACATTTTACGGTTATAAATACGCGCGTAAAGTCGGAATTAATTATATCGCGATGTTATCAGAGATTTCGTGAATTTCCCCAATTTGCGCCGGCTCGACCGTGGATAATGAATAAAATCTGATTTTATAACGGAATCAAGGAAATTATAAATAGCGTAAAATTGTGTACTTACATATACATACTCGTATAGTGTAAAGAAATACGTAGAACGTACCGTATGGGTATTATTATCAAGACATTTTTTATTAAAGGTCTTAAATAACCTTCCTGTGGTTTTCAGTACAGTCCTTGAAAGATCTGCTTTCTTTTAAATCAATACGTAGACACTTAGACTATTCCGTGTCTATGTGTGTTTAAGTGAGAAAGGAGATCTGTTAATAGAAATTGTAAATATTTTGTTTTTGCTTCTACAAAATTGATAGTGTTTTGTTTGAACATAAGCAGCTGCTCAACAATAAAGTTTTATCCCCAAATAAAGTAGATATTATTAGTCAACAGTCAATTGGTATATATGTAGACATGATTGCACCTACATATATTGGTGTATATCTTGTATAACATCTCAAGTAAGAAAACCAAACCGATAGCTTCTAGAAAATACCCGCAAGTGTGACAGTTGAAGATAATATGAAAACTACGTAACATGATGCAATAATCCGGAAAACCATACCAACCACTAACTCTTAGGCCGGCCTCACACACACCGGAATTCAGAATCTGAAAGTCTGTTCTTTATTTCAATCCAAAACACTTTTAAGTTACAGGTGAGTAATGGTAATCCACTTTTTGTATATTTTCAATAGAGAACCGACTCTCAGATTCTGAATTTCATACAGTATGAAGCCGGCCTTAAAGTAATATTACTAATGTGGAAGAGAGACGCCGCTGTACTCATTGTAGTGCCGTCTCGTTTCTATAACTGTCACACTTTATTTTAAGAGTTTGTGGTAGGTAGTAGGTACTGGATGACACAATACCTAATCTAAGCAGAACCGCACAATGAATCAACCGCACCTGTTACCTATATCGGAAATAGTTAGAATCTTTACACTCATACAGTCATGAGAAAAAACATGTACAGTGAACCAAACAGTTGCGGTAGATTTCTTATGCGAAAGTTTTGAAGCTGTTATGGAATATTCCTGATATTGTAGGCTAAATTTTAAATTTAATTTGAAAGAAAATTTCATGATTTCATAAATAATGACGGGCCTGTTGGTGTAGTGGTAAGGTTAGGTTTGACTGCTATATCGAAGGTCGTAAGTTCGATTCCCACTCAGGACAAATGTTTGTGTGATGAGCACGATCATTTGTTCCGTTTTGGGGGTGTAATTAATCTATAAGTATATTTATTAGTTGTATAGTATCATATCATATTAAACCAAATCATTAGACTATTACTTCAACTTCAATAGTTTATTCGAGTATACATGTTTTTACTCGTGACTGTACTTAGGTACTCAGTATTTCCGTGAATATTAAACACACTGTGATTAACATTATAACTACGAATAACGTTATAATTGTATGTAATCAGTTAAGGTTTGTGATTATTTTAATGGAACCACACCTTCGAAATACCGTATCAAGATCTGTTTGGCAATCTCTTTCATTAGGTATGTACGAAAAGTATAATGTATGTACAGTTTAATGTTTGTTGATTTAGTCCGCACGTACGTCGGTTATAGCTGCAAAAACATTACAACCCATTCTCGCAGTCGGTTAGGCTAGCCTTTCTGTTAATCTAGTGTATCAGCTGACACTATACCAAATTTTATCAAATGTGATCCAGATACACCAAAAAAGAGTAACAAACATCCATCCATCCATCTACACTCAAAAATTCATGCGATTAATGTATTAGAACGATTCTACAACAATGTTAATCTAAATCACTTAGTCTGAATCACCAATCAAGTACGATAAGATTCTTACACGGCTTTGTTTTAAGGAAGCAGTTTGGTGATTAATAAAAACTGTGAATGGCTTCGTTCAATTCTGTAAATCTTTTATTACATTTTATTGGTATATTCCGGTGACGTATGTTCGTCGCGTCATCGCGTCGTGTCGACGTCGCGGGTTCGATCCCTGCGTAGGACAAGTATTTGTGCAAAATCAAAAAATCAAAATCAAAAGGTTTTTATTTCGAGTAGGCCTTCTCAGGCACTTTCAAAACGTTACTGACTCTAGTTGCGCGGTTCCAAAATGTCATTCTTATGGAGAAGAACCGGCAAGAAACTCCATAAGTCGATCTGCGATCCACTGATGCTTGTTTTGAGTCTGAGTGTCTCTGTGTGTCTAAAATGAATGTGTGTTAAACCCCACGGGAGATGTTAAAAAAATATAAAAACTTATTTACTTAATCCCAGTCAAATATTAATTTTCCTTATTTCGTTTTCCAGACAACAGACAGTGCAGACTTCCTGGCGACGCGGCCGCACACGGCGGCTGTGATCCCGGGCAAGCCGGCGGGCAACCCACTACAGTTCGTGCGCGTTGGCCCCGCCGACCTCGGCAGCAGGGCGCGGGAGCAGCTGCGCCGGGCAGAGCTCGCCAAGAGGACCGATCCTGCTCGCATTGAGAGGCAGGAGGATTGGCAGTCGGTGAGTAGTGTTAAACAGTTGTTGGTACATTAGCAGTATCCTGATAGCCTAGGTAAGATTTTAAGACTGCCAAGTCAAACATCTTGAGATCGATCCCCACGGGGCGCATCGACTTTTTGAATGTTGTTTGCGGTTTAGAAATAAATCTGCAGTATTGCTTAGTGTTCTCGCCGAGTCTCTAGTAGTTCTCATATGATTTCGAGAATCCATAGTCCGTAGAGTTTGGTTTGTGGTGAAATAATACTATTGGTATTGACACCAGGTGCATGGCTGGAAGTTTTTCTGTTTCCTTTAGTTTTTATTCCTTTCAGGAATAAAATATTCGTACAGAAATTTAGTGATTTGTTCTCTAGTTACATACTTCATAAACAGTGGGGACAGCTGAATCATTTAAACGTCCATATCTCTTATTTATTCAAAATAATAGCAGTTTGACGATTGCACATTGAAACTTAAATAACTTTATCTTCCATAACAAGAATATCTATGTGATAGTCTTATCAGATAAATCATAATCGTTGATATCGAATTTCTTTTTATTATTATCAATTTCTTTTTATAAAACCTTTGGAATTGTTGTGTAAGGTAGTCGCAATGTATGACTTATCTAATCTTAGGAAATATGAAAGTTTTGATAAGTATCATAAATAAGGGCATTATAGTCTGCTATGTATTTATACTTAGAAATTGTTTCTTGAAATTGATCCATTCTGATTTAGATTATTAAAAAGTCAACAGAAACAGAAATCATAGGTTGATATGGGAAATGCAGCATCGCGATTTGAACTATCTTGTCATCAGAAAAGATGGATGGACTGTATAAGGAATGATTTGAATGATAAAGGAGTAAATGATAGTATGACCTCTGATAGGGGAGAATGGAAGAAAAAAACATGTTGCGCCGACCCCAAGTAAAATGGGATAAGGGCAGGAAGATGATGATGATGATGATGATTACAAACTCTGATGAAATCCTATAAATAAGTAATTAAAACAAGCGTAAAATGTTACTCATTCACGACATTGACTTTTAACGAGGAATTCCCTTTTACTGCAACAATTACATTCCTCTAATTACACCTATCAAGGTAAATAACTTAAGTACTCCAGCTATGACTAAGATGACACATCCTTTACCTACAAGCGATGGGAACGCATTGGGTATGCAAGTCTTGTCCATGTTAGCATCTAGAACAAATGAATCTATATGACTAACCGACACTTCTTTTCGAGCAATAAGGATGCTGTGAACGGCAAAGTTGACACTAATTGTTGAAAGCGGTGTGTAAACTAGAAAATGAAGGAATTGGTCCTTTGGAAATGATTTAGTTACATCTTAAACTAGTCAGTCCTTAATAAATAATAATAAACCAACCTATATACGTCCCACTTCTGGGCACAGGCCTCTTTTCATATAGGAAAGGTTTGAGTCAGTCCTTACAATAGAATATTTTGTGTCTAGGAAAACGGATGAGGCTTAGGCAGTTGTTCTAAATACAATGCATTTATTTGCTAAAACTAGAAGCTGACCCCACACTCCTCGAGAAAAGGCAGATAATATCCAAATCAATTAGAGGATTTTAATACAATGGCAGGCAAGAGAGGTCTCATAAATTCTCCTGTATGGAATATTAGGCGTAATTCGTAAATTATGTCGAATAGTGTGATTTATGAGCTTATAATCAAGTTAGCTATCAATTTCAATTACTCGGTTTCACGGTATCAATTTATGGCAGTATTGTGATTCATAAGATGTTTCATGACCTACATCTCCAAAATTGTGTTCTGTGATAAAGTGGATTCTGTTTTTACGTATGTTTAATCCTAGGAAGGATTCAGACAAATTGACACATCTCGAATAGCTGTTTTCAATAAAATCCTTCATAGTATAATATATTCCACGACTTTCACACAACGTCATGTAGTCTCGAACTGTACAGAGCTTGTATTATGAGTACTAGACAACAACTGATAAGCATACTTCTAAATACAACAAATGATCGTGCTCATCAAACAGAAATTTGCTCTGGGTGGGAATCGGATCCACGACCTCCGGTATAGCAGTCATTGCCACTGACCACTAGACCAACAGGCCAGTCCACTCAATATAGTAAACGAATTCAGCTGTTTATTTTCGAATCCTTTTATCCGTCATCTGATATCCATACTGCTAAATACATCATCTACAATTTTGTCTTTTACAAAAATTGAGCAAACACCAGTACCTACTCATTATAAGTGGTCCCTACTCAGGTATTTCACCTAGTCTTAATGGCAGCTTTTAGGTTAAGTATCACTTGTGTGGTCTAACTCTCTCGTGTTAAGTGCGTCGCGGCAATTTGCACAGGACTCGTTAAGTTCTGTTTATTGTAAGATCTTTAGCCATCATATTCCATTTGGAACTTTGGACTTCTGACTATCTCATCTTCGAATCTCGCATCAAAATTTTCATCATCTTAGTCTAGTTTCAGATTGTCCTTGTATTTGTATTCATTTATCTAAATTAATCAATAATTATAATATTGTAACATGTAGGTACAATACGTGGCATACACTTTTTATTATTTGTATTTGTCTCAGTACAGGAGGTTGTTAAAATAATCCAGTGGTCCCAGCGAAAAAATTATCTTTTTTTCATTAATGACTGAACTTCCGATGTGTTGGGAAACAGCAGAGATACCGACAATTTTTCGGGACGAGAATTTTAACACTCAATTACGTCTTACTTACAGTAGCCATTCCTTAGATCAATTTCATCAAACTATTTTGACATTTCTTTAGTTCATTGGTTAATAAATTATATCCTTAGTTTCAGCTCGAACGCTTCCAAAAAACTGCGTAGCTCTAAAAAGTTGGCATCACTAAATATGTTAAATAATTTTAATACATCTATCCAAAATCTCCATTCGAATAGCGTATATTGTGTGCGCGTGCGCAGCTGGTTTGAAAAAGCCAGCTCCACGTGTAACGATTTCATAATCCTTAGTTAATAGCGCCGTGTGGGTATTGATTTATGTCTCGTAAATCCTCGCTAGTCTGTTGTTTTTGTTTGCATGTATTTCCTGACATTTATGCCCAAAATATACTTGTTTCCCGACAAGGTTCTATAACTCATGTTCAGAAATGTATACTGTGTATGCAAATGTAACTATATTTCTGAATTGTTAACTTTCAAATGTAAGTCAAAGTTAACAAACGTTTTTGTCTGTATTGGGTAAATAATGTAAATTTGTTTCGATTTATGCTTTTGACCTAAGGCTGGGTAAGACTACTATAATATTTATGAATATTACTTCCATATTTATTCAGTTCCTGGTTAACACTGTAAATAACTTCAGAACTATTATTACCCATCAGTTCTAATTACGTACAATTTCCAATCATTAAAAAAACTTCGCGTCTAACGTCGCCATTACCAAGTTTTTCATGCAATTACTCCGATGACAGATTCCTCTCTCAACATTTGAGGCATCTCATAATTACGCAGAATGTGGTCGCCATTTTGCCGGCCATTACCTCCATCGGCACGTAACAAAACAATAACAAAGCTCACACTGCCACCGGAAGTTTCGTGCATGCCTCCGCTGCGACTTCCGGCGAGTAATGAGCCGCCCTTTATACGACGCGACTATCTTCACTTTTGTTTGTTTTTGTTGGTACACTAGTTTTTGTTGCCAATTAAACATGTCTAACTAGTGTCTCGTTTGAAATACATACATTTTCTACATCATTAATATTTGCTTCGTTGCTTTCGTCCTTTTATGGGAAAGCCCTTTCTTTATGTATACTAGTTAAGTCTATTTTCATCAATTGATGATTTCCTTACTCTTGAGAACTGGTTTATTAGCTCTGGACTTTATTACTTGTGCATAGTCCTCTTTACTTTTTTGAATAACCAGGTTTGTTTTGCAATGCTCTGAGTGGTTATATTGAACCCGCGGTGTAGGTGCATTGTTGTAATTGCATTGCTTTTTGCTCCCAACAGCCTCCGTACAAAAATCCAGCCTGATCGGATAGCTCCAGAAATTCTTAACAGCGAGATAAAAATAAACCGACCAATCAGCATACCGATACAACTAATTTTGAAGGAATTCCAAACAAGAACATTTTCTTACATGTTAGTTTTTAGCATTCACTGTTATTGCTGTCATTATATAGATTAGCCGAGATTAGCCGTCGTTAAGCTGCCAAGAGCCCAAGACCGGGGTTGCGCAACTGCTGTGCGATTTAAAAATATCTGTATTTCCTAGCCACTACTCAATAATAGGTCTATTAAGTTCTACTCACCTACTGGGTTGGTTTAAATTAGAAGCTGACGTCGACTCACGGAAGTGATCTTATTTTTGACATCTTGACGGCTAACCTCTTCATTGAATATTTATATGGTGTCATTAATTAAACTAATTTATTTATCTATTCGTTTGTATAAGGAACCGAGATTTCACAAGTTTAACCTGTTTGAATGTTAAATGATACAGATTCTATTTTTGTTATTTTGTGCAAATATTTACCTTAAACGGAGTGAAAAGGGAAAACTTAGAAAATATATCTGAATTTTGATATCCTCACTGCATTGCCTCCAATCTATTGTAGTCCGCAAAAATGTTTAGTACAGATAACCGTTCTTCCGAACTTATCCTCAAAAGAAGAAAAAATGTCCTCCAAATACGACAACTTTTACTAACAAACCGCTTACATCTTAATCCCTCGACGTTCACCACTTACACCACACAAAATAGCATCGTTTAACTCTAGCGGCGGCAAGCGAAATTGAGAAAAAAACCTTTGCTACCGGCGCACGCGATGTTTGACATGCCTGCGAAAACTATCCACTCTCTATCGCATGGTCGTGTACCTGATGAGATTATAATACAATTCTGGATATAGGAACATTTAAGAAGACATGCTGCGCCAACCCCTAAATAATGATGGGGATATAGGCAGGGGAATGATGATGATGATAACATTTGATATGGTTGGTCAGGTCAAATGAATGGAGCTCTCTGGTATTTAGAGATAGAGGAATGGATGAATTTGAGAGTTATTCGGTACAGTAACCATTTCCATTCGTAATAAGCCTACGGACCGAAAGAAACAACTCAAGTGATTTAATTTTTTTTTTTTTTACTATAAGTCGTTTGACCAAATCTGACAATACAATCAACGTTATTCTCTTTTAAAATATAGCTTGTTTGGAGTTTGTCGAGTTGTTCAACCGTATTTGGTGATTTGTAGTGAAGCATACTTAGTGTATTTCACCTTTGAATCGTTGTACTTTTATTACTTCAATTGAAACAGTTGGTCAGTAGGTTTCTACCCACCCCACACCGTCAGCGTGCAGGATAATAATCTCGGTTCTCATTATCACGTCATCGAAATCCAACTCGGCCATAGACGCAGAGAGCGTGACTGGACGTCATATGTATATTAATTGCAGAGAAACTGTTTATACACTCAAGAATTAACTATCAATAAATATTCTACCTATATAAATGATTCATGGTCTCATGTAGTCAATGTTGTGATCAAGATTCATGTCAATATTATGCTTGTCGCCGTCTTCATGTAAACGAATCATCAATTTTCAGATGTGTAAATCTAAATTGGATTAATATGCAAATGAATTCATTGATTTCAATGCTTTTATAGATTTTGACGCGGTGTAATTACTCAATGAATTAGAAAAGTAACTAGCTGTTGTCCGCGACTTCGTACGCGAAAAAAAAGGAAATTAGGGATAAAAAATAGATGTTGGCCGATTCTCAGACCTACTAAATGCATATACAAAATTTCAAGAGAATCGGCCAGCCGTTTCGGAGCAGAACAGGAACGGGAACATTGTGACACGATAATTTTAAAGACATGAATTTTAATACAGAATTTAAGAATATTAATGCATACTATGGCGGTATTTAAAGCCTTATATAATAAAGATTTTATTATTATTATTTTAAACGACATTAGCGTAACTTTGTTAACTCGCTCGTATATTAAATGCGATGAGAGTGAATCTAGCGAAAGTTGCCCAGAAATGTCAGAACCGTAGCAACGGCAGTGGAAAGCCGTGACCTTCGGCAAACAGCCGTGACTCCATTTAAATCAGTAAACATATATCTGATGAAACCCTGCGCTGCTAATTAGGTTAGAGATCAACAGTGCATCCGTAATCCGCATCAGTAAACAGAGCTCGCTCGGGAAAACCGGCCGGTACATTGTAATTGTAGCTTCAATACTAATAAATAATAAATAAAATAAATAATATTTGTCGGACATGGAGGAAAAATTCCGAAATTTGCGCCAGAAAATTCGTAATGTAAGTTTTCTTACCATATTTGTTTATAAGGTTAAAGGTTTTCGGATCAATTTGAAAATTATCTGCAACTTGCATCCGATTACAGTTTTGTTTCTCTCGTTATGTAATTTAATTTGTACTTATCAGTTGATAATTTAATAATTCAGCTAGTTGACTATGTATGGTCTTCATTTATGTGTTTTTTCTGTCATCAGATCATAACCGATTAAATAAATACTAAAAACCTAACAAATACTATAGATTTAGATTTTTTCTGTAAATGAGGCAAACATGATCTAATATGACATGTTTTCCTCACACCCTTATTTTTCGTGGTGAAACGCTAATGACTTCAGCTCACGCAGAGGGCACGGTGTGGGGATATGTCGGACTCTCACCGACTAAAAACACCCCGAGCCTCTTCTACTACCTAAGTCAGCATCACGGGATCGCTCGCACATGCTCCCTATAACACCACCTTTTCTTCATAACCCATCCCCTATTGTCCGTTTATCATCTGGTATCTAACTAATATGTGGTAATATCCTCAGAACCTGGACAACTGGAAGTCGTCGCGGCGGAAGCGCGTGGAGCACATCATCGAGCGCTGCGTGGAGGTGCGCCGCATGGAGCACGAGCCGAGCCAGCCGCGCGCCAAGTCCAAGACATTCAACGAGATGCTGGAAGAACGGTATGTACCTTACACTATATATAGAAACTAGCTGTAAGCCCGCGAGTTGTTCGCAAAAAAAAATAGGGATGACAAATAGATGTGGGCCGATTCTCAGACCTACTGAAAGCGTGTATAAAATTTCAAGAGAATCGGTCCAGCCGTTTCGGGAGTACGGTGACTAACACTGTGATACCAGAATTTTATATATTAGATGAAGCAATAAATCAAAATCTTCTAAGAGTTGACAAAAGGCGTCGTGAAGTGCAACATGTTTGAGATACGATACATGTATTGTAAGTGGGGAGTAGTTATGTCTTTTAGGTTTTTAGTGATAAATTAAACTATTTCGACATTTTCTTGATTTAAACTTCAATTTAGGATATTAACTAGTTATTACATTCCCGCTGGTTTGGCGAACCCTTTACCAACCAAAAAACAAATCTTTCGATGGCAAAATTGTAATAAAACCAAGTTGAAACCCAGTATAAAAGTAAGCCTAATAAATCCAACAACAAAAGTATTCCTTTGTACATTTTGTATTATCAATAACATTTAACATCAGCACTTAATATTCACACAAAAAGTTCTCACGCAAACGTTCTCATTACATTGCATCACTAATAACGTTAATATAATAATGTATGTCTGTTTCCCAATACATCGAGTGTTCTCTTCCATCGCTAACTTACCCAACCGATACTAAATCATATAATTATTAAATTTGTTATTACTTATTGTTGCAAGAATCAAGAACTTGATTATCTGACATTAATTGTGGAAACTTGCGATGCAGATTATTGTGTAAAGAATTTATGAATAATGTCTTTTTTTACTTCGAAATAGTATCGTTGTAATTCGGTGCATAGCACTAATTTATTGTGGAAAGATTCTCATTGCTGGACTTGGTCACCCTCGAAAACTTTTATAATTTCCTAGTTCGTCATGCTTTCGGGAGCCTATAAACATTATTGATGGCATTTTATACGTAAGAGTTTTGATACGTAGGATGACTCGAATCAAAAAATGCAGTTTAGCCATACGATATGCGAGAGTGTAAGCAAACACAGAAAGAAAAAATCATTAAAATTAATATTAAAAAAGTAAAAACCTCCTCCTTTTTGAAGTCGGTTAACACCGCATCACAAACGTTAAGTTAAATTATTATTTTTTAGTATTTAAACAACAAAATTACAATTACTAGATGAATTACAAGTAATAAGTAGAAACTATCCAATGGTACTACCACGTGGTACTAAACCAAAATAACTGAATAAGGAAGTAAAACGCTGAACCCTAAAGCATTACCAAAACCGTGTTTACCGACATCAAAACATCTTTGTTTTAACGCATTTTTTTTTTCTTAAACTACCATTTAATAGCGCCATAAAAATACTGGCCAGAAACTCGCACTATAAAAAAATTACAACACTTTTTGGTAATATTCATACGACACTGCAATTTCAACCTTAAAATCATAGTTTAAAGTCCAAATCTGGTTGAAATTGAATTTACAATTTTATTACGTAAAAAAAATACTCAATTTTCGACTTAAGCCTGTGAATTTTAAGGTTGTTTTTCAATTGTTTGAGATACACGTGTTACATGCGTAGGAACTAGAGTTGTGGTAGTAAGCTTATCGATTCGCAATGCTTGTAATGTAATATCGATGTCATTGACTCGATATACGGTGTTGTATTGCTCGGGTTATTTTAACTCGACTCAGATTTAAAGCGGTTAACTTGACCATCTGGTGGGCTATTTTAACTGTATGTGTGCTAGAAGTACTTACCTTTAGTAATCAAGATGAAAGTTAAAACATTCTGGAATCTGTCACTTACAAAAAATCGTTCGTCGAATAATTCAACCATTATTTTGATTGACGACATATCATGCCATGTAACAAATTTCGTGAGACTTGTAACTATTAGGCTCCTAAAAAAAATCTGCAAAATGTCCAACAACAACAATACCTAATTGTAGATTTAACTCCCACTTAAATAAAAGTGGTAGAACTAATGGAGCAACGAACGTAGCCCTTAACGATACAATTCTTTAGACTACAATCGTTACATTGCTGCATTACTGAGAGCTATAATAATCCTCATCGATACAAACCAGCAATGAATATTGAACTGGATATTTCTTCGTAATCTTCTCGTACGGAATACAGTTTGAATCCAGGTCAGTCGCGAATTGATTGTTTCGGCACTTTTAAAACCAATTTGAGGGATCCGGTTAATTTTAACTATGAGAATGTAGACTGTTATGTCGTTGACCGTGTGGTCACGTGGGAATATGTTAGGTAATGTAATCCAATCACGATAGGTCAGTACAATTAAAATTGTATTGCTCGATATAAGGTAGGGCGGTATTCTGATGGTCATCTATAAAAGTTTAGTTGATGACAAGTTAAGATTAAATCTTAAGGAAAGATGTTAGTTGCTGGGCTAGAACTATGTGATTTAATATTTTAATAACGTTTTCAAATATTTCCATACAACATTTTTTTTAATATAAAGCAGGATACATGGATTGGCTCTTAGAGTTTATTTAAAAAATAGCAATGAAAAACATAAAACCGTCAAACTATCAACTTTAATAACCAAGGACCAAACTCAACACCCTTTACATAATTAAAACGCTTTCTAAAACAATCAAAATCTATTATTGACACAAACAATAAGAAACCTTACTACCTCAGTAATTCAACACTTTAATTATAAATCCAATTTAAATTCTCCCCTAAAGGAAATCGAGTTTCGTGTGCGCGGGTGTTCATTACACGTCCGTCTCGGTCGGCGGGCAGGGCGCGTGTGATCGGGTTACATCGGGACATGCGCCGGCGCAGAGTGCAGTAACGCGTGGCTTAGTACTACTAATTAGTGTTTGATTTTGATTCATGTTGAGTTCGTTTGAAGGAGTAATTGTTTTACGATGGATACTGTTTTTATTGAGTTTGTGTTAGCTATCGTTGACTGTTTTAGATCAGTTTTCTCATGGCATGTTCAAATCTATCTCATTATTACATTTAACCTCTATTGTCCCAAATCACATCACACAAACATTTGTCCTAGGCGGGAATCGAACCCACTACCTCTGGTATATAGCAGTAAGGGCCACTAACCTCTAGACCAACAGGCCACTTAAACTTTAAGAGGTTGTGGTAGGCAAAGGAATAGTACATCTTCCACGGCCTGTTTCGTTGATATAAACCAACAACCAAATTAATCATCTACCAATATTTACAACAACCTAATACAAATCACGTAACAATCAATGGTCCGTAAAAAACAATATCTTTATCAGCAGTCAATTATAATCAGTCTCATCGGCGATTACGAGATAATTGTAACAACATTTAACATGCTTCGAGAATTAACGATTGTGTAACTTTAATATCTAGCTGAAACTAATTTGTATCAATCAGCTGATCCAGTTGTGTAATGGTTTATAACTTTGTTTGCTTCCGGCTTCTTTCCTTGTTTAGTGTGTTAATGATTTGATAGACGCTAGATTTTATAATTGTAGACTGGTATTTGCGAATTAGACAAATTGACCGATTCTTATCAATACTTCAAATGAATTGACTTATTTATTTATGCTCCTTATACAAATAATGTACAATGACGGACTTAATGCCTGAGACATTCTCTATCAGTCAAGCATAGGGTGGTGCAGAGAAAACCAGAAGTAGGTGAATAATAGGAAAACTTTAACTTATCTTCTTATGGTATATCTTCTTATAGCTTTTGCGAGTGCGAGTGATAATTGAATATCCTGAAAGTTGTATACTTCAAAATCAAAATGATTTCATTTAAGTAAGCCTTCTCAGGCACTTTCGAAACGTTACTCACTCCAGTCGCTAGACTTATCAAGCTCACTTTTTGGAAATCGAATATTCTTTGCTAATATCCTTAATTTAATTCCTTAAAGGTCTATTTATTTTTATATTCCATTTAACAATTACAAAGACCTATGATATATACGGTCGATTTTTAATCTGTATCGTTTTTCATAACCCCATCAACAGTTCTGCTTACTACTTTTGAAATAACCGTGGAACACAGAATAAAATAACAAAACACAGTCGAGTATTTGTCGAAATCGAGCGCTGTTGATCGTTCGCGTATTATTGGCATCTACAGTTTGTAAACTGAGGATGTTTGCGCAGTAGTTCTGCGCATAACATGGCTTATTCATCAACTCGGTATATAGGCTAAATAGTTACAGAGATTGCCTTATATTTCGGTACAAATTATGAAATATATTTTTTAATGCTGTTCAAGTGTTTATGGGAATGTCTCATGAGAAAGTAGCATTCAATCACACATTTTTGACTATTGTTCTTGCTTATTTAAATGAATAATGTAGGTACACAATACTTACATATATTATGTAGTTTTCATATAGTACTTAAGTTACATATATAGATACTAGTCATTGCATGGTTTCTTTGCCATTATATGCAGAGAAAACGGTGCTTGACTCATGAAAGTACAAATAGAAACTATAACTTATTATTTCTTTACCGATTTCTAGATAATAAAAAGGCAGTAAAATATTTCCATTTTCATTAGAAAACTTCTCATTCTCAAATTATATTGTTTCACGAGCTTGTTCGCTAAAAAGTTAAATTATAATGTATGTAAATTAATAATAGCTACATTACTTATAATAAACTTTTATACTTATGCAGGTGTCCTTATCCTTACCCTTCATATCGCAATTACATCAGACGTTACGGTGCAGCGGTGCAAGCATTTATAATAATATGTAACAGTTACTTGCAACACTTACAATTATGTAAAACACTGTTCTTTCATTATTTTATCATGTTTACCTACTCTATTATACTGAGAAAAAGTTTTTTGTATAAAGTTGTAATTTTTTTTATTTTATTTTTTACTTGCGATCCGCCCCAGCTTCACTCGGAAGTAATACTGATGCATTATACTCGTAACTTGGATCATGCTATCTATTAAACAAAACTGCATCAAAATCCATTACGTAGTTTTCAAGATCTTAGCGTACAAACGAACAGTCAGTGGAAAGCGACTTTTTATACTTGTCGTCATATATTTATAGAAGTTTTCGCCAAGATTCTGTCTTATAAATTGATTTACTCAACAACGTACTATATGTGTTTGTTTAATCGTATGACATCATATATTGCTGAGTAATATTATCAAACATGTACTGACCAAACAATCAACTACCTTGATTTGTAAATATACACCAGTTACGTCACAAATGTGTAAAGAACGTGTAATACCACTATCGGTGAGGTCACACTGAATTGTAATACAAAAATGACTCTAATTATTCAGTCAGTCTTAAATATTTTCATCTAGCGACCTGCCCCAGCTTCGCACGGGTTTAATAATGATGTTTACATATAAACTTTCATCTTAAAACATGACATCTATTAAAAAACCGCTTCGTTTTAAATCCGTTATGTAGTTTTCAAGATCTAATCATACATGGGGACAAACAGACAGCGGGAAGCGACTTTTTATACTATGTATTCATTATTTTCTAGAAGAAAAGAAAGTTGTCCATTTCCATACTCACTTATTCTCACTTCATATGTGCATGGAGCATACACTTTGTATAGTAGGTACAAGGGCAAACCTTTGCCCAGCCGTGGGACATTACATGTCTAATACTTGAGGAAGTCCAGCTTTAACTTAAAACAATTGACTATAACCAGGTCCATCACCATTTGAAGACGACACGCGTAATTGTCGACACACGTCAACGAAACGAACGAATGTAAAATAAATTACACCTTTCTAATGAAACGCGACTGAAATCACGGAACCTTACGCAATTCGTATCATTAAAGTGTCAATGATTTTGACATTTTATAGCACTGTGAAGTATTGATAGAAGATCTAGTTGACTATGACTTTCAAAATAGTATTGCAATTTTCTGTGATTGTACCAATAGACGGTAGGTTACAGTTACTGTAATTCGTGGTTTGACCTCATATGTATATCATTGTCGTCGTCGGTCGTGTCGGATTACCGTCCCATCGGGCTATGAGAGTAAAAGGAATAGAGAGTGCACCTGTGTTTGCGCACACGCTTGTGCACTATAATATGTCCTGCGTAGCTGGCTGGTGTCATAGTAACACTGGCCGCCGTGGCCGAAATCGGTCCGGACCGCTATTATTATTATTATATCATTGTGATTAATTGTGACTCACTGATGATTGGTGTGACTTAAAACGTGATGTAATTCAAATGTTTCTGATTTTTTTTGATAAGCCTTAATCCCTTAGTACAAAAATCTACTATTTTCAGCTATCTGTAACTACAGATATCTGATTCACTCATACTTTTTGACCAATGTTAGCTATATTTATCAACAGTACAATTTACCTGATAGGCACATACCAAATATCTCTTAAGTTTATCCAGTAATGCTATATTTTGTGGCTTAGTACCATTACAATTTCAAGTGACCTGTTGGTCTAGTGGTTAGTGACCCTGACTGCTATACCAGAGGTCGTGGGTTCGATTCCCACCCAGAACAACTATTTGTGCGATGAGCACGATAATTTGTTCTGAGTCTCGGTGAAATTTATCTAAAATATGTAAGTTTTTATAATATATACGTGCGTTTATCAGTTGTCTAGTACTCATAACACATGCTACTTTGGTATGCTTAACTTGAGACTAGATGGCGTTGTATGTCTCTTCAGTTTATCCAGTAATACAATATTTTGTCTCTTAATTCCGTTACAATTCCTACATTCCGAGTAAACTTTCTGTACAGCATTTTTCGTAACCATCAAATGTAACTTACGGAACATGCTTGTGAATGTGCGTCGTCAGTTAAAATGATGTGTGTTAGTTAAAATCTCGGTTAACACACGTAGCAAAGAGACCGCAGCGGGTAATAAGATCTCTGCTTTTCCCTTTTTATTGACACCATAACCACAACATCCTTCCGTGGCTTTGGGGATCTGTGAACTAGAAATCTTTAAGTTCTATTTTGTATTAGTATATCGATTTTACTACTTACTACTACTTACTTCGCCCGCGCGGATATCGGTTAGCTTTAAAACATTATCCACTCTCGGTTTATAAGTAGCCTATCTTTTAATCCGGGGTGACACCTAACTGTAAACCAAATTGCATCAAAATTATTCCATCCATACGTTTGAGCTTGAAAAAGTGGCAAACGTCCATTCATCCTATCCAAGCTGAAAAAAAATCGTTTATAATATTAGTAGGATTTATACGTTTAAACATAATCGCTGAATCTTGAAGTAAACTTTGTTTTATATTTCAACGCCTTTATTATGACCAATCAACTTATCTATTAATAAAATTACGTTTAAAACAATTTATCGCAGTCGCTGCACGCAACCTGGTATTATGAAGATAATAGCAATTTATATGACGAAACACTTTTCCTTTCGATACAAGTCGTTGCCCCAAACATCACTCTCCTGACAATATCGAGAGCACTTGCGATATCTATCGCTAATTCCACTCTTTTTCACAAACACGCCACTTGAAGAAAATTGTGAAATTCTGTCGTGAGCCCGATGACACAGATTATCGTATCAAGATTTCGATCTGAAACCCAATTTAGCTGCAACTCCAACCCAATACAAATGTCAAAGAAACGCGAGATCACGATAAAATTGTCGGTAACTACACAGCTTTGACAAATGATTATCATCTTTAAAGTGTCGTAATAGAATCAGTTTTGTAATGCACGTCAAAATAATGGGTTTGACTGAATTAGTATTGCAACGGTTTACGATATTTCGCTTTAGATTATGTGTTTGTTCATAATTAAGGTTTATTTAGTAGGTACCAATTTAGTTTTGCGTAAATTTTCTCGCTTCGATCGATTTAAAATGTTATTATCGGCATTCTTGGTGAAGAAAACTTTGGTAGTATTCATTTCAAATTTAGATTACTCGTTATTCGCAATTGCAATATCACGAAACTTTAACTTCTATTTTAGGTCAGATTTAAAATTTACAGAATCTGGGTATTATGGCAATATCGATATCATTACTTAAATCTTGCACGGGCAAAATTTAACGTTCAATAAAAGCAAAGAAGAACAAAATCCCACGGAGTCTTTGATCTTGGTAAGCAATAATTGTTCGGTAGAAAGTTCAAGCGATGCCGGAGCACGATTGACGGACTAAAGACCATCTGCCCATCCGCCGTCACACTGACGTGGACTTGTCCGACTTAAGTGGATCTAAGGACTGTACGAACAGTGAGGATGCTAGGACCAAGATATTTACAATTGTAAAACAGCTTTTCTTTTTCGTATAGCTTTCGTTTTTGAAGAGCCATATGCAATATTACAAAAAGAACAATATTTGGTAAATTATGCTTTAAAAGTAGATTTAGAGGAATTCCGCTTACAGTATTGTATATTGTAAAAGGAGTCGCGTTTGTGATATTTAAAGTGACATGGAGATCAATAGTAAGTACTGCAAAATAGTGGTCCTTAGATTGACGATCACCCCTCCCGTTTATTGCAATGTATTTATGTAACTATCCCCAGTTAGCAAAACCCAGTACAAAATTTCACCACCCGAACTCCCACCTAAACAGAATAATTTTATGCAAAAATGTTATCTGTTAGCTCTGAGATCACTTTCTAAGCAAACACTATCATTACGGCGCTGCTCCAGGGGCATAAGCACTGTAATTGTGATGCCAGCCACCACGGGACATGCTACTTTCACAAGTGCAATACCCCTGTTTCCTTTATACAAATGATTTAAGTAAAGCTTGCTTATTATTAACACCTTCAATTGTGGGGCGATGAGGCCGACAAAGCCTGGTCTTTTAGCACAGATATTCTCATGATTTAAGCCGTGGTCCTTCGTGCCAAAGTGGAGGTTAGGCCACATAGATGAATAGGTCGTGAATTATACAGGTATTAAATAGATTGTGTAGGTTAAGCTTATTAGTCGGCGCCTAAAGAGTATCTGCGCAGTTTATTACCCATTATATTGTAAAGGAATGACGGTTTGGAATGCGCAACTAGAGACATAATACTATATTATCGAAGTAAACATTGTATTACAGTATCATAAGACGCTTGTAAATTGATCTTCTGTTTTGTGGGGCTATAACAGTATTTAGTTTAAATATCTTCCCATATTCCTATTTAAACATACATTAATACCTGTCCACATAAATCGAATAACAGCTAACAAAACAAACCATCCATGTATTCGTAATAACTTATCTATTTCTCTGGCGTCCCACGTTCCGGCAAAACACGGGAACATGGTGGACGGTACAGGGGAGTTCTTACGCGCGATCCCCTCATAAACCACGGACCAGGCATTACGGGCCTGGCTAGCATGGTGTTATGATAGTACGCCTTATACGAACGCGTACACACCATATTAGGACCAGGTTTATGGCAAGCAAGGCAAGGGAAACAGCGATTTCTGATTGCTTAAAACCGAAACAATAGCAATTTTGTTAGTATCGACTTTAAAGTATTGATTGCTTTTAATCGTTTTCCTTGTTTTGATGGTAGGTTTTATTTTGATGTCGATGTTTATCCATAGGTACCTAAGGACCAATACATGGTCAAATCCTTACAAGGTGTATAATAAAAACCTAGTAATTTTGCACTAATTATTGCCATTAACTTTAACGTCTTTTTCTTTCAAATCGTCGTCGTCTCCACCTTGGACGGGGCATAATTAATTCCATATTTGTCGTACACAACAGTCTGTTCCTAGATCGTGTGCACCATACGACATGGCGAATGCGTTTACGTCATTTTTGCCGACCGACTTGATATTTTTGCCTCACGCAATCGTAAATGCTTTGGCCATTTCAGGAAAATTGTTGTGTTGTTTTGTAGTGGGTACAATAGAAGCACATACCTGTTACGCTAGGGCACTTGCAATTAAGATGTTTGAGGGATTGTAGAATGTGTGTTGGTGTTTTATTTACTTTGGTCCTTTGATTCGGAATGTTAGCAAAACTCTTTCTTGCCACATAAGCATAAATGCTATGATATGGATGTGGGATTCGGGCAGGAAAAGAAAAGCTTTCGTCTTGAATAAATTAATTTGTATTTCGTCTTTTTAAAATTCAACGTCTTACGGCTGTCACTCGTCGTCGTTCACTTTTTTCACTCTTCCGTCTGTCACTTCAATTTGACGTTCTGCCATCATCCTCTCACTCGCACACATACTTCTATCTCACACTTACACTTACGTTCCGTTTCCCACATTCGGCCTTCCTGACCATATGTCTGTCCTCAGACATGCCTTCATCATCCATAATGTTTCCTCTTTCAGTACAAATCGTCTACTTTCATTCATCATTTCACTCCTAACAATCTTAAATAAACCAAATAAAAACTTAAACCAAAATAAACACTTGTAAGTCTACATTATTCAATACAATGCAAAGTTACAATAACATTTGCTAAGCAACTGAAATATCAATATAGTTTATCATACATACTAGGACAATCGTTTGGTTATTAAAATAATTGACAACTTAAAAGAGACACATGTTGAAGATAAATAAAGACAACATAAGTACAACAGAGTGTTTGTTTCATTTTACCTGTAAATAAAACAGAGTTAAGTACAAGAAAACACCATGATAATGAGCAAAGTACAACGTGGTTACCATCATTCATTCATCACCTATCTTGCATAACTAGGTACTTACTTCATGCTCCATCCTCAGGCCACTTCTTCATGTAGTCAGCAGAGCTGGACGTCTTCATAGGGCCTTCAGTAGAACAATCCAGTTTTTCTAAGTCATAGCGGTCATTCCTTTTCACCTTAACCACCTTGTATGGTCCTAGGTATTTAGGCTTCAATTTAAGATCTGTACCGAATTGAGTCCTCTTCATAGCCACTAAATCTCCTATTTGATATTTGTAACTATCTTTCCTCTTCTTATTAAAGTTCTTTATATTTTCATCTTGCACTTTAAGTATTTGTTCTTTAGCTTGTTTTCTTAATTCTTCTCTATTTTCATTGTATTGCTTCTTCTTGTAATAATTCTTGTATTCGAATGTCTTCTTTAGTTCTATATAGTTTATGTAGTATTCTTTTTCAATTATTTCTTTCATCTTCTTCTTAGAAAAATGTCCATGATGGGTGACAAAAGATGTGTAGGGAACAGACTCCTCCGAAACTTTCAAATGGAAAAATCCATTCTTTAGATCTATTACACTAAACACCTTGGCACCACACAACTTATCTATTATGTCATCGATCACAGGTAAGGGGAATTCGTCTTTAAAAATCTTCCTATTCAACAACCGGTAGTCTACACAAACCCTCACTGATCCATCTTTTTTTCTAACCAGTACTAATGGACTAGAATATTCAGAAAAACTAACCTGTACGATTCCATGATCGAGCCACTCTTTTACCTGCTCTTCCACCAACTTTTGTTCAACCAGCGATAAACGTCGTGGTCGCTGCGAGATAGGCACATCGTCTTTAAGAACAATCTTTAACTGGATTGGCGCCTCCCTCAATTGAACTGGATTATAACCTTCAACACACTGTATCACCTTTTGCTTCACTGCTGGGTTGAGTATGTGACTAATATCAACCACTATATCTGAAAAACAAGAAATCTTATACATCCATTCATCTCTCTTAGGCAATAACATCACTTTGTTTTCACTCATTATCATGGTTACATGTTTCAATAACTCTTGCCCTAAAATCATGTTAAATGGCATAACACTTTTATCAACAACATGAAACAACACACTCGTATACTCAATATGATCGATCGTGACGTTAATTGACACTTTTCCTAATGATTTGACTAGTGAATGGCCAAGGCCGCTGAAAGTTAACTCGTCAGCAGTAGGTTCCACACCGATCGCCACACAACATTGCTGTGTAATCAGATTAACATCGCTTCCAGAATCAACTAACGCGTCGAACGTTAAATGATTCGCGGTAACTTCTTTCATCGGTTTGTTATTGTTGTTCCGGTTCGATAATGCCACTGTCATCGATACGTCATTTTCACAAATGTCATCTTGACAGATTTCTTGACCATAGTCTTGACGTGCCGCCATGCTGACATTTGACTTCTGCTTTACCGACCGGCTGACTACAGCGCCACCACTGCTCGTTGATGCTCCTTTGAAAGTTTTCGACTGCTTGACCGACGTATTTGTTGACGTCACCGCTCCCGATTGGCTGCCGCTTGTGCCCTCGGTACAATGGCTTCCTATGTGGCCAAACTTGTTGCACCTAAAGCATTTGATACCGTTTGAACACGCACTCGCCACATGGTCGGTTTCGCCACAATTGTAACATCTTTGGCTTTTCTGCTTTTCAGCTTTCCTTTGGCCGCTCGAGCCTTCTGTTGATTTATGAGGTGTTCTCTTGCTTTTCATTTTCTCGTACAGCAATAACTTTTCTTTGAGCACTGGATATGTTGTTGCCCCGTACAAAATCGCCTTATTTAATTCGAAGTCTTGTATGCCATCTATTACGTACTGCACTCCGACATAATCCGGGAATTTTGCCCTGCGACCCAGCTCCTTCATGACTAGCATGTATTGGTAATAGGTCTCATCTTTTTGCTTCTTACGGGCTGCCATAATTTCGTGCATTTCCTTTACATTAACGGTTTCTGGGAACTCCTTTTGAACCGCCGTCTTCAACTCGTCGTAAGTTTTGAATGCCTTCTCACCCTTCAGCCATAACGCCGCCGTGCCTACTAGTGTTCTGCGCGCAATGATGAGTTTCTGCATAGCTGACCACTTGAAGATTTCGGCATTATCCTCCAGATCTTGCGCCCATCTAGTGGATGATATCGTCTTATCGTCTCCACTAAACTTCGGGATGCCGTCAACAAAAAGCGCCGCCATTCCAGGTTCACACTCAACGCCGCCCGCCGCACCGTATCGAGTCCTGGCCGAACTTTCTTCAGTCATCTTTTGTAATCGTCGTTGTTTTTCGTCGTAGGAACGTAGTAAACTTCTTTCGTCGTAGATTGGTAAGTATATTTTCGGTCAACTGAAGTATTTTGTAAAAATATCTTCAAAGAAAAATCTTTTCCGTCGTGTCGTCGTTTTCGTCTTCTTGAAAAATCCTTTCCCGCGCCTATCCCGGACGAGCCCCCAAATTTGTGGGATTCGGGCAGGAAAAGAAAAGCTTTCGTCTTGAATAAATTAATTTGTATTTCGTCTTTTTAAAATTCAACGTCTTACGGCTGTCACTCGTCGTCGTTCACTTTTTTCACTCTTCCGTCTGTCACTTCAATTTGACGTTCTGCCATCATCCTCTCACTCGCACACATACTTCTATCTCACACTTACACTTACGTTCCGTTTCCCACATGGATTTGGTTGAAATCACAAAAACAACTTCACAACTATTCTGTTTAAAAGCTCGTGTTTATGTAAGACCGAAAAAAACAGTTGCTAATCTAGATATTTTGCAAATTACTTGAAAGCAACATCTTGAACCTGAAAAAAAAAAACAAGAGAAGTCATAATTATTTGTTATATTCATGTTCAGACAGACAATATCCCACAATACGTGTTGAGAACTAAAACAAGTGAGAGTCAGCAGAGTACTCCCGACTATAGCCGGTAGTAATAGTTCATTATGCGTGCGTTTTAACAACACGCAAATACATTTCCTAGGAATGCAGCGAACGTGTCTTCCACGCAATACCTAGTACTTATGTCTGTACAATTAGCTTACTGCACATACTATACGAGAATTGAGAAATTTGCAACACAGTAGCTGGTTTGAGTTATGATGAGATCATTTTTTAACCGACTTTTAAAACAAGAGGAGTTCCTCAATTTAGAGCACCTATTGTATTTTATTGTAGTTTGTTCGCACATAGCGTCGTCGCTGGCCAACCGACTAAAATTAAAATAGCTTTGAGGTTTTTTAGAAGTCGATTTTATGAAAATGGAAGAAGGAAAGAAATACACGTGTTGCGCCGACCCCAAGTAAAATGGGATAAGGGCAGGGAGATCTTGTTGATGATGATTTTATGTTTGCGAAAACAAATATTATTGTATTAGATTATTATAAGTTTAGGTAGTTCAGTTCTATATTCTAAGTTCTGTATCGCTATCGGTATTGCTCACTCGAAATTAACAAAAACTATGTGTAGAAAATTGTGTATATGTGAAGCAAATCGATTTATACGCTTTGAGATTTTTAACAAGTTACTTTAAGATAACAAGTACTGCTTAGTAGCATTAGCATCGATATTACGTATCAATCTTAGTAATCATTACGTACTTTTTAATAGTCAGGCAATCTATAGAATTCTTATGACCTAACTAATAACTCGTAATGTGTAACCTTCAGGTCCAAGTAAGTATAAAACCTAAATATTTGTGCGTAGGCGCACGTTTGCGAAGATCGATAGCATGACGATTACCACTCGTGCGCATTGCAATGTAAACACAAACTTATTTGTATGAATAAATTAAGTTATTACACGAGACTGTTGTTGTTTGTATTATTATATTTTATGTTCTTTGGTTTGGTCCTTGTGTACTGAGTATTAGTCTAAGAAACGTTTCACTCAAGTTTATATTAGTCATTTCATTAATATATTTTATAATTAAGTGTCATAATATAAAGTCACGTTACCTATATTTTCATAGATTCATTATTTTTTATCATATTATTGTCTACATAGGATGAACATGACACGTCTGCCTAAACTACGTTAGTACGTTTCGAAATTGCCTAAGAAGGCCTACCTGATATAAAAAGCATTTTGATTTTGAACAACTTTTCACCAGAAATCAGAAAACCAACAAAGCATTGTCTAAATGTAACCTATCTAATCTAAACATTACCACTACTACAGTCCTATCGTCAATGTTATCCCAGTATACCTCGTAACTAGCCTCTAGATAACATAGCATTGTATTTCAGACCGCTGATAAATGACCATTCTGTTCCCGATAGTTCAATCTTTTAGATAGATATAGAAATCTAGGGTACATGTTAATTAAGGAAATTTATAGATTTCAATTGTTTCTGGGTGATATGAAATCGTACTACGTAGATATATGGGTAGGCCTGTTGGCCTAGTGGTTAGTAGCTTTGACTGCTATACTAAAGGTCGTGGGTTCGATCCCCACTCAGGACTAATGTTTGTGTGATGAGCACGAACATTTGTTCTGTGTCTGAGTGTAATTTATCTATAATATGTATGTATTTAGAAATATGTAAGAATGTTTATCAGTTATCTAGTACTCATAACACAAGTTACTCTCACATACTTAATTTGAAACTAAATGACGTTGTGGGAATGTTGACGAATTCGTTCGTTTGTTGAGTTTCTTACTTGCTACTCAGACCATCGAGTACTTATTAGTACAGTCGTTAATACCTACCTAACCTGCATACCATCACGTTACCATATAAATCAGCTCTTTCATTCAACATTGCGTAGGAAATATAAACAAAAGAACAACAATAGAGAACATACATCTCGGCGTGTAAGACAAAAGTGTAAGTAGTACGCCCACGGGACGTGTAAGGCCGTGCCATGCCCACGCGTGGGCTTAATGGCTGTTTTTGCAAGGTTTTTGTTAAACCACACTGATTATGAGGATGTACTTATAAGTAGTTATGTCGTAATTGCATAGTGCTTGAATGTATTTAAAGATTTGTTTTTGATGTGAGTACCAACAATTAGATTTAATATGTTGAGATCGGGAACGCAAAAAGATTTTTTTTATGTAATACAGGAGAAGACCTTGTGCTCTATGCAGAAAAATAAATTGCTAATACAGTCTTTGCTTTCGAAAGGGAGAAATGGAAAAATGAGATGGAAGCCTTTACCCAGCAGTATGACAATATGGATTATAATAAAAAAATATAACAGTTTTTTAATTATTACTAAAATATTAATATAAATTAATATAATGCTACGTACAGCCTTTGTTAGCCTCCCATAAATAAACAAAAACAGCTTTAGCAAAGCTGGCAAATGGTCTACGCAAAATTCGATACCATCTTACAAAATAAGCCACCAACACTTAAAACCAGCTTCTATACCTAGTCTAATACCTATAGTAGTACTAAAGTACATGTATGACGTCACTCGTGCTCATTACATCCAGCTTATTATATTACAACCTGTCTTGAGAGCTCGCAACTGTTACCTGACCATATGATATCTCAATAGAGGACGAAATTACTGTTATTCTAATTAATACTGTATGGTAAAGGTATAAGGTTGGAGTTGCTTTGTGTGTGAGATGATCCAGGTGGGACTTTTTAGTGTTAATGAATTAGTAGGAAAAGTTGTATAGGATGTTATACAAACTATTTGGTGACGGGTACAAGAAGGATATGTAATAATTTTGAGGCATTTTTTTTATTTTTGACTTAAGAAGTTAGGATGAACCAAGCAATAAATGATAATAGAGAATGTTTAAGTTTAGAACTATTTAAATTTAATCTTTGCAATGAAAAACAAAACACTCGCTGCCTATTGGTTGTGAATCGAATCCGTTATTTAAATAAATGAAATCAAGACAAGAATTATGTCTCAACCGTTATATAAACTAAAAACAGCCTTTAAAATCACACAAACGAGTTATAAACCTATAAATAAAATCTCAATAAAGCAAGGCTAATCAAAACACAACTTTCTTCAACCCTTCAGATCCTATTCGAGCGCATACATTACCATCTTATATCGCCAATTCATTTGCTATTCAAATATAAATGAACTGGTTATCGCCTGGTCTGCCACTAACCACTCTAATCCTAGTTTTATCTCTGGATAACTGGCAGATAACAATACATACGGTATATACAGTAAACCTCACCTCTAAAACAAAAAAACTAGCAAAAATGCACATTAGTACGTTGACTTAAGGACTAACAAGTCAGTGACCAGTTTTGGTGAGATAGTCTGTACTCTGTATACGTTTATTTATAGGTTTCCATGCAAATATGTCAGTGTTATGTATGAGAAAGTTAACACGTATCTTTATGTTCGTTTTCCTTATTGGAATGCTTTAGATATTGCATCTAGGCGCCATCGTCAGGGCGAAGTACCGAACCCAGTACCAGAAAGCTAAAGTAGAACTACTAAAGTTGTGGAAGCGAGATAGCAATATAAGGTGTAGAGCGGTGTCTCTTTCCCACAACTGCAACAATGTTAGAGGTACACGGTCTCCTGATTAGTGGAATAGTAGATACAGTTTGTTTGTGCAATTTGTTTCGCTTTCCTATCTTAATTGTGGTCTTGAACTTAAGCAAAGTCGTTGCAAATCTGTAATGCATGCTAATCTATTAGGATTAAATTATGTGTTTAGTTAGGTAGGTGTACTGTGGGAATCGAACTTGGGCTAGTTTAGACATGAAGTAAATGGTGATGTTCCTAAAAAAAAAATAGTTGAAACCCATGAAATTGGCAAATAATATTTAGTATAAACTCCTCGTTTATCTCAATACAATAAATCTAACTTAACACAACGCAAAGTATAATCTCATTGCAAGCTATACTCGTATAAGGCACAAACACACTACATTTGCACCGCCTACTCCAATAAGTCAAGTGAAAGATCTTGTAGATACATATGTCCTAATGCTCGCAACTAAAAACGTTATGAATAATGAAACTGCCGTTATCGCGAAGACGGGAACTATAGACAAAACGGCTGGAAGACATTTGCGTTAAGGACCGTTCACATTAGACTTGGTTGCAGCGCGCGGTTGGAGCTCGGCATGCCGGCCGTAGGGTTGCCACTGACCTTTATGATTGTAATAAAAATATACAATTAAAAGAAAATACTGGTTTATTTTGAATACCGCTTCTATTCAACGAAATAAACATACACATATCATGACAATAAATGTACAAAAAAGAATTGTCTTCCTAGACAAATGTATGTCAGCTGAAAGCAATTGCTTGTATATATTGCTCAATAAACACGTTTTAAATTAAAACACTTTGTGAGAAATGTGATTGCACTTTGTAATCGTAATCCTTTGGACTGACGTTTCCTAATCATTTAGACATCGCACTCAAGTATTTGTGCGTCAATAGAACTGTACGTAGCACCTACATTGATAAATACACAAAAATATACGTTATCATGCTGACGGAAAATATTTAACACGACTATTAGATAGTTTTGTTGCCACTCCGCAAAATGTGTATTTTCCAAACGAGCTTTTTGCATTTTATTTAATGCTTTGGTAGGTATACCTAATCAAGGTTCCCATTTGATTAATAAAAATATAGTGAATCATTTTAGACACAATCATTATCATTGTATCAGTAAAATTTAAAACGTTATACTCAACAATAGAAAAGTCCTATATTACTGACATTAACAGTACAGCGTTGTGTGTTACATTATGACCACAACATCACTTTGTTTTATTAGTTTAAAGATTGTATAATGTAACTGTTAACAAGCAGCAGACCGGGCTCTGTAGAGTACCTTGGGAGAGGCCTATATCCAGCAGTGGACTGCAATGGGCTGATGATGATGAACCGTTAGCTGTTTCTCAAAATAAAAGATGAAAACATAGCAATCATATTGGCAACCCTACTATAAGTCCTAGCGAACCACAGCGCATGTGTCTTACTGGAATAGCTAAAACAAAAAACGTCCGCGTCTTCCCATAACTCCCGCGACCGGTCGCTCGCCAATTAAAGACGAGGTGCGGCTTGAAAGCTAATGTCTCCTCTCATATGGCCACATGGCCAGCCCCCCCACCCCCCCTACATCGCGACAGATGCGCCAGTGCCGCAGAACTAGGCTTATGATGCAAAAGGTTTTATTGGTTCGAATTGGTGACGTTTTTTGTTTGATTCGAGAGTGCTTATTGATATGTGACTTTTACATCTGTATTGGGTGTTGGTAGATACTGTGCTACCTACAGGGTGGAGTTACTATGTCCGTCAAGTTTTGTGTTCCTTGCCTAAGTGCCTCTTATTGTTGATCGTTCGAAAATCAGTCCAGTTGCAATTGTTTTTTCATATGAATGGATTCACGACAATCTTTTAGCAAGCGGTCCCGTTCTTAATCTATGTTTGATTCGAATACAATTTCTAGCAACGTTCACATTCGCGAAAACGTCTTACACCTCTCAAGCCATTAGGTTACCTACCTACTCAAGTTTTTCATTAAAATGTTTAATTTCCACTCGTCTAAGAACATCATCATCATTAACATAATCAACCCTTATCGGTCGGTCTGTGAAACCCGCGGTTGCAGTTGTTTCATTCCATCATACAAGTTCGGTACGTGAGTTCGCCGCAAGTAGGCAGATAAAGTTTAGACGGGCCTGTTGGTCTAGTGGTTAGCGACCCTGACTGCTAAGCCGGAGGTCGTGGGTTCGATTCCCACCCAGGACAAATGTTTGTGTGATGAGCACGATCATTTGTTCTGTGTCTGGGTGTAATTTATCTATAATATGTATGTATTTAAAAATATATAAGTATGTTTATCAGTTGTCTAGTACTCATAACACAAGTTACTATCGTATACTTAATTTGAGACTAGATGGCGTTGTGTGAATGTTGAGGAATATTTATATTTATTTATTTATAAAGTCACACGGCACGTTGCGACATAATCATGGCTGTCGACAACTCACAATGGTCATGAGACATTCAAACATTCCCACTCAAACATGAGCTGAGACAAAATACTAACTTAAAAATAAATTAAACTGTGTGTAATAAGACATGACTTTGTCTGTACTAGGTAATATACGTGTGCTTTGAAAGTCCTAATCTTAGCAATGACTATGACTATGTAACATCATGCAACAAATATAGAGCTTCATCATATCTCTCCATAAGAATGTCATTTTGGAACTGTACTCCTAGAGTCAGTAGCTGGGAATTGTAATATTTTAAGGCTACTGGAAATAAACTTTTCTGATTTTCATTTGTTTTTTGCTAAGACCAACAGGATCAAAAATAAAGCCCCTCTCCTAATCCAGTATACATTGTGCCACAATAATCATTCTAAATCAGTTTATTTGATAAATGTGACGAAAGGGGGAACAACTTTCAGTATGCCAGATTGCTAAGTTAAGAAATAAATAGTGTTATCTATGCATTGGCAGTCCATCAAACTATTACACGTACTTCGCCTACACTGGCCACTCCTGCAGGCCACAGAGTATTGAACTAATGGAGTTCACATACAAACTCTTAGTACCTAAATTATTATAAGAATTGTTAAATTATACGGTTCCTTACGCATATTTATCGGGATTGACCAAATAGTTTCTTACACAATTCCACTCCGGTCATGATGACGGACATGATTAAGGACTAGTCAGGCTATCCCGAAAAATACGCGTAAGTTAATTTACCAATTTAAGTACCTACCTAAGTTTAAAACATGGATATAAAATAGTTAAATTGTTAGTTTAGTCATCCTACTGTAAACCTTACTTTTTATTTCGTAAGTAATCTTAATTTAGTCAAGATAAATTTGAACTTAAATCTCAATACAATTAAAGTGCTTTTTCATTATGCTCTTCCTAAAAATACTCTAAATACCTTATTTTACGAATTTAGCCGAATCATTACATCCATACGTAGATCATTAGCCGGCTATTCCGTAACAGCCTTCCGGTATTCGCGGAGTGGCATATCGTGCTGCTATCCACGAATGCCGCGAGTCGTGCGCAGGCGCCGCGTCACGTGGCCGGCCTCGGACGTGCGTCGTTACGTTTTATGGACGACATCAGCTCAGCAAATTGACTGCTCTCAGCATATTTTCAGGTTTAACGAACATGTTTGGGTTGGACTTGTCGTAAGAATGGTTAGATTGTGATTCATAATGACTACGTAGTTTGCGTTATTGTAGATTTTATAACCATTTAACATAGTCCACCCGTGACCTGTTTCGGTGGTATTCGTTGGTCTCATTGTAGATACACCTCGCCCGTCATTGCAACTCCTGGCTTTCAGGAGTTGCAATGACGGGCATGTGTGGTGGGCCAGTCCCAATAAAAAAAAAAACGTCCACCCGTGACCACGGACGGTGCAACTCAATCGAAACGTCGGGAGAAAAGATGTATCGAATTATGTCGCAAATACCACGACTATTATAAATAAAATATCCCTACTTCTGACACAGCCAGGTAACTGTCGAAACTCCTCTATCCCTACACACATTCCTTCACATGCCGAACCTTATTAACATCTAACTATACTTACATTCTTAAGGAATCAAAAGGGAGACGGAAACACGTTTTTTTTCGAACACGTAATAGTTGAACTAAATCGATTCGTGATTCTGCGCACGCGCATCGTGAGCCGAAGGATTCGATCCCTGTGAAAATTACCCCCCCCCCCTCCCGTCCCTCACTCTCGGGTAGAAATGTTTAAGAAAATGAAGTACTTCATATGTTATATGTAATCGCAGAAGATCCATAGAACTAAAAACTGATGTTAAGTTCATCGTAGCTTTAATAACATAAACGTTAAAATACTTAGGTATAAAATGTTATTTAATCATGTAATACAATTTACAGATTAATCAAAAAGTACCTACTTCGCAATTTACATACCTTAAGACACTCAAGAGTAAAGTCAAATTAACTATTTTATTCCTATCAATTTTATGTCGCATAAATATGTATAACGATATAAAATTTCGATTTCCATTTTATCTCGTAAACATCTAATCTCACATTTGGATCTTCTGTAGCTTGTTACTCTATGGCAGTAATAAAATTATACCCATTTTGTTATAGACATTCCAAAAGAAATTCTGTAATATGCGGAAACTTGCAGTTGCATCTAATTCCGAGAATATTACATTATTGAATTACCTTGGAACGGCTGAGATTGATTTCCTACTTACTTTTTGTTAACAATTCCTCGCATTGAAAATTGCCCTTTTCTTAGAGAATCGTTAAAACAATCTAGTTTTTAATGTTTTACGTACGTAAAAAGGATTCTAGATTTATATGTGTTTTGCAATAGTTCTATAAGTATTGAGATTTCGATAACATTTAGTAAATAATCTCAGTCTATAATAAATTTAGACAATATTTTTTTTTAGATGTATGTAACAGCCAAAGAGGATCATTTGCGTAATATATATCACGTCTTAAAAGTAATATTTTCCCTTCTTCTACGCAATACGACTCTCTCTTCATCCATTTGTATGCCCACACACATCCATTAAACCATACAACACTTAGAGGTCACCAGACCTTTAGTTCATTATGTGCCGTTTCTAAAAAATAATAACACAGTGACGAGTTTCTTAGAAGGCTAGTCATCAAATTATAACATTTTTTGCTAAAGTCATTTGTTCGTGTGATGTAACGCCGAAATTACTTTAGCGAGCTCGGGTCACTGTGGCGACCTTATGTACCTACCTACACGGGGTATTCTGTCTTAGTTTATGTATGTTAATCATCGTACGTGGATTTCAAAGGGCAGGGGATATTGATGTAGACTCGCCCTTTTATGTAATATGCGGAATGATCTGGTAAAAAGCTTACATACGGTCGAATTGAGAAACCTCCTTTTTGAAGTTGGTTAAAAAATATTGACTGAGGAACAAAGATTGAGGAAGAATCTATTATAATACAGGACCTATGGGCAGGATTACATAGCAGCATTAGTTACACAATATCCAACCTCGTTAGACAAAACTCTTTCAGTAAAGGGTTTGAGTATTATTACTTGTGAAAGAAAGTCTATAGATTAAAGACCATTCTGAACCGTAAAAGTTCATTATTAGTTTAGGAATTCGGTAATTAGTGAGAACGTGGGCTTCAAACAATGTGAAAGTTATTTTCGGAATAGGCGTGACAACTTTACTAGTTACGGAAACGAAATTAATTTCCACCGTGATTTATGAGAAAAAAGTGTTCTTCGTTTCTTTGCCGGTTGATTTATTAGCGGATGATGGCCGATACTTTAATAGAGATTGACTTGAGAACTTTCCACTTTACTGTGACCTTTGCAATAATGATATACGAAATGTAAACAAAGCGAGGTGAGAAAACCTGCGATGTAAATATTCTTACGTGTATTTAGCTAGTTTCAAATTATTGGCAGAAACTGTACCCAAAAATAACTTTTATGAAACTGAACAGTCCAATTCTTAATGGATCAACTTTATTCGGAACGAGCTTTACCGCCAATCTAGAGAAAAAACCAGCGTAGATAAAAAGCCTTTGTCAATTACCTGTGTATTGTATGGTTTTCCCTACAATAACCATTTGTCTCCAGCAAGGTCATTGCCATCAGTCCACTTTAGTTCTATATTGAAAGTCGACAAAGGCCTATCGCTATCTGCCGCGACTGCCGCCCACCGGCACAGTATAGTGCGTTTTCCTTCAATCTCACTGCAGCCAGTAGGCGTAATTATACCAGCAATTAAGATGGAAAACCAAGATAAAGCGAGGTGCAGTCGAGATCACGGACGCTGTGAAACGTTTCTAACTAGGGGAAAAATTCAAAGGTCGCTGAACTTTGTGACTCACGCTATTAAGACCGTACCTCTGCTGGAGATATTTACGACTGCACGGAACTCGCAATTAACGCATAAGGTTTCTTTTGTTTCTTTTTAAAAGTAGATTTTCGGATTGACGATATTAGTAGTAATATCGGCCCATAAATGCCACTGCTGGGCACTATCCTCTTTCCATATAGTAAATGAGCATCGGCTTGAGCATCAATCACCACGTTAGGCCTCTGCGGATTGGCGATTTCGATTTCTAATATTTGGAATGCAATAAAATGTACTATCGACAGTAAATCTATCACTTTTAAGAACTCGGAGTCCTGTTGTAAGTTTCAAAACTAGAGTGAAATGGTAAATTCCTGAAGAAAATCTTATTTATAACTATAAGTACCTAAGAATTGGTTTTAAACTTGAGACCTAAGTAAAAAGTAACCGGTATTAAACTCCATATCCAGGAACCATACAATCTCACGCAAATCTTAAATAAATCATAATATTATCAGTCCCGGCGTTATTTTAACTACTTTCTATTCAAATGAAGATAAGTGTTACGAAGAAAGTATGGGCGATCATATTAGTTTTCACTTTTCATACGTTATATCATTGCTGATAATTATTGTGATTTGTGATGTTGCGTCACGCCGAAGAACGGGTTTTAGAAATGTTCGTTTAGTTGTTTACTTTATCTTGTGAAGATTTGGGAGTTTTTGATTCAAGGTTGAGATTTGTAATCTAGTATGCTAGTGAATAGTGGATTTAGTGCTTAAACCTTTAAGAGGTTAAAATGAAATGTGCTGATGTTATTACTTTAAAAATAAGAACGTGACTTTTGAAACATAGTGTGTTTTTTGTAACATTTTAGATTTTTCTGGCTACTTATTACTTCATAAGATTTTATATTTTGTATCCTTTTTCTACGCAAATGGAGTTCGTGACTAGCTAAACTACTTTGTAGACGCGTAAAACATAAGCCTGTGACACGAATTGTATTAAGTAACTCAAAAATAATTACAAAAGTAGTTAACGATTTTAAAAATAACGAGCCGAGAGAAAAAAGTAAACTTTTAACTTAAAGGGAAGTTTTTATTTACAACATGGTAAACACAGGTTCATTTCATAGAAACGCCGTATGCGTAAAACTAATACTGATCACTTGTCACTTAGCAAACTAAAAGACGCACCTGAAAACACAAGCACACTCATCGTACAAACAGTTCCCCCCATTTAGTCACTACACGACTAGGATCTGACTAACACTGACTAATAACAATAAATATAGGTGGCTGTCAACACGCTCTGACTTGCTCCTAATTATAACTTGTTGTTCTAGGAAACGAGCTTATTGAGTGTAGATTACATACACATTAGTCTAAAGTATCTACAAAAAATATACGACGTTGACTGAAACTGATATTGGTAGTGTAATGTCTGTGTATTTTGTTATGAAACACAACTTATGTATTAAGAGCAAATAAAACGCAGAATTGTACATTTTTACACTTCGGATCCTGATTTCTTGATTCTCTCGAAAAATGGTCATACACAGATTGACTTAAAAAAAATAATAATTATAAACTACTTGATTGTGCGACATCTCCAATACAATTTTATGTTCCCGAAAATTTTGTAGCCATAACTACTATTCCCCTAAAACGATAGAGTTTATATCTAACAGTTCTCTATCCTCTTTTCCAGCGCTGGCCGGAGAAGGCGGAACCCACTCGCTCTGTACACGGAAGATGATGGCCACGACCTGAGTGACCTCGGCATCGGCACCTCCAGCACCAAGAGCAGCCTCAGCGAAGACTGCGATACGCACAGTCTAGCTGTAAGTATACATGAGAAGTCATATTTCTTTAGCCAGTAATGTTATTTTTGTCTAGGAGTTTATTTGTCCTTACAATGAACATAACTTGATTGATCAATGTATTGATTAAGATAATGATTATTTTCAGAGCGATGGTATCGACCTGGATAAGAATCATTCAGATGTCGACAACCTGTCTAACTGCGACACAAACCGCAAGCTTGGCTCCAGTGCCAACGAATACGACACCTGCACCACCACCACTATCAGCTCCCCCGAACCAGAGGAGTACACATACGAAGGAGCCATCGAGGGCTACAAGTCCCGAATCATCTCACAAACTAACAGCAATATCGTCAAAACTGCTGTCAACAACAACTTCAAAGAAAAATCCCCAGAAAAGAACGGTGACCTGAACAGAATCAGAACGAACGTTAGCAACAAAATCGAGGAGAAACTCTCCTCCTTCCAGCAAGAGAGAGCCAACGACGCTAAGAACAATAACCAGAAGAAAGACTTACCGAAAGTCGACATCCACAAGAGGAGAGAACAGTTTGAAAGAGAAAACTCCCAAGAGCCGCAGCCGAATAAACCGAAACTCCCAGAAATTGCGAACAAAAAATCTATCAAGGAAAGACTGTCTAGTTTAGAGAAATTCACAGAGGAGACGCACATCCAAAAGTCTACGAGCGACCTGACCAAGTTACCCACTGAAGTGAAGCCGCTGAAGGAACGCCTGTCTTCACTCGAGAAAGTCAAGTCGACTGAACCAGAGAAAGTGAAGAGGCTTTCAAATGGAGATCTAAGCAATACACGATCTCTTAAGGAACGTCTTAACAGTTTAAAATCACAGACCTCTGAAGAAGAAGCAAAGGCTACAAAGACTGAAGTCAAAGAAGTTTCCATGAGCTTGAAGGAGCGTTTGTCTTGTCTCGACGCAGCTAAGAATAAGGAGATACCAAAAATATCCGTGGAGGAAGAACTCGCCCACAACAAAGAGGTTGAGATCAAGGTTGAGGAGTCTAAGGAATCCATGATGGATAACTCCTTGAAGTCAAGTCTGACTGGTATCGAAAGCCAAATGCAGAGCTTCTGCCGTTCTTTGGACAGTTTGGATATCAACGGACAGTCGTCTCCTAACTCATTCGACAGAGTGCAGAGCTTAGAAGACTTTGACTGCGCTGAAATGCAGAACAACACCGTTCCAAGCGATATCGAGACTGAAGACAGTGGGATACACACGGCGAGGGATTCCTGCGCGCCCGCCGATGATATCGCTGACCTTACACAAGTGGCCTCTCCCGTCGGAGAACCAATGGTGGAGGTGTCAGAATACGAGTCCTCGAACGAAGATGGAACCACCATGGAAATGAAGATCGAGGAGCTGGACAAGATCCCCGAACCAGTGCAGCTCGTCCAAGATGTGATCGTCGAAGAGCCTGAAGACCAAACTAGCACCAAGACTGACGACGACAGCGCTAGCAACTACCTGCAAGCCGTCTCTCAGCTTGAGGAACTGAGTGTCACAGAAGTGACTGAGATACAACTCGACAAGGACGATGAAGACACTCTTAAAAGTTTGGAAAACCAGGACACCAGCGTAAGTTTGAATGAGCCTGCCTCCACCTCGTCGGAAAGCGACACCGTGGTGTTTGAGGGGAAAATGACCATACACTTGAATCTGAATGAGATTTGCAACAATATGAACGCCGGTGCCGGGAATACTAACAATGCTAACTCTCCTAACAGCATGCCAATGGTAACTGTCTCTAACATCACAACTATTACTAACATTTCACCTAAAAATTCAGTTAAACCGCTAAAATGTATCGATGTGCCAGACTTGTCTAGTACATCGGAGAGTTCACAAGTAAAACTAGATAATTCACCTAATCATTTGAATAATATAAGTATTAAAGATATTCAGCAACCTCGTGATATTACAGCTAACAGTGGCGAAGTAGCGGTAAGTAGCTCGCAGGACGAGAACCCGTTCTGGGAGAAGCGGACTAAGCGTAGGATAGAACCGAATAGACGGAAAACTATATTGTTCATTAACAATAAAGTAACAACGAAAACTGTGGCCGGCCCCGTCGCCGATAACGTGTAGCTTGGCTTGCGTCATCCTCACGTCATCTCATATCGATTGCATGACTAGATAGTGATGGCAGAGACGCGCTGATCCTATCCGGACGCTGACGTCTTTAGTCGAGTCGAGTACTTAATAAACGTTGAGTAGACAATGTAAGTGCTAGATAATAAAATCTAACAGTCCCGAGAATTTACAATTTACCAAAATTCGTTCGGGCCACTTTTAAGATCACACGATATACATCTTCATCTGAGCCGCGTTCAGTGTCTGTTGCATTTTGCCACTTGCTTATGATCGCAAGGAGTGATGTAGTAACTTATGTCTAGAATGTTCTATGTGTCAATGATCAGTCATATCCATATCATTCTCATACATTGCATTGCAAGCTTAGATGAGAATAACAATGGATGTAAAATAATTTATAGTATTTTTATGATCTATTGATCTCACCGGTCATCACTTGTCACCTTTATTAATGTAGTTTTGTAGTCCCATCTATTAATACCTTAAAATATCTTGTATGTGCTAAAACCAAAGAATTCCTACCATTCGGCCGTAGCGGTCCTGCACATCACTCATATTACTCGAATCGTGGCGATTTTGCCAAACATTCAGGTCGCACATTACGGACTAAATCGGCCAATTTATGTCTATCTAGTAATAATTAACTCTATAGTTGAATATATTTTTAGCGAACATTTAAATAGGATGCATGTTTAACACAAATGTCTTCAATGTGCGATAGCTTAACGGTACTAAGACAAATAGTCGTCATATGAAGTAGCTCGTGTGAACGAGCCCTTACATACAGGGTCATGTAGTCACACCGTTCTGTATAGACCTTAATCATATAGTAGAGTAGTGTCCCAGTATTTATACACTTTATCGACGTGATATGTAAAATTCATTTTATCAAAATACATGTTACATTGTTAATTGTATGAGTTTTATTTATGTACGTTTTACTAATTTATGTTATTTTGTTCCCTGATTATAAGAGTTCGCTCTTAAATAAATTTCTTATTCTATGTATATTCCTAAGTGTATGTATCTTTATATATGTAAGTCCTGAAATTAAGTAAATATTACAAACATGATATATCTAACATACATTTGTTTATTCATTATCCTTTCATAAATATGCTATGTAAGTCAGAATGTAATTAGAATCATATCATATCATTATACATGTAATAGTTATAAAATCAGTACAATGTTATCTTGCGAGAGTTATCTAAAGCAAACAGTTTTATCTGTAGACTTGATACAGTTTGATAAGAGACTCTGAGAGTAAGGGCGCTAATATCTTAGTATAATGGTGATGGGCTATTAAGGTAAGATACTTTTCAAGTAGTGCGTGTCGCTTCGTTTTCATTTTGTGCCTAACAAATACCAGTGCGAGTTTTTGATGTACCTATCCGATATAGCGCACTCTGTTGGCGAGAACGCGGAATTAAATTAGTGAATGTGATGCATAAAATACTCTGTATAAACGCTTAAAGGTCCTGTATATAGGTAAGTTAAGTGTGTTTTAATTTTGGTTTGTAAATATGGTATCAAAGACTCGCATTCGGTACATATAACACCTTTGCATGCTTTCTCTGCATACCGTGATTTTCTTCTGTTTTATTAAACTTTTGTTTTCGTTATTACTTTGTTACCTTTACAAAGTGGTTTACTGTAAATAGATTTTTAAACATTTTTTTGTCTGTGTCACACTTTTTTTTAGATTTTACACACAGTTTGAGATTAATATTTTTTGGTTATTTTTACATGTTTTTAATTGGATTTAGCTTCCTTAACTGTGTTAATTTTCTCAAAGCACTGTAGAAGCACGCCTACACTTAAAGGCACAAAAAAGAACAAATTGCTTCACAAAAACTAAAGCCACAGCAATGCTTCTACAATGCAACATTTAAAAAATTAGTGTTACAAACACAAAAATTCCACAAAAACTAACAAATTCTTAATCTATAGGTAATCGATGCTTTAGAACTGGCATTCAAAGAACTCGACTCGGAAGACAGCGCAGCCATGGACGAGACTATAGAAGACAAGCAGGAAGACTTTATCAACAAGAAGATAACTGTGGCTCCCCTGTACGAGAACATAGACATCTTCTATCAGAACCATGAGGAGACAGCGTTCCCTCTGGATATGCCGACGAATGTCCTGGAGCCGCCGAAGGAGAAGCCTCCGCCGCCGCCGACCGAAGAGGCCCCGGAGGATGAACTGCTCGGCAATGTATGTATATCTCTTTATATGTATATCTAGACGGTTATCAGTATGTGTGTGATATTCAAATGCTGTCAATTTGTTATTGATAGTGAAAGTAGAATGTCCTAAAATACTTCAAGGTAATATGGCCTTGTTTTTGTGATGAGATATCTAAAATCTTTTATTTTCCATTTTTTTATAATTCATAATTTCATTTTTTGCAGAATTTTTGTTTTACAATATAATTTTTGGTCTACCATGACCTGCATTTTTTAACAAGACATGTTGTTGTCTATGTTTATTTTAAAGAACTTTTTCATACATAATATAAAAGTGGATTAGATCACTTAGATCCTATCAATCAACTTGTATGTACACGTTTCGATATACATATCTACCTAAAACGGTTTTTCGTTGTATCAAAAGGCCTATCTAGAAACTTATCGTTGTTGAGCTAGAATGATTTGACTATAGATAAAAATAGATATCTTATTGCTATCTATTGTGAAATTTAACCTACTTAAAAAATGAACTATGAGAAGAACCTTTGTATTACAGTTTCATACCTACAGACATTGAAATCTAATGACTAAGTGCAAAGTCACTTACCAAGCAACGAATTGTGTGACTAACATGGGTACCAACTCTCCTCACCTTTATATTTGCCGTGTTTGACAGTATTCCTAATTCTTATTAGTCATGTTTATAAGATCTTCAATCTAAAGAGCTAATAAACTCATGCTCTTTATTCCTACTTCTATAGAAACCTCCAAAAATAGTTCTCTTTTTTATCACAACCATTTTCCCAATCTTCCAGGGTAACTTCAAGCACACGAGCTCAGCGCGCCGCATCAAAAAGGAGATCCGTAACAAGCGCACCAGCTTCCTCGGCATTGAGGGACAGGACGACAGCTACCTAGACGTCGACCTAACCCTCGCTCCAAGACCTGACATCACCTCCTTCCTGCAAGAGGAAACTAAGATCGAGAAGCTTCTATACAAGAAGACGTTATCACACGATATGGACTCCAATCTCAGGGAGAGTCGGGATTCCGGTGTGGATGTAGACAGGGGTCCCTCGGCAGAGGCATGGTATAAGGGGCACTCGTCCCCCGAGACCTCTAATCCTCATAGCAGACAGAATAGTGAGGTATGTTACTTTGATATTGACCTAAAGACCAAAAGTGGTAAGGTACAAATTGGCACTTGATCATAAGTCGAGTAGTTTTTTGTAACTTTTAATGCTGCCTTTATTGAAAAGCAATGTTGAGTATTAGCTGTCAATCATGTAAATGTAAATCATACTTTGTCCTGCAAACAATCGCTTGTACTCACATACCGTTGCAATCATAATATGCTCGCTATTTGTCGATAACCGATTGACAAGTGTGCAAGTATATGTCGTCTAAGCACGACGAATTTCCAGTATATTGGAATAAAAAACATGTGTGAATGAAATCTACTAAACTGACTGTTTGTATACACATGTAATATTTATGTACATGAGTCATAGGTAAAATATGCACTAAGTTTGCGTCGAGTCCAGTCGTTATCTCGTAATTATGACCAGAGCAAATTTAATTAATGTTACCTTGAGTCATAATCTCCGGCTGTTATTAAACAAGTGAGATCATTATCATAAAATGTATGTCGGATATTATCTATATGCCGTCAGCCGTGCATGTAACTTAAAGATACATATTTATTAAAAAAAGTAATTATAAAAAACGTATTAATTCTATTTAATGAGGATCTATATCTGTTTGTGATCATCCACTGCACGTACAGCCGAGTGGTATAGGTCACCGCGCTAATTACCACTGTGCGCGACGTGTCGCGGGTTCGATCCCTGCATAAGACAAGAATTTGTGAGTTCCACAAATGCTTGTTCCGTGTCTTTTTTTGACCTTTGTGCATATTAATTGAATGTCGGTAAAACCCTCGAGAAACAAGGATTAAACTCATTGGTGCGGGAGTCGTCTTCAATAAAAATCATTTCGTGCCGATGGTATGACCTTATTAAATTTGATGCTCCCAGTATTTTAGTACTATAGTATTATAGTTTTGAAACCGTATAAGCTTCGTAAAAAAAACATTCAAATCTCAACCCTATTTCAATGCCAATAAAACAAAATTCCAGCCATACACGCACGTGACAGTGACGTCAGACGAGGAGGAATCTTCTAAGAAGCAGGTGGAGTTCAGCACAAACCTCAGCACCAAGCTGTCGGGGCTGAGCGAGCCCGCGGACAAGATCGAGAGCCTCGACAAGAAGCTGCAGCAGCAACAGGTATAGTGGACTAGAAATTGGAGGAGGGGGGGGTACGTGCAAAGTTTGAGAGTATGATCTAGCAGTTTATAGGTTATATCGAAGAAAATGCTGGTATATTTTCGTGTTAGACTGTTTTGCTAGTGAACTGATTTGATATAGCGTCATAATTTGTAGAGAAAGTGTTTTCTAAATTAATTGAAATTTCCATAGTAATTATAGTGTTTTAAAGGAGCATTTTAGTAGCAATAGTAGATTATATTTCGACGTACCAGTAAACAAGTTCTTTGATATCAAATTTTGCACGTTCAAATTAATTTCTTATTTCTTCATATATTTTGATTTGGCACTAAATCTATCATTCTTACAGCAATCCACAATTATTCTGTGTAAAAACGTGGTGGTGGTAACTGGTACTGGTACATTTAATCCATATACAGTATGTATAAAAGTTGGTGTCAAATCAAAATTAGGAATATTATTTCTTCATTCGTTTCATTATTATGAAATGCTATTTAGAAGATCTATTAGAAAGTTGTTTTAGCACTGCTTACCTGTTACTGTAGCCGGCTGATTATGCATGTGTGTATGGCCTTAAAATTAGCAAAGATGATTAAAGTAATTTGATACTTATGTCATCGAAATAAAGTCTATAATTCAATGTGTTTACTTTATGAAAAATACATTGCAATATAAACTTTATTTCAATTGGATAAGTGTGCTATTCCTTTGCCAATGAGCGCTGATTAATTGATTTATTATTTCTGATTCTGAATACCATGCATAATTTAGTCGTATTGCACACTTGTCTTAGTAAATCTTACATATTATATAGCTATTGTATGGGAAGATGTTTCGTTTCTCGAATCACCCGTATCGATTTAATTAATCGATAAGAATCGATAAATATTTGATTCGCTTTCGTTCCTTCGCGGTTCATTACCGAAATAATTATATTCGATAGGCTTTCCTTTCCGACTTATTGTTACATAAGTAATTAAGATATGTATTTAATTCTTAATTTTATATAATTCTTCTTTTCTTTCATTTTTATATTGGGTTTAGTTCTAAGGCAGCTATTTCTCGCTACGTTATTATAAGGCTGTCGCTATTGTAAGGGCTAGCTAGCACTGTATATGCTTTGAAAGCACTTTAGATATAAGGGTGTATTTATTATGTAATATAAATGTTTTAAATACCACTAAGAATAATGATCAACGTCATTAGTTGGGTAGAAGAAAGGTAGCAATTTTAAATAGATAGTAATAAATAGATGGGTTGTTATAGATTAAGTTTGCAGTTACTTAGTATGCCATTAAGTACAAAAATAATATAAAAAAAAACTTATTTCTATAGTTAAAATAAATTAAGATTTGCATGGTTCAAACCAGTTATCTTTCTTGATAATATTAGCTAATAATTACATCGTACTATTAATCATAGACTATTAGAGTAAAGAATATTAGTTAAGTTACATAGTCGCAAAATGTATATTGTAGCTATAGGTTAACGAAATTTATAGAAAATAGGTGCTAAAGCCATCAGTTTCATTTTAGAACCAAAAAAAATATTATTAACGGTAATAATTATTGTGGTATTTAAAACATAAAAGCTGCCATATTAACAAATGCTTTTTATTAACGCTTTATTTGTATTTAAACATTGTATTTAAAGACCAGAACTATTATAATTAAGATTCCAAAACGTAGTATGATTATGTATGATATTACAAATAAATTATGTTTATTATAAATGATTATTTGCCTTTTATTTAATACACTTTAGTTGTAGTTATGCACTGGCATGCTAGTTCAATCATTCTCTTAAACTCTTGTTAAAATTTTCTATTTACTTTTAACCTTAGAAAATATTGTTGCATGATATTGTTAAACCCATTGCCATTCCATTATTTGACATGTATATGTTCAATTGTGTCTAAATATAACGATTTATGTCCTGAAATGCATTAAAAATAACTCCATTTAACTCGTGAACCATAATATTTGAATACAAAATTAATTGTTTAAAATTCAGCAAATAACTATAGTTGTTGTGACTGTGCAACTCAAGGGTTTTCATAAATTACCTAAAAAGACCACCTATCCTACCTTAAAATTATCATAAAGACTATGTTTTGCTCATTATTATCTAAATAACTCGCAGTTGCTAAGAAAAAACTATCATTATTTATATTTCAAAAATCTCAAAACATATTTTTTTTAATTTGAACTACATTTTAACTCAAAAGCGTCATTTAAAATACATAAACTCATAAATTAACAATTGGACAATAATATTATGGTTCCCTAACGCCATCTTGTGATGTAAATAACAAGCAGTGGCGTGCGTCACGTTGCAGGCTCGCACTAACGTGGACTGGCCCGACGGCCCCTTTGACGATGCTCACACCAAGGTGAATCATGTTTTACACTTACATACATTGCAATAGGAAACTATGGTTTTGTTACATGTATAAATAAGTTGTAGATTATGTACTCCTTTGTAAATTATCATTGGTGCGCGAATTACAGAAAGAAATAATTGAACACAATGTGAACATTGCAAGATATTGTCGGTCACCAATGGCCGAAGCTGTGTTTACAATAATCGTTGACAAAATAACATGATTTTTCTGTTAGTATTAAGAAAAGTACGTTACATACAACTGTACATATCAAAACCACAGTTTCCTACAATATTAATCAAAATCAGTCTGAATAACATGCGATCGGTGTGATTCAACTCACGCTAGCTTCCAGCCTCGCACATCATGCTATTGTCACTAAAACTACAATAAAACTACCAATAATGATAATAATTAACTAAAACTCCAACAACTTAAGATAAGGTCCTATATTATAAGTCATTTATCTAACTCACTAACTGGAGTTTAATTGTAAGTAATAATAAGAACTAAACTTGTAAATTTTGTACATTTAAAGAGACTAATATAGGACCTTCCTCTAATATCTAAGCCCAAATAACTAAACATCAACTTAAAATAGGAGGTTCTTCGCTTCGAACGTGAGTTATTACAACTGGAGCAAGAGGAACTACGTCGTCAGCGCGAGAATCTTCTGCGAGACCAGAACCGCATCATCCAGAAGTCAGTTCAGGATATTTCTTCGATTCCTTCTTCACCGGAAAAGCCGCCGCTACGCAGTCGACCAGAAGTGAACCCGCATTATAGGCACTCGATGCCAAACTTGCTGTTGAATGAGAATTATCCGTCCATTCCTCCCGCGGTGCCAGAAAGGCAGGAGGAGAGGGGGGTGGATGAGAAACGTAAACCCTTCGTGTCTGAGGAGCATATGCAGCGACACTTCGGTGTGGAGGAGAGCAGGCGCCTGCTGTACGAGGCGGGGGAGGCCCGCCAGCCCGCCAGGGTCCCGCAGCCGGTGCTGCCGCCCAAACCCAAGACACGGGAGTCCATTGAGAGGGAGATTACTATGAGGTCAGTTGATTTGTTTAGTTTTATTTATATTAAAGTAATTTTCAAATGCTTGTTAAATGCAGATGTTGATAAGAGTAGTGTATGTTTCATGATTAAAACATTTTTTTGTTTTTTGTTTTATGGTTTCTACAGTGACTGATGGCGAATGCTAAGGCGTAGAATACGTTACTTATACTTGAAAGTATTCTACTTTTATTGGAGAGCAAATTTATTACCTACTATATTTTTACTTATTTAAATTGTTTGGCTATATAAATGAATAGGAATTTAGATCCAATTCCATGTTAATTATAATTATTAAAAATTAGACTTATTTTTTTCTCAGCAAATCCACAAATTTCGAACTTATTCTGAATTTACCTGTAACCACTTACTCTGTACCTTACTATAACCTCACTCCTACCGTTCACAGAAGCAGTCGCGTCCCCTCAGCAGTGGAGTACGCGAACGTGCCGCTGCGCGCGCCGCCCGCGCCGCACGCGCAGCACTACCATCCCATGACAAGACACACGCTGCAGGTCATATATCTATTTTAATTTTTGTATCAGTGAGAAAATAATATTAGTTAAGAATTGGCATTGCCATTCAGCGTGGTGTGCGAAAGCGAAATGATCAATCGCAACTCGTGAGACGAGTATTCAAATGACAAGATTCTAAAAGGCTTTTCTTAGTAGTGGGACATTTGAGGCTAAAATATTATTGATATTCTCTTCTTAGCCCTGCTAGAATCAATCCGAGCGTGTCATCAAAACATGTCTGACGTGTTCAAGTTACTTATTACTTACTGTATGTGTTCCAGGCACTAAGCGCGGCCCCGACGCCGAAGCTGATCTCCAACACAGACTGGATGCAGGCGAGAAATAGGAAGCCAGCTAACTATAACTACAACCAGCACTGGCTTATTCAGGTATATAATTAAGTTTGATATTTAAACAAACAGTGGCTAGGAAAGAAAGAAAATAAAGGACTGATGAATTGAAGAGGTTTTCTTTTACAGTCAGGTGGTAGTCTGGTTTTAGACGCATGGAAGTGTGTTTGAATATGCAAAATAAACACATGACGATGTAAAAATATAACGAACAGTGCAGTGTATAATTACGCCTGCAATTTTGTTTTTTTTTTGTCCTGAAACTGTTAATGTGGGGCAATCTCACGATTATTACTAATATTTTCTATTTAATATTTACTGTTAATTTACTTAGTAATGTAATCTGTGTAACGTACACCGCGAGAACTGGTTCGAAACTGCGCAAGATGGAAGGACTTGGGGAAAGCCTTTGTCTAGCAGTGGGACACTATATTATTATTAACTCTGGTTTTCCTAGAATCGTGGAAGGACTTGGGGGAGGTCTTTGCCCAGCTGTAGGACATTATTTTAATCAAAACTTGGTGTGATATTGCAGGAGGCGGAACAACGCCGGTTGGAGGAACAGTTACGAGGCGCGCGGCCACAGCGACACTCCTACCATCAGGACGCCGCGCCACACGCACACACCGCACTGCACAGGTACGGACACAGTTAACAGTAGTTGACGGGCCTGTTAGCCCAGTGGTTATTGACCCTGACTGCTAAGCCGAAGGTCGTGGATTCGATTCCCACCCAGAACAAATGTTTGTGTGATGAGCACGATCATTTGTTCTGTGTCTGGGTGTGATTTATCGTGGATTTATCAGACAGCTGATAAACATACTTACATATTACTAAATATATATTTAGAAATATATAAGTGTGTTTATCAGCTGTCTGATTACCATAACACAGCCTCTGCTTAGTTTGGGATCAGATGGCCGTGTTGTGGATATTGTCCCAAGATATTTATTTATTTACATTAACATGAAGTACTGCTCAGTTAACTTGACTGCACGGATAGCCGAGTGGTACAATTGCCACTGTACGCGACTTGTCGCGGGCTCGATCCCCGCGTAGGACAAGGATTTGTGCGATCCACAAATGTTAGTTCTGAGTCTGGGTGTGTGCATGGGATGCTTCTTATACAAAATTTGTATAAGAATCATAAATACTTGTGCCTTGCAGGCATTTTTAAATAATTAAATTAATTAATTAAAATAAATATGTTGTATGTTACAGTCCCCAGCAGCCGGCAGAGGGCGCGCGCGCGGCGCGGCAGGAGGCGCGCGGGGAGAAGCTGCTCAGCGTCAGCGGCCGCAGGAAGTGCTCGCACTGCGGGGAGGAACTAGGTATGGATGTAAACCGCACTGAACATACACTTATACTAGTTTTTTTCTTTTTTTTCCTAGCCTATAGTGTCTCACTGCTTAGCAAAGGCCTCCCCCAAATCCTTTCACGCTTTTCTGTCCTGCGCCACCTTAAACTAACCCTCTATACTAGTGCATAAGAATGTTATTAGACTTTAACGTATTGTACACATGTGAATATTATATGACAACATCAAAGGTACTTTTGAGTGAAATTACAAACAAAACAATATTTTTATTGTATGGTTTTTTCAATCGCTGTACATTGAGCTATTTCCAATATTCGTTATTCGTTTCTCTATAATAGATTGGTTTTATTTTAGTTTCTGTACACTCTGGGACAGATTCTGGCCAAATTCATAACTTTTGATGAATGTGAATATTTTAAAATCTTTGTTGAACAGAAACTATACAAAAAAAAAATCCACATTTAAAAGTAACTATAAAATAAAATGTTAACAAAGCGTCGAAAAATATATCCTCATCTCCATCAATGTCGGGAAACGTGTCCAGGAGACTGGCGGCATTACCACGCTGAATGGCAATGCCAAAAAAAATGTTCTTGTTGTATTTTACCTTTACTTACTTTTTAAAACTTTTTTCTAACTATTAACCTAACTTTACACTCTAACATAATTCACTATTGTGTGATACAGGTCGTGGCGCGGCGATGATAATATCCTCCCTCTCCCTGTGCTACCACGTGTGGTGCTTCACGTGCGCGGTGTGTGGCTGCGCGCTGGGCGACGGGCGCGCGGGCGCCGACGTGCGCGTGCGGGCCCGCAGGTTGCACTGCCAGCACTGCTACTCCTCCGATGACGGCAGGAAGTACTCCGCCGTCTGATACAGACCCTACATACAACACGGAACTCCTATGTAGTTGGATTAAAACAAATGTTCATTGGCTAAATGGAAAATAACTACCAACTACACATGCAGTTGGATCTAAACAAATGTTCATGACCAAACGTAAAACTAAGCCCTGGTTTCTGGAAGACAATCATCAGTGAAATCAACTGTAATTGGTGGACTATCAAAGATACAATAAATCACAATCGTGATCTTGACAAGAAATTTGACTTATAATACACAATTTTTTTGTAATGATCAGCGTTTGAGAAATCAAGAGTAAATTGTGTTAAAAAAGAACTAAATTATGTTGTTTTCACTGTCTTGTGTTTCGCTAACGTAAAATATAAAGCTTAAGAAACAGTAAATAATATTAAAATTTGAAAGTTGTTCTAAAAACGATAAAATTACAAGCTTACTGCTGCAATCTAAGTGCCTACATTTTTAAATCTCCATAAATAATCAAACATTTGTTTTTATTCAATAATATATTCCAACAAAGATAACACCGCCATCTAGTGAGAGTTAATCAAAATTCAAAATAATGGAAAGTGTTCCGATCTACACCCAAAAGACTATAGTGGTGTTTACAAGTGATAAATCTCTGAACTAAAGGAAGCTGTGAATGTTGTCACGAATCGGTGTTTAAACCTAAAGTACATACTTGGGCTGGTCCAAAGACTTTGAAGTGTGATTCATTTTATAATACTTTATATTGATCGTATTGTTAATCGTCGCGCTAACACTGTATCTACTATATTTAACTATATTATGTACAGCTATCATTAAATCTCATTGTATCTTATATCTCATTAAATAACTTTAAACTTTAGTGGGAATTTCATAAAAGTACAGTCAACATCAAAAGTGTGAAGTACTTTTGAAATTGAGTGTACATTTTTATACACAATCTAATATTGAGTGTCTATAGAGTCGTTTTAAGTAAGTTTTATAATGGCCAAATAATCGTAGGGGAGAAAAGAGATATGTAACAAATAATAGAAACTAGACTTAACTTCTTGAATACAATAATAATGCAAATACTGTACAGTCGACAACGAAAGTTTTTAACCATTATGACATTGGTGAGTGACTTTCGTTGGTGATTGTATTTATAAAGCGAGCTACTGACATAAGCGTGATAGTCACCTACCTCGCTGTCTGTCAGTATGTGTATGCACACCTCCAAAACGTCTAAGCGACTCAGCGCAGTTCTGAGTCGGCTACTGCACGCTTTTGTTATCACGCCATCTTCCAACAACTCTACTGTTAACTCCACACAGTCACATATATGTTGTTACATTATAATTTCGGACTATTTTGTGCCATGTCAATTTGTCTTGTAAACAAGTACATTATCACAGAAACAATAATTTAAGATACCATTGAGTTATGTTTTTTTTTTATACTAATAAAATGAGTTTAAAATTGTGTTATGAAAATCTTCTGTAATATTTTGTAAATAGTTTTTAATTTATACTTTAGTACGTTTTAATGGTTAGCTTTAATAGTTATTATTTTAGTTTAAATGAATAACATAATCCATCCAAAAATGTTTATGATTAATAAAATATTATTATCGTTTGATTAAATGCAAAATGGCTTAATTACTACGAACATACGTCAGCTTGACTTTGAATAAAAAAAAAACACATTTTCACGTCTGTGACAACTCCCAAATTTCTTCCTACATTAAAATATATTGCATGCAAATACTGATAAATACATCAATTGTATAGGATTTAAGCTATTTTGCATAAAAACTTATTAACTTCAGTCCCGATTGTATTCACGAGAGAACAATGCAATATTCTACGTGATACACTGGACGAATCGCGAAATATCGTGTATTGAAATATCATCGTCAGTAGGCGGTGGATACCCCTATATCTAAAGCGTCGTGGTTGCACTCCCTTGTTGTAATTATGTTAACTATATGTACATTATCTATGTGTATAAGCCGCAAATTGTATAACATTAAATATTTTAATTATATTTTTTTTGGTTTCATTTTATTTTTTGTTATTTACCTACATGAAACGTCAGTTTGAAACTTGGTAGTCCTGACATACTTTTAAATCTACGTAGTGATTTATGAAACGTGATATTTGGAAATATATTTGAATACTACTTTAGACGTACTGACACTCTTGTACCAGAGAGTTTGATTTACAAATTACATTATTTCTTTAAACTTTGCTACTTTCACTTACTACACAACTCGGGAATAATACCGTGAGACAAGCCGTTACAACATGCAAATTATCGAATTTTAACAAAGTTATAACCTTGAGATTCGCCGACATCAGTCTGGTAGCGTCCAAACCGGCCCCCTTTGTAAACATAGCACCCTAACTTACTCTCCCCTTTGATTCGAGCTAATTTGCGAACATCAATGGCTGGACCCAGCTGCTGTAATGCTAGTATGTACCTACTGTCTGGACATCTGTGAATACATTTTATTCGCAATTCACACGACGCAACTGACCATGATTATAATCTTGATGGACATTTGAAAACAAGTAATAATATACCTAAATACTTGAATACATTGATTGAGTTGCTCAGATAAAGGAGTATTCAATTTTGTACAAAGAGTTGTAAGGGTACCCCTTACAACTCGGGCGAGTAACGGCTTTATTTTCAATAGTACACGTGTTTTTAGTACTTGTTAATAATGTGAATTTGAATGTAAGAGATTAAGGTCATATTACTGATGCTTGGCCGAATTCAACGGTTTAATCACAAAAAGATACGGTACCTACTGGTGGTTTAAAACTAGTATTTTTGAAGCTGTTTTGGAAATCAATTAGAGAAATATAATTTATATATTACTAGCGACCCGGCTCAACATTGCACGGGTGCAATACTTATGTATTATACACACAAACTACCTGTTTATTTAGATTTCTCTGATTATACATATAAACCCTCCTCTTGAATTACTCTATCAGTTAAAAAAACACTACAAAATCCATTGCGTAGTTTTAAAGACTTAACTTACCTAAGCATACATAGGGACAGACAGCGACTTTGTTTAATACTACGAGTATGTAGTGACGATGGTACTAACTATCTATAATCTTGACTTCTATCGTCAGTTGAAGTTATATCGGCGCTGTGTCCAATGTACAGTGTAACTGATATATCCTGGTATGTCAATACATTTACCAGCTGTCAATTACATGGATCACGGAGCACGGATCTAAGGTTAATTAGATAAATATCCATTGACTCCGCCGGGCGCCGAGCAAAAGTTACTTGCACACTTTTATTGTTGATAATATTTTATATTGTACACTAAAAATATTATTTTATTATAGAAAAGACGTGTAGGTAAATATGTGTAGTTATATTATTTAATCTTGTTTTGATTATTGTAATAATTAAGCAACATTGATGGCTTGTTTCGAATATCTTTTTCATAAAGATTATTTCGAATATTCGAATATTCGAAATAATCTTATTAAAATTAATTCGAAATTAATTCGAATTATTTCTAGTCCATCTTAGCTTACCTTATTCATTAAAATTCTGCAAGTAGGTTTCTACTTTTATACAAAATCATTGAAATCGATACCTATCACTAAATACTACACTACTAGGCACTAGTTAAGTATGCGACGATAGGCAACGCAGAGGTACCTAAACAAAACTAAGTCACCTATTAACGTGTCTTTATTTATTTACAGAAACAATACTAAAACAAAGTAGTAATAAGTAAATTTAGTCACCTATTACTAAATATAATATACCTACCAATTGGAACTAACTTGCGACTGTATGTTAATAGTATATTATAGAACCCACCCGAGGTTGTTAATAAATCTATACTATTATTCTTATCATAGTGTAGTTGTACTGGCATATAGTGTAACATCTAGTGAGTCATGATTAACATCAATATTTGATTTTAATAGGTGAGCACTTACAATTTAAATATTATTAGATATGTAGTAGTTACTAAGTTTCAGTAGTTCAATCTATCCTACTGATATTATAAACGCGAAAGTTTGTAAATATGGATGGGTGCATATTTGTTTCTTATTTACGTTTAAACGACATGAACAATTACGAAGGTGTTAGCTGACACCCTGGATTAACACATAGGCTATCAAATTTTTAACCGACTGCGCCAGAGGGAGTGTTTTTGTACTTATAACTAACTTTTAGCAGGTGAAGTCGCGGGCAACAGCTAGTAAATTATATTTAGTCACTGCAGGACATTTGATTCTACTTGTGAATGGTATATCACATAATAAAATTAAAATAGTAATAATACACGTATTAAGTATCTGTTTCTATTCACAGCATCTCTCAAGAATAGAAACCCGTTCCTTTTCAAAAACTAACATAATAATATTGAGGTCAAACAGGGAGATGGCTTTTGAAAACTTTAATCTAAAATGAGATCTTTATACTTCCCTAATATTACACATTATATTATTTAACCCGAATCTTTTGTACAGTTATTTTATAGTTAGTTGAATAGCTAGCTTGTCTTTTTACCTTCCTGTAATAGGTACGTTTTCGTACATCCCATATCCACGTGTCACGGATGTACTTTGTACCACATTGTCGGCCTTGCCATGGCTGTCCATGCTTCGTTCCCATCCATCGGTCACGCCATACATATGATGTGTTCATGGTATCGTATTGTGTGTGGCCGGTCTACTGGAAATCCTCTCCAGTAACAGATTAGTATGGGTAATCGAATTTGCTAAAAAACTCGTTTGTTCCGCATTGTTGTGGTTAACTAGGGTTGTGGTAGGTACTGCTTTGCCTGTTATTTTCAGACAAAATTATCCTACTATAGGTACTAATCCTACAAATATTATTAATTTGAAAGATTGTAAGTATGGATGTTTGTTACTCTTTCACACTTAAACGGCTGAATGCATATTGATTAAATTTTGTATGGAGTGAGCTGGCACCCTGAATAAACAAATAACTAGGCTACTTTTTAACCGACTGCGTCGAAATGTGTTTGCAGCTAGAACCGGCATTCGTGCGGGCGAAGTAGCGGGCAACAGCTTATTCTTATTATAATCACGAATGTTTGTAAGTACGCTCGGATGTTTGTTACGCTTTCACGTTCTAACAGCTAGAGCAATTTTGATAAAATTTGCAATGCAGATAGTTTTATCGCTGGACTACCACAGGTAAATCAAACGGGGGTTTATTTTGCAGTTATAACTGACATTCGCTGCAGGAAATATCTAAGGAGTTATTTTCTTAGAGACAATTAAGTTGCGTCAAATTTGACTAACATAATTATATACCTACTTATGACTAAACAATAGACTTGTTTTATTTTATATTCAAAGGATAGTTTATATTTAATGTGACAGACTTTAGATCTATTGTATTCATCTGAGATGTCTTTCCTATTGCACTTGTTATTGTAAGATCCTCAACAGTGGTCATGTTGCATACCAGTAACCTTTATCTATTATGTTTGCAGACATTATAAATATCTTGAAATATAACAATTGTTATATTTCATGTAAGGATTTAATATGTATAGATGTAAGGATGTAGGTTATTATTTAACGTTCAAAAGGCTTATCCAATTTTTCAGTAAATTGGTAGGGATTTGTCTGAATTTATTTTTTGTGGTCAAGTGAAATCCTTATTGACTATCCACTTTCCGGCGGCCGACGGGGGTTGTCCCGGACTATTGACCGGCTAAAACTACTGAAACGTCCTCATCTGCTATGACCGGCACGGGGTGAACTTTCGCATTCAACACACCCCAGCAATTTTCTGAAAACTTGAATTATCACATACTATTTTTTATCTTTTTTCTTACTTCTTACTCACGAGTAACACCGCTGTACATATCTAGTATAACAATCGCCCAGAAGATGCATAAAGTTGATCGTCCATTGTTTATGAGTAGCACTGATTATTTCCGTTCTCACAGTTACTTGGTATTTTTACTGGATTGTTAATTAGCTCTAAACTAAGATCTGTATCACAATAAGGATGTGTCCTTTACCAACGTAAAGGCAGGATATAATGCCTCCTTCGTAGGAATCGTAGATAGCTTCAAATCTAGCCAGAGTCGCGCAGAGCATGCGCCAGAGATCCCGCGACTCTAGCCTCTAGCTTATGCAAGGAAAAGGGCCCGGGGTATTATGAGTCGTTGGGAATCCGACGTGCTGCGCCCTCAGCGAGGGTTGAAATCAATATCGTTTCAACCAGGAGAAAAAATATATGACTCGATTATTAGTATGTGGAATACGTATTTTCTTAACATTTTAAACTTATGTACAAAATCTGATAAGATTAACTAGACATTTAGCACGTAAACCACTGAGAAGGCGCATCATGTCATTAAGGATATTGTGATCAAGTAAATGTAGAGACAAAAGTATTTAATATCCTCATGAGATATATGCATGAGCATGACGTGACCTCAGTCCACGTGCTCCCTGTTTTCCCCCAGCTATCCCACTCATAAAACAGCAGTATACCAAGAAATACAAGGATAAAGATGAACCATTAATTTAAGTCAATCTTCCGAACTGACTCACGTATCTTCGTGAACAGCAGTTTATAGCAATGGCGTCCTATAATTTTTAATGGAGCATTATGGCACGTTTTGGTTAGTGGCGGTAATGACCGAGATCTTGCGAGATGCCAGATATGAAGCCGTGGTCACAGTGATATCACCGCGGGAAATGTTAGTAAATACACACATTTGTCGGAGCATTGTTGCTGTCCTGTAGGTAGGCTGCACGGCCAGCGATGGCTGGCGATGCTGGTGTGACGTTCTTATCTGATCAAGTAGGTCCGGATATAGGATGAATAAGTTATTAAATGTTCTTTAAATAGGTCTGTAAGTCAATTAGGACTATCTGTACTATAATTATTTGCCAACGATGCGAGAAATGCTGCACGAGTTAAAAAATTGTGACCTGCGCAAGCGCATGAATATATTTTATCAGGGCATGATGTAGAAGGATGTGATGGATCTTCCAATAGGTCTTTCTCGACGAGTAAAAATTAAGGAATGGAATCAAGCGATTGTTATCGAGCACAATGTGTCCGAGTCTGCAATCAGCCTTACAGCAAAAAGGTGCGCGCGATTCATGTGCGGTCACAATTGGCGCATAATAGCCGTGTTCGGCGCTCAGTGCCGCGCCGCCACCCGCATGCCCGCCACGCGCCGCCTGCTGCCCGCGCGCTGGTTCGCGCGCCGCCCCGCGCGCGGCGAGCGCGAGGCGCGCGACATGGCGCGGCCGCGCGTGTCCCGCGCGCTGGCCGCGCCCGCGCCCTGCGACGACGAGGCGCTGGAGCGCGCCTACCCCTCCATGGCGCAGCTCGAGTACGTCAACGCCGGCTCCTCGCCGCCCGCCGAGAGCGCCCCCAACATGTACGACAGCTTCGAGGAGCCTCCCCTGGACCTAACTGCGCACATCTGCGACGACTCGTTACGTCAGAGCGCGCACGAGCAGATGCGCGCCGTCGGCGGACGTCTGCGATTACTGGACGAGATAGAGACCGGGGTCATTACCGCAGAATCCGCCGCCACCACTTTCTCGGCGGCCTCCGAGGCCGAGAGGAACGTCTGTCTGTTCTGGGCCGCCTTCCTGAAACTAGCTAACTTCCTGCAACCGCTCATTGAGGTCGGCGCTGACCCTCTATATTTTGACGCCTTGGGTCTGTCGCCTCTACATGTAGCAGCCTTCAGCGGCTCTACTGAATGTGCTAACTTCCTGTTATCATGCGGCTCCGACCCTAACTACATGCCGAGATGCTTCGCTCCCCTTCATTGTGCCGCGTTCGGTAACTCAGTGCAAGTGGCTAATTTGTTAATCAGTCGCGGTGCATCCGTACATACCGCAGTGAAATATGTCAACTGTGAAGGTGGCCTGCTCCATTGTGCGGTGCGAGCTAATTCCGTGGAATGTCTTAAGTTGTTTATATCCCACGGTGTCGACGTTAATCAAATTGAGCCGGGCGGCACTAACGCTATACATCTGGCTGCTGATCTGGGAATGTTCCAGTGTCTCACGATCCTGCTGGAGACGCCCGGCGCTGACCCCAATGTGAGAACGAGAGTGGGCGACAGGGAGTCTACTGCCCTACATCTGGCTGCTGACGGCGGTTTCGTAGACTGTGTTGATTTATTGCTATCCAAAGGTGCTGACGCTAGTTTGAAAAATCATAGAGGTTTCACTGCCCTACATTTGGGAGCTCGATCTTCGAGCTTAGAATGTGTCGAGTCTTTGTTAAGGAAAGGAAACGCCGAACCAAATGCCAACGACTTCGACATGCGAACCCCCCTACACGCTGCTATTGGCAAGTCTGACAGCGCCTGCGATATCATTGAAACACTTATAAGCTGGGGAGCGAACGTAAATCAAAAAGATGAATACGGCTTCACTCCGCTACATCTGGCGGCCCTCGACGGCCTGTCAGCGTGCGTGGAGACATTAATCTACCACGGTGCTGACGTCACTACGAGGTCTAAAAAAGGAAACTCGGCACTCAATGTTATTGCTAGAAAAACGCCGGCATCATTGGCGATGGTAACTCGAAAATTGGATTGCGCGATCACGCTGCGTCACTCACAGACTAGCAATAGAGAAGTAGAGCTAGAGCTAGACTTCCGTAGCATCCTGCACCACTGCTACCCGCGGGAGATAAGCTACCTGAACACGTTCGTTGACGAGGGGCAGAAGGAGGTCCTCCTTCACCCACTTTGTTCCGCCTTCTTGTACATTAAATGGGAGAAGATACGTAAATATTATGTCGCCAGACTATTTCTAAGTTTTATATTTGTATTATGCCTAACACTGTACGTATTGACTGCCCTGGCGCATAATTGTTATAATGGAAGTAAAGATATGGAGGAAACTATACAAGAGCAGGAGTTGTGTCAAAAACAGTCCATCCTTGGAGATTTATTGAGAAAAAACCCGTTCGTCATAGAAATGCAATGGTGGGTGTTAGCGGGCATCACGATATTTGAGATATTTAGGAAAGTCTACGGTATAGCCGGCTACTCGACTGTAAAACAATATTTGATGCAATCTGAGAATATTATCGAATGGTTTGTGATCGTGAGCGTGTTTCTGATATCGTATATCTACACCAACATAACGTACACCTGGCAGAACCACGTCGGCGCGTTCGCGGTGCTCGCCGGCTGGACCAACCTCATGATGATGATCGGCCAGCTGCCCGTGTTCGGGACCTACGTCGCCATGTACCAGAAGGTTCAAAAAGAGTTCGCCAAGCTACTAATGGCATACTCCTGTATACTTATCGGGTTTACTATCAGTTTCTGCGTCATATTTCCCGACTCTTCGTCATTTGCGAATCCCTTCATGGGTTTCATTACCGTCTTAACGATGATGATAGGGGAGTTAAATTTGGATTTGTTACTAAACGAGCCAGATGGAAACGACCCCCCTGTCCTTCTAGAATTCTCAGCGCAAATCACTTATGTTCTATTTTTAATGTTCGTGACAGTAGTTCTCATGAACCTATTGGTAGGTATAGCCGTTCACGACATACAAGGATTGAGAAAAACCGCGGGTCTATCTAAGCTGGTGAGGCAGACTAAATTGATATCCTACATGGAGCTGGCCTTGTTTAACGGTTATCTACCTAAATGTCTGTTAAAAATCTTACATTCGTCTGCTCTAGTGTCCCCTCAAGCTTACCGCGTCGTCCTGAGCGTTAAACCGTTAAATCCGAGCGAGAAACGTCTGCCTCGGGATATAATGATGGCCGCTTACGACATCGCAAAAATGAGGAAACAATACGGTCACACAATTTCATCAAGTGGTTCTACAACAGGTGCGTATTCATGCTTCAAAAAGTACGAGAACAATAACGACTCCGGGTACAGAGAGTACGGATACTCGTCGGGGCTGGGCAGCCTCCAGGCCCGACTCGACGAGACGTCGGAAAACGTCAGGCAGCTGACTCAGGAAGTAAAGGAATTAAAGAAACTGATAAACGCCCAGCAGCTTGTGTTACAGCAGGCGTTGTCCGGCGCGATGGACCGTTGATGATATAATGGCTGTCGTTTACTTTCAATGCCACTGTACACAAGTCAATAAACCATAGTGTGTATTGTACTACTATATAGCTCGGCTTTAAAGCGGACTTAAATTCTTATTGTGTGGTGATATTTATTTTGTTTTACCTAGAAAACCCGCGGTTACACCGACACACATTTTACTTAGAATAATTAATACTGTAATGTTTTTGTTGTTAGGTCCATTCGGTGTAATTAGGGTATAGAATTAGGGGTGAGTCAAAGGCTTTATTCATGCACAGTTGTAGCGCAAAACATCTCAATTTAAGGGCTGGTCCCAAATTAGTCTATTTATTTTTAAATATCATTTTATTTGCATAAACCACATCATTATTCCCTAAGACATAGATCAGTGTTTAAGTTTTTATTTAACATTTAATTACCTACATCTCTCATATATTTATAACTGTAGCTGAATGGAGTCTTGTAGGAGCATTTTATAATAATATTGTTTGATGCGAAAAGCACTGGACACTGTGATTGTAGGTATTACATTGTATTATAGATCATAATATTGTGATATTAATCGTGTCAATAAAAGTATTTTTCAATTTAAAATGTTATTTTGTGACCTACCCCTAGACTTACCATTAACTTAGTAACGGAATAATGTTCTAACTTACAATTAAATTAAATTTGCAATGTTTGTCATTAATTATGGAAACACTACCGATAGGCAAGTACCTAGATATAGGGTAAAGTACCCAATTATCAGCACTTTAAGAGTTAGGTCTAATTTAAGCCTATTTATTATTGTGAAAAATAGTGCTTTACTCGTTAAAGAAAATGGTATTGTTCTAATATTTAATTGGGAAGACGATATTAAAAGAAAAACATGTTTGACCTCTATCCAAGATATTTTAGACAATTAAGAATAAAATGTGGGGTTCTCACAATTTACTGGCACCATCGCCACCAAAAGCATAGAGCAAGTCAATTATTTAAAAAAAAACAATGGAACCTACATACTTAAAATCTCTTTTTTTGTAGTTGGTAAGTAGGTACCCTGTAATGCAAAACAATCACTTATAATCTAATAATAAATTGACAAAGTTTAACATTAATAAAGTTTTCTTAGGTAGGAATGTAAATAATTTGTTCAGACTTCACTACTGAAATTACATTAGAAAGTGTTTTACTTAAATATAATCAGTAGCCGACCAATACTATACCTAAGCTATGTAGGTATCATCAACAATCATTAAGAATCATAAAATTGCACTTAAGAAAGTGTAACAGTAAGAAAATAAATAAAAAAGGATAGGAACTTGCTATAACCTCTTTTAATCCTCTAAAGAAATCTTCTCTAGTTCTAGTAAAGTATAATTCTTCTTTCTTTTCTTGTTTATTATTTTTTCCAACGTGTCTAATTAGTTGTTATCTATTTCACGAACTTGCGAGGTTCAAATTAAGTTTAATGATAGGGATTTTTAGCCAGTGCTGATAATTTAAAATTTACAAAATATTCGATCCATTTATCAACACCACGTATTTTACCCGCAAATTATTATAAAATTAAATTATATCTACTTTTCAGATTAATCTCATAAACTGTCTCAAATATCAGATAAATCGGTAGCTTCAATATAAAAAAAAAATATCTGATATATTATAAAATGTAATAGCGATAATAAGAAACAAGAAAAAAAAACAGGAACTGCACGACACAAATGTTTGTACAATTGCCGACTTTTTAAAGTCTCAAAGCATGGTGTTGGCAATAGTAGGATTACAAAAACATACCTTTATTTATTTATTTGTATCACACTAAATTAATAAGCGATAATCTTAGAATTTGACAATTTATTCGGAGTGCTGATAATTCGGTGCAGCGTTTGGGTTATTCACCCTACCTATTAATCAAAAACACAATCATAACTTTGTAATTGAGAACCTAGGTATAAATACTTACCCAATACAAAACTATTAAAAAAAAAAGTTCAGCACGTTCATTTGCTTACAAAACAATAAAACGAAAGTATGTACCCAATACCATAACAAACAAAACATTTAAAATTTCATTGTCACCGAAATAGTCGTCAAGGTACCGGTAACAATAATTTCGTTTTTGATTTCACAACATCGTAATACGTTTTATTTTGTAAGTTACGCAAACAAAACGTGAGCTTCCCCTCACGTTTAAATACTCCCACCAACAGGAATCGCGCAGCTTTATTGTCAGTCGAGGGTCAAGTAAGGAACTTAAATCAAGTCTCTGTGCGTGACATTTGTAAAATAATGTTTAAAACTTTGATAAATATCGCTATAGAGTGTTAATTTATTTAATATAAATAGTAAAGTAAGTAAGTTCAGTGTTAATATTTGAGTTTGCTTATTGAAATGATAATATAACCTAAACAACTAACAAGATATTGTTTTGTGGTGATTTATTTTATTGAATCAAATAATAACAAAGATTGCTACCAACATACAAAGTAATGAGTACTAAATCGATACCGGACGCAAGGCCTACCTTTATCTAGACCGGACATTACCTATATGACGTACTAACTATCTTGACATAACAATAACACAGTTGACGTGAATTACCCATGCGCGGGCCGCTACGAACCGGTCGATAATCAATTGCCTGAAGAGAACAGGGAATCTAGACCTTTATATTGGTCTAGCTTTGTCTCTGTCGAGCCACCCCTTGCCAGCGCCCCTGGTGACGGCGCCTGCAGTCGCGGGCAGGCCACCGGTATCGATTCGAGTGCAGTTTCGTGAGCGGCCCATTCCAGCCGGCGCTCCAATGCAGGGCAGTTTCAAGATCCAGCTTATTAATATGGGAACCCGGGCGGCGGCATGTAAGCATTAATTTGATTACTAACGCTTTCTAACTATATTGATTAAGTGAACGCCTTGCATGGAAATTAACGCGTTTGTTTTTCAGAATTTTGTGAGGGACATCGTTGAGTAGTGCTTTATATGTGTCCTAATGCAGGGACCGCAGGATAGACCGCAGGTGTTTACGGACCCTGAGCTGAGCTTGAAAGGTGAGCTCGTACAAGCGAGCTATATTCATTTTGTGGCACTTTTTGTTCCGGCACGTTAGCTTGCCTTACCCCCTTAACTCTTAGGGTTACCATCTGTGTCTATTAGTCCTATGTTATATATTCTAGTAATATACTGCTTACATAGTTTACAAACAGTATTATTTTCTTAGTAGATGTGGTCAGACAAAGCTTGGTGAAACCACTTGGCACATAACTTTAAATTCTTTTTTTCTCTAAATACTTTATTAATTATACTGTTATGTTGAATGTACAATATTCTCAGAGTATCTCTTTGCACTTAGATTTAAATAATAGTCTCCTATATTAAATAATTCTTAAGTGACAAACATCTACACTGTTCCCCGAGCTGCTATATCTAGTTTGGGTGTAGGTTGCTTAGAAATACAAGCAAGAGACCCATAGAAACATGCTGATTAAATAGATATTTTGTAAATAATTGAAGATATTTCTATTTTATCACATTATTACATTATTTGACAGAATTTTATTGACATAAAGACATGATACTTCAAGATGGTAACCCTCTTCTCCTTCTAGGTTTAATGTGTGCATTTTCCTAGGTTTCTTGGTGTCGGTGTCTCCACCCTGCCCTGTTGTACCCTAGACTGTTCTAAAACATGTGTGTTTAGTACTACAGAGACGAGCATCCTGCTGTTGTCTATATGTTCAATGTTTCTATACCTGATTCTGTTAATATGTGGTTAAACTGTTTAGTATGTGTTGTAAGCTTTGCATGAATCTATAGACAATTAATTTATATAAACTAAATTTCATTTCCATAAATTCATTTAAATCAAGTAAATGAAGGCCCTATAATTATATACCCTGTACACAATAGAATGGCGCATGTCATGAGGGCGCATGCGTGCGCCGTTTTCTAGATTATTCCGACCTAGCTCAGTAAAAGCGCGCGTAGCGCGCATATTGCGCAATCGGCCATTTTGTATTAGTGGTTCAGAATCTGGGTTCATTTGGGTTTGAAAAAAGAAGAGTCAAGTTGTGTCTTAAGTAAATATTAGTGGTAACTTGAAGATTATACAACTGAATGTTTTTGAAAAAACAGTACTACTGAGCTGACCTGTCCAGGCGTTTCTAGGTATTGCTTATTTCATATAAAGCTTATAATATCATATTTAATTATGAATGTAATATTTAAATATTGAATGTAAATGTATAAATGCAGTTTGGCCAACTTATAGTACATTTAGCAGAATCAGGTCCCTGTTTGTGTGGCTCACCTTTCTAATGTTGACCAGTATATCTGTCCGTACCATCCCGCTGCTTATCCCCGCTCTGGATGGCTTCATCTTTCTGTCATCCCCATATATACTCATATTCTCCTTATGTGTATTCATTATGTATTTATATTCTATATGAATTATATGTAATTTTCTAACAAACATAACAGTAAATTAATTTGGAAATTGGGCCTAAAATGTTGAGTTGGTCATTTGTTTTTTAATTTTGTAAGAAAAATACATCTTGTAATTTTGTATTTTTCATGTTTTGATTTGTTCAAGATTGTTCAATTAAATGGGGTTTTCAAAATTTAATATTTTTAGCAATATCTTGATAAAAGTGTGATGTACATTTTGATGATTTTGTAATTTCTTAAATGTAAAGTTTGGTGATAATTAAAAAAAATAAAAATAAAAAATAATTGTTTTTTATATTATATCTGCAGCTCCTCCTATATTATTTTTCAAATAATATATATATCTTCCCTATATTATGTCTGATAGTATGTTGTTGTAAGAACTGTTAGTTTTATGTGTAATTTAGTTTACTGTTTTTTTTTTTTTTTTTAGTAAATGTTTTCGACTGTAGAATGTAATGTTATGCATGTTATCATTATTTAGTTAATAAATGTTATAAAATCTAAGTATACAGATTATTATTCTTGATTAATTGACCTACCTGTGTATTTTGAATATTGATTTTTATTAAAATATGGCAACAATACGTTTATGAGTGTTGCTATATTTTAAAAACTGTGCCTTTACTGTGTAAAATGTTTGTCGAATCTCTTATATGATTGCTACTCTTAATTGTTACGTAATACTTGCCCCACGTTTTCGAACATTCGCGTCGTTCCGGATAAAATTAGAGCGGCCCACGTACTGGCGATCGATACCCGGGTAGGGACTTGAGCTCCGCGCCCTCGTGCCTCGTGCCCCGCGCCCTCGTGCCTCGTGCCCCGTGCCCCGTGCCTCTTGCCTCGTGCCCCGTGCCTCGTGCTCGGTCATGCTCCGCCCACACACCGCGTTACCCCTGTGCGTCCCCCCGCGCGACCTCCTTCACCCGTCTGGAAACTTTGCAAGCTTTTGTTAGGTCTCTATAGTACGTATCTATGATAGAAAATCGCGTTTGTTGTAGGTATACTAATTTGTAACTAAAGCCTGGAGACAGACGGCGCGGCGGAGGTTTATTAATAGGGTCCTGTTTTACCCTTTGGATACCGAACCCTAATAAATTGGTTTGAGTTGTTAAGGTATCTGAATACAAGGTTGAAGGGGATCGTTTTCTAGTTGCTAGGTGCTTACGTAATACGTTTTTAAATTAATTGGAATATCGTCTCACGTCTTTGAAGAGTTACTTAATAATGCCGCTTATGCTTATGAAGTAGAATATTACCAGGATTTTTTAAGCTGTATTGTTGAGTGTAGATCATTATCATTAATTTGAGTTTGAGTTACTAAGGGCTTTTAAAATTCGTTTTATGAGATTTTTTAATAATTTGTATGTTGTTAGGTACTTTAAAACTTCCGATTTTAAAATTAGGGTGTTGAGTTTGTGTTTTCATTGAGATATCGTTCACCTACTGCTACTGTTATTTTAACATAGTTTTAGAATCAATCGCGATGCTATCTTCTTGGTAGACAGATACGATTTGAAATATTTTTTATTTAGGTATGACAGTAAAGATTAAATTAAAGTTATTTTTTATCTTTATCGGGAGAAATAGTAAAGTTAGAATTCGCACTTATGTAGGCACACTTATGTTCGCACGTATCTTTGAAAAACTTTCCCTATGCAACAATCGTATTGACTGTAGCTGTGTACAGATCTACTTAATCTCTCGATACCTTTTTATTTATGTCACTTAGGCCGCGTTCAAATCAATCGTATTCTAATCCGCCGATTGTTAGCAGACTCTCTGCTAGCCCCATTGTGGACGTGAAACTTTATGTTACTTGTCTGCGATTACGCGTAGTGCTATACATAAACATAGGGTATTGACGGTTTCTTGGGGAAATATAATTAATTAGGAAAAAAAAGGCTGAACTCGGACTGTCTGTATGTTTGATTTTATGAAATTTCTTAAGAATCATATCGATTGATTTTAGACTTTGTATACAATGTAATAACTACTTGTTACTAGTCATTCAATGTTAATTTATTATTTAGGTTTTCGAGTAAAATTAGGAAATCTAAATATTCGAAATCAAAAACGGAAATAATTAAACTAAAAAATAGTACACTTTATAATAAATTATAATTATCTACTCACCTCAAACCGGCGAAGGGTGGGCGAATTGGGGTGCTGTCCAATGTAATTGACGTTCGGAAATTGCTACTTAGTAGCCAAATTTATTGAATACTTTTTTGAATTTCCTACCTGTTTTTGATATTTAGACTTATTCGTGTGTGACAGGTACTCGTAAATAGCCAAGTAACAGGAAATGTATTTGTATTTTTGATATAATTTCCGGGAAGTGGGAATGTCGTTAGGCGTACGAAGTTTCATTTAATATTGCCGTGTGCTCACCACTTTGTATACCTATTTATTAATTTGTATCGTTCGAAAATAATTCGTTTGAGGTTTAAGAGATTTTTATATTTATTTTGTATTAAATTCTATTCTGTATAATACGTGATTTTACACCTTTTACACGTTTATTATTTCTTTGCGATTCAATGGTTTAGTCTCATGGCTGTTGATATACTGGATGCCGCATAGGGTATCATGTTAAATTGAATACTATAAGTAGGTATATTAAAAGTTGTTATCGGTCTGTAAAAGTAAAATAAAAAAATATTTTTAGTTAGGTATATAAGAAAACAATTTTAACAAACGACTTAATGTTTTGCGTAGCCAGATGCTAATTTGATTTATAATTGTTAATTAGGTATAACAGTAACAATTAAATTATAGGGCAGTTTCTAATTTTGCTATTGAGTTTAATAACTTTCGTGACTTAGGTTTTTAATATTGTAAATTTATCCAAAATTTTAATCGGGAGAAATAGATGATTGGAGTTGAAAGATACTATCAATGGGATCTTCAAAAATCTTCCACTTTACAACAACCGTTCCGAGTTCAGAATTACTTTTTAGGGATACTCGATGTTAATATGTCTTTGAATTTTGAGCCGCGTTCAATCAAATGTAATTTTAAACATCGGATGTGAGCAGTCACATAGTTTTTATTTGTTTATGTAAGTCTCGATCTGAACTCTCGGTTAGTTAACTGTGACTAAAACAGTGAACACTTGCGTTTGGAAATACAATAAACCGAGGCTCAGACATTAGTTTTAATGAGATTCGTTTTAATTAGAATATTATTTTAATGACTTGTGAGGCTGATTCATAATTATGAATTCTACGATTTACTCACGCCTGTGTATTGGGATTGCTCGACTTTTAATGACATTATATGGTTAGGCTTTGGTATACAAAGTGGTGACGACATACAATTAAAAGAATAGTGCTACTAGTCATTCAAAATTGTTAAATTAGTTTCTACAATAAAAATGAATTTTAAAAATGCAACACTTGATATTAAAAAATGTAATAATATGCTGTAAGATAGAAAGGTTTGGAAGAAAATGGGCAAGGCCTTTGCACAGCAGTGGGATTGCAGATTGCACAAAAAAAAACTGCGGGCCTTAAAGCGGTGAAAGGTGGGTGGGAAACAGGGTGCTGTCCAACGGAATTAAGGTTCGAAAAGTGCTACTTAGTAGCATAATTAGTTTTAAAAAATTTTTTTTACTATCCTGATGCGTATCTAGATGATAACCAAGTAACAAAAAGAAACTGGTTGTTATTCAGTACTTTTGATGTTTTTTTGGGTATAAACTAGGACTTTCGTTAGGAATACGAAGTTTAATGTAATGTCGTTACCCTATTGCAACTTTAGAAGATGATCTGGATAGGGGTTTGAGATTTTTTTTTTCTGCTTTACTTATGAACTTATGAACTTTGCTCTTGTGACCATAAAATTTTCCCGTATTCGAAGATGATCATTATTTCGTTCGATTGAATAGCGTCGTTGCGTTGCTGTAGAGATTACATACGGAATTCGTAACAACATTACTTAGATGATTTTAAAGGTTTATTGAAATAAAACACATTTCCTTAATTTAATATTTTATGCTTTAATAATTTGATGACAACTTGAAATACATGCTGTTCCATTTAAGTTCCTGTCGCTACCCGGTATACTTACTACTTAGGTTCGATTCCTAAGACTTCTGTGCTGATGCTTTCGTTATTTAGGACTCGGTGTTAGACATGCATTGGTTTAATAGTGTGAATTTAATGCAAATCTGAGTTTAAGGCAGGCTAGATTTTACTACACTCCTTCTTAGGGTCGGGCTTTCTTCTATCTATCTTCTGATACCATCTTATTTATTCAATATACTAACACATATGATATATTATGTCATAGCTCGCAGCCCGAACCGGGCAGGGGTAGGGGTTCGGCCCACCTCCACAACGCGCGAACTCACGCATGCGTCCCGCGGCCCTCATTAAATGTGCCGCATTAGAGTAGCCTTGCCGCATTGCGCCAAGGGGAGATGCAGCCGCAGTAGCAGTCGCACCCCCGTCGCGTGCACCCGCGTATGCCTCTCGTGGCCCGAAACGTGCTGCTGAAACCTGCTGATCCCGATCCTGAGGCGTAGCAGTTGCAGTTGGCGTTAATAAGGTAAGTTTTAGCTCTTAACATTTTAATGCCGTTATAATCAAACAATTAGGCTACAAATTAAGTGAATAGACGACTTAAGTTTCTGTGTTTTTACTGTGAACATGCTATTGAATGTAGAGCACGGAGGTATATTATTGCACATGTTAATTTGTTTTATGAAACAGTCATACAATTAAAAATGTAGAATGCGTCCCAAGATGGCGGCGGTAGGCTTAACCTAACTTCACCCGAGATCGCGCTCGCATATGTTTCTTGGTAGGGGTAGCATTTCATATTGATAAACTTACAATCAACTTGAGAAGTTCGAATGATATGCATTTGTTGTAATATAACTGTGTGTTAGTGACGACCACTAACGGTACATTCGCGGTACTGGGTTCGATTCCCAGACCTCAGCATTGATATTTTTGAAACCTTAGGCTTAGTAGTTATGAAGTGATCTAGGAATTGGTCCACAACAGAAGTTTTTTTGATGTTCGATTTAAATGGACCCGGGCAAACATAGCTGTAGCCACCCCACACCCATGATCTGCAGTCTGGCGCATGCGTCCCGCGGACCTAATTATCGGTGCCAAAGTAGGCGCTGCACATGCGCGTCGCAGGTTACAGGGTAGTGCTGAAGCTCCGGGCAAGGTATGCGGGGTGCAGTTGCATCCGCGCTGTTCACGCGTTCACTCGCGTACGCGTTCCGCGATTTTTTGTCTAATAGTGCCAACAAGTAAAGAGCATAAAGTCGTCGGTCTGTATAAAATCTTTAAAGAGTTAGATTAGATGCAGTTTTCTCTGAAGCCTGTAGCACACGATCCGCTCGCTAACACTAGCCTAGAATCATCAGTAGCCAGTTTTCATGAAGCAGCTATATTCAAGCATTTTGCGCTATCAAATAGAGAAGATCTCAAAATTATGTAGGCATTTTTACTTACTTAATTTGGTCGAGATAAATAAAGGTAAGTGTTTTGAATTAGATTAAAATTTGAGCTATCTCAATCTTACCTACATTTGTCTAGCCAGAATTGCAGCGCCAAAAGGCGAAAACGGTCTAATTGAGTACCTAAATTAACAAGAAATACTTACTATTTTTATTTATCTCGGTCTTTTAATATTTTAAACCTAATTTATTATAATGCTATTACTTATGAAGGTGACTGCTAAATCACTTAACATATTGATAGATTGTTTCTAAAGAGTGTTCGTAATATGAATGACTCGATTAGTGTCTATTTTATAAAGATTAATTTAACGGTTATAATAATAATACCAGCCTTTATACGTTCCACTGCTGGGCATAGGGAAGGTTTGGACCTAAATCACCGGATCTCTGCCGAATGGCGACTTAGGATTCCATTTTTTTTAAATCAAGGGTTTCTTTCGATGTTTTCCTACGCTATTTGTTAGTGGTGTCTTAGGAAATTCAGAAGCTACTTATAACTTTGAAAAAAGGTACACTAAAATTTATCTGCCTTAGAATCGAAGCTGCACCTCGTGCATACAGATTTATACATATACCGGCAAGGCCACTAAAACTTAAAGAATTTTAACGGTAATAGCTGCATAAAGCCTGTGTGTGAATCCAGGGTGTCAGCTAACTCCATGCCATGAGCGGACTGGTAACATACAAACATGAACTCACAAAAATATCAATACCGCCTATGGAGCTTTTTTACCGGTCCTCCTCCATACAAATGAAATTTTGGAACCGCGCACCTAGAGTTAATAAATTGTAATTTTTCTTAACACATTGACTGCCGAGCAACAACCTAATAATATGTATTGTTTGTCGGTCACCTTAAGTGCCTTTTTAGGCCTACTGGAAATAAAAACTTAACCATTTTTGACCTGGTAAATGTCCAGCAGTGGACTGTGATTGGCTGGCTGAAAAATTCGGAACCCTTATTAGATCACTTTATTGTCCATCTGTTTGGTCTGTCTATGTATTCGGTTTTTAGAGTATTCTTGATGTTAATTGATTGGCTAGTTATTATGCAACAATAATGGTGGACTTACACTCGCTACCATCAGCACTCATATCGTACTCCATAGCGGTTTTTGTGAACTAGTCATAACATTATTAACACAACGAGGCGCGAGTGTAACGAAGCCATAACATTATTATATTATTATGTAATTACATATTATAATTAATTAGGTATAGGTTTTTACTGCCGTACTTACACCAAACCTTGGGTTCGAAGCCCATAGCATGATCCAATAATACCTACCTAATGGTATATTTGAAATAGTCAACAAGAGTTCAGATATTTTTTTAATTATTAATCTTTTTAAACGCAAAATAGACATTAGTGATTTTAAACTTAGTAACACGTTCGTTAGATTTTTTATCTATAAACATTTTATAATTGATTCACTTAGTATTAGGTACTATATCTACTATTGAATCCGGGTCTTGAGTCTGTTCCATAGAAATAATACGCAACGGCCATAACAGGTTAAATGATAAGCCTTTACCGACATATGTGTGCAATATTATACCTATTTCAGGTGGGTTAGGCAGTAAAGTTTTATAAATTTATGCTAGGTTTTAGCAAATCATCTGGGTCATGCGTAAGATAACGCGTCATGGGGAAACTTGCCATTTAAAATCTGTCATATTTTTACCAGCATTATTTGACACGATTACTAACGACAATCGTAATATTATTTGCCAGATCTATTATTTTATCTAATTATGTTTCGACGAATTATAAAATAACTTTAAACATTTCGAATGGTGGAAGTGTCTTTTTTTATGCTGTTTTCACTACATCGAAAATATATTTTACTGAATAATATTTAGTCACAAATATTATATGTACTTGGTTGTATTTTCAATATTTAATTAAATTAGTATCATTAAAAGGAGGTAATATGCTGCGTTACAAATATTCATACAATAAATAATCGCAGCAAAACCGAATTTACGCGGTCTTGTCAGCCTTACCCCTAGTATTATTTAATTACGTATCGGCGCGGAGGGGTGAAGCTTTGAGATACAAAATATTCAATATCTTTATCACAAGTAAAAAGTCTTTAACACTGGCTTTTATCTGCCTTATTTGACTACGCTACCAGTCTTCGGAACTACAAAAAAATGTAGGGTTACATGACAAAATGGCGGCTGAACCCATGACGCAAAGTCTCGCGCTAAAGTTCCATGATCCTACTTTTCCGTGACAGCATTTTATGACACCTCCGACCGTGCCATTGGAGGGTAGATTGTAGTGGGATTAGCCTTCGCCGTGTATGTATTATGTGCCATATAGCATAGCGCGTCGTGCGTCGTGCCGATGCCTGATGATTTGCAGGTGAGTGATGCTTTTTACTATGATTCGGAACAGCAGAATCTTCTCCGGTCACAATACTTTTAGTTTATTTCGTTCAATAATAGGGAACTTTGATTGTAATCTTCCTAACCTGAAAGTTGGAGTGTAGTAATTTTAGATCAAAATTTTATAAAGATTGCTTGATTTGTACCTACTTGATAAATATTCGACCTATTGCCGACTTTTCATGACTTCTTTTCTAGGCGTAATAATTATTATACCTAATCGTGTATTTTTTTATTAGTTTCAAAATTATGTCTACTTATTGAGTAATGAGTAGTGCCCGGGCAAATGGCCGCTGTTGCCACACCCAGTAACGCGTTCATAACGCACATGCGCCTTCCAGCTCGCCCGGCCGGGGCTCGGTAAACCTTCTGAAGCGGACGGGGGTGAGGGGTGCAGTTGCATCTGCGCTTTCGACGTAGACGCGCGCGTTTGTTATTCGTGATTGAGATTTATTAGTGATATTTCAATAAGAACGTTAAACAGTCAATTTGTGTTAAATCTTTTTTTCCATCTGTAGTAGATTGAACTGTAGTTTTCATGAAGCAATTTTACTCAAACCTCTTGTGCTGTCGAGTCCAAAGGATCTCAAATATATGTATGTATCATTCAATACTAATTTAACATTGCTAAATATTTTAAACTGGAACATAATTTGTAATCTTCACTTTTAAATATCGTATTTCGGAACAGTAATAACGGCAAAAACCCATTTACAATTTTTAGAGTGTTGATTTCTTAAAACGTATTCGAATATCTTGGGTTCGACCTCCAAATCGTCAAATATCCTGTAAACTAAATTAGATTAAAATTTGACACCAGTCGATAAACTAAGTAACTCTCTTTCAGACGAAGTCGAGAAAAGGGATAAAATTTAGCCTCGGGAAAAAATGGTGCCCATTGCACCGAACCCGAATTCAACAAGTAGCTGTGTGATAAAAATACTCTCATAAAATCATTGTTAAAATAATAATTTTACTTGCCCACTGTCAAAAAATAGCAAAACCCCCCTCTAAGTCTGTGCGCTCGAATGCAATGATAAAATGTGTCACCAGCACCCGTTTTTAACGGACCAAGCACGCGCACCGCAAAATGCGAGCTGAGCTATATTTAAATACTTTATGAATTTAATGTGCCTTGCGATTAACATAATTACATGTCTTGTTCTAGCGGAAATAAATGTCAAATCGCGCTTTTTATTCTCGACCCTTTCAAATGTCTTAAACTGCTTTGAATCACTCTAGACGATGTAGGTTTTGAGTGACAAATGTGGTGGTTTTACAAAGACCATGATGCTTCAATTACAGAATGCATCTTTGAATATTTGCCTGGTGTGCGCCTCATGGGAAATTGACATGTGTAGTGCCGGTGTCAGAACCACACCCTGGCTAAGAACAAGCGTATATTTTTTCGCTGAACGAATGTAAACAAAATAACACAATTTTTTTTGTATTATATTGCCACCCCTTTTTTGCAAGCGTAAGCGCAGTGCGGTTAGGAATAAACTTTAACGTTTGTGTATTTAAAGGGAACAAAGCGTGGGAGGCTAATATCTCAAGCTAGGGCGGCCTTAAGGTTATAAAGAAAAATCTCCAAATAGTGCCGCAATATTGTATAATTAATTAAAATAATATCATTCCCATATTCGTGCGTGCAGCTCGTGACCCGGATATTAGTGACATCTTTTGATAGTCCTTAAAGATTTTTCCGTAGCAGCGTTCCCGAACTATCCAAACACAAATTGGGACTCTGTTTAGTGCTCTACTTTCGACCTCTTGGTATATAATACATATATTTAACTTTAACGTCTTCATAATTAGCTATTCTAAATTAACACAGTCATACTTCTTTATGCCAAAGATTTGTTTAACTTGGTAACCAAATTCATATTTTAATTGTTTTGTAAAAGAACCGCGTGCTGTGCTTTTGCTGTTAGGTTTCTTGCACATCTCTATTTTCCTGAAGCTAGAAAGGGATGAAAGATAAACGATACGGGTTGCTATCTTTAATTTCAAACGTTAAAAAATATTATTTAGTAGCTCCTCTTGAATAAATAGGTTTTCATTCATAGTAACTTATTCTTTTTTGATCGAATAATAGGCATTTCAGAATTATCAATAACAAATTTTATAAAATACTAGCTGACTCGGCAGACTTCGTACTGCCCCAATGGATAAATAAAAAAAAGTCGCACCTTTTAAACCTTCCCTAGGCCTCCACGAACAATTCAAGACCAAGATGAGATAAATCCGTTCAGCCGTTCTCGAGCTTTAGCGAAACTAACGAACAGCAATTGATTTTTATATATAAGAAGATGTGCACACTTAGAAATAACTAACTGCTTGGTAAAATGCTGTTAGTTTATAATTCAGGTTCCGTACCGAAGATATAACGAAACCCTTATAAGATCACTATATTGTCCGCCTGTCTGTCTAACAAGCCCCTTTTTTTGGAAATGCGTAGATTTATTAAGTTGGACTTTAAGCAATATACTTAACTATAGCGGAAAAAGATTCGATTGTCTATTTTTTGTAATGGAACGTACAGAACCCTCGATACGAGAATACAACCTGCACTTGTCCGGTTTTTTATTCTTAAACTAAGTTCGAAACTCTTTTGGATGGTCTACCTACGCAGTTTTTTTACTTTTCTCTCTCATTGGACCACAAAGAATATAGAAGACGCGTTCCCCCCTTATTAGCCGGCCTTGTTTTTTTTCTGCCCACGCGCGTTACCCGGTCCCTTGACAGGCATGGCTCAGTAGACTTCGCGCTTTCGTTGCTTAAACACGTGTGCTCGCGACTCGCGATTTTTATACTAAAGCGTTGTTAGTGTGTCATATAAAAACAGTCCTGTACTACTTTTTAGGTGAGTTAACTTTAATTAAATTAGATTTTTGTCTTAGATTTTTTTATGGTTCTAAAATGATTGTTCAAGCACTTAGTTCTCAGTAACACCTCAAAAAAACATTTATTTGATGGTTAAAAACCTCGATATATTTTACCATTTATAAAAATATCTGAGAACAGTATTTCCACCTAATGTGCGTTCACAGGAGGAGATTTATTAGATAACATTAAATTTTCCATCTTACAACATCTTAAAAAATAAATTCTCAGTAAATGTTGTAGATAGGTATAGGTAATAGGGACGATATCGATCATGTCTGGTAGCGTCTCTGCACCCCTCGCCACCCCTTTCGCGCATGCGTCCCGCGGCGTTATTAAATGTGCCCGTTTATAATTAGCATCGCCTTGTATGTTATTTGACTTATTTTCGAGATCATTTTTTCTGTACTTATGTTATAAAGAGATAAAGTTTGTGAGTTCGTTGCGATGTAGAAAATATTTATTGGATCTAATGAACCGATTATGGGAATTATTATACCAATAAAATGCTACGTTATTTGTGAGTATATTAAACCGAGAAATACCGGCCAACGCGACACACAAAAGATATAAAAATAAATTAATAACGTATTATTTCCTACTAATATTAAGAAGCCGAAAGTGTGTATGTATGTTACATCTTGACTCTTAAACGGCTAGACCAATTTTTATTTTTGTAATTTGATATGGATTTAGCGAACGCCTTAGAATGCCTTAAAATTGCGTAAAGGGAGGGTAATGTTTTTGCATCTATAACCGACTTCCACGTGGGCAAAACCGCTGGAAAAAGGTAAAGCAATAAAAATACAAACTTACTATGAAAATCTCTCTTCAGACTTAGAAAACTTCAGCGCGTTTAGTTAACAATTCTCTTTCTTATCCGAACACTCGTTAAATTCCAAGAATTCGTATATTTGTAGTTTTGGAAATTTTAATGACTTGTGTATTTTGCTCAACTTATGTCTATCGCACTCGTGATGCTCAACTGGGTTAATGCGTAGTACTTGTTAGGACTACGTAACCAGAGGGTTAAACGCTATTACTAAGACGCTGGGGGCTCCCATACAATAAAAATGTTTTTATCATTGCGAATCCGTCTCATACCTAGGCGGATTTTTTAGATAATAGCACAGAATCCTTTATACATAATTAGTTCGGTATATTAATCTATATTTTCTTAATGAAGGTTTGTACAGGATAACGCATTTAAAACTAAACAACCATGATGAGCAAAATTAGCAATGCTCTCTTTGGCTGGCGTTTTTGTTGATTGTTAAAGTTCTATTAGTTTTTAACCAAGTTCAAAAAGGAGGAGGTTTCTCAATTCGACCGTATACAGGCTTTTTTGTTTGTTCGCGGATAACTTCGTTGTTTATGAACCGATTTTCATAATTCTATTTTTGTTAAAAAGTAGAGATTTCTTAGGTGGTCCCATGGTAAGGAAGTCAGGGTCTGATGATGGAAGACCAGGGAAATCGAGGGGAACTTCAAAACTCCAAACGACGGCTAGTGTGCTTATTAAATATTTCATTAGGATAACAATTAACCAAAAGCCTGGTAGATCTGATGGTGGACCCGAGAGACAATCGAGGGAACTCCTCAATGGTTCACAACAGCTACCTTGTGTTTGGGCTTGATTAATTTGTATTGATAAGACCTTTACACCTAGATGGGTTTTGATCGCATTAGGGGTCTGATATTGAAGACGAAGGATAGGTGAGAGAACTCTTCAATGGTTAGGAGTTAAAAAAATATCTCACATTAAATTTAATATGAACTGATTGTTGTGTCCTTTTAAAGCGACCCTTAGAGAATAAACACATACATGGGAAAATTTCAACTTGCTGGTTTGGTACCGACTTCAATCAGTATTTACATTTAGCTGATATGATAATATGGGTTTATTTTTAAGTTTTTAGTGCCGCTGTTGTTGAAGTCGGTATTTATTTTTTTTAATTAATTATTAAATACTGGTTACGTCCGGCAGCGTTACCCGTGGAAAAAATTGCTCATTTAATCCAGAGTGTCGGCTATCTCCACACCAAATTTTATCGAATTTGGCCTGCTTTTTAAGAGTGAAAAGTTCAAACATATACACAACCTTTCCCGCTTATAATATTAGTTGCGCTTATAACATAATAATAAATCAGTAACATAGGACCAAACAAGTAACCATTACAAGTTAAGGGTTACAGTTGTCCCTTGTCTCGTTCGGTTATAGGGGTTCTTTTGTCTTTCGTCCCCCGTGTATGGGGACCGGGTAAAATGGCGGCTCTAGCCACGCCCATGACGCAATGCGGTAGTCCTTGCCTCCCGCGCCCCGCAGGCTCCGAGCAGGGGGATGCGGACATTACGGGCCGCAGTTTCAATTAAACCCGCGACGCGTGCAGTCGCATGCACACCTCGTTGCCGTGATACGTTTTAAGCAGTGTCTAAAGATTGAAGGGGTAATAGGCAGCTCTCCTGACTTGTAACTTCAGTTTAGGTGAGTTTTAAATCTTAAGTCTTTATTTGCCACCACCATGATGCTCAAAGCCGAATTTCAGTTTACTATTGCGCGTTTGGCCCGCGGTCTTTCGGTTTAAGGATGGAAATGTAATCATCTTATTTTCTACCAAAGGAATATTCTCGCTTCATCTAGGTGTGCTTAACACATTATATTTGGGCAATTTACATTTTAATGCAAGTACGAGTTTTACCGAACAAAGTATTTTAGTAACTACTATTTTTACCGTACCGGTACCGAAGCTTCAATTGAGTTGAGCTTTTAGAATTATTACTTTAAATTAAAATACTCTGAAATTATTCGAACCGACATCGCCCTAGGTTGTTTAAAATGATTTGATAATTGTAACAGTTTATGTGTCAAAATATTTTCAGAGTGTTACTTAAATTCGTTCTTTTATTAGGTATAGGAGTTATAATTTAAATTACTTTGCATTTGGGGATTTCAAACACGCGAGATGAATTTGAAGTACTCCTCAACTTTTGTTCCGATTCCGAATTACTTGTTTTTACCATATTTGAATTATCTGTCATGTATCACACCCGGGTAAAATGGCGGCTATAGCTACGCCCTTGTGAACAATACCGCAGTGCGGCATTTGTTAGCGCTTGCGCCCTATAGCTCTTGATACATGCGCCACCCAGTGATAGCCGAGTGCGGGCCTGCCCACTCGCCGCGGGGAGATGCAGCTCCAGTTGCAGTTCTACTCGCGCCGCGTGCACTCGCGTTTTTAATCCGTTCTCGTGCCTTATTAAATGTGCTAGTGAATAAACGCGGTTAAATTTTGGACGATTTGGACACGCACTCTCTGACTAGATGAACTCCTTTAAAGAAATAAATGTAATTCAAAGTCAAATACTTGTTTTAAGCGACCATTTTGCACAATTATCATTTTTTTATTAGGTGTTAAGCCATTACTATAACTATAGGGCTTAGACGAAGTATTTAGATACCCATAGTCTGTCCGAATCAACAAACAAACGTACTAAGTGGGTAGCAATTGGTATTTATGTTAAAATCATAACTCCGCGTTATCTATTAGATCCGGGAAAAATGGCGGCCGCTTAGGCCGCGGCCTAGAGCCGCTTCCATAACGCGCAATGTGATGTTTGTTCGCAAATGCGTCCCCGGTTTTTGACTATCCGGAGGGAGGCACAAATTAAAATTTATTCTCTCGTACTCGACACGTGCAGACGCTCGTTCGACTAGTATTTGCGATTATTTTATGTGTAAGTGAATGTAAGGGCTAAATTATATACCGGGTTTTTTTTTATTAAAATATTACTTTAAAAGACATTGACAGAATTTGATAATTTAGATCTGAAATTTGGTGTCTAAATATTTTTAGTATTACGCGTTATAAATAACAAACAATTCATAAAGCGTAATATTTTTATATCTAACGTTTAACGATTTCCATAACATAAATCTTATGATTATCTTAATGTTGGCATTGCGTTTCATGATTTATTTATTTATTTATTTATTTACTCAAAACTTAAATCTATTATTACAGGTAGCTTAACCTAATGCAATAGACAAGAAAAAAGATGTGGTTTATTTAAGTTATCTTTTGGATTCGTTGTAATATACGCGGGTAAAATGGCGGCATTAGCCAACCACCCGTGATGCTCAACACCGCATTGCGTCACTCTTAGCGCATGCGTCCCGCGGCCCTCATTAAATGTGCCAGCTTTGGGAGGGCAACAGCGGGGAAGAGGACTTTATCGCCCCCGTCCGCAGGGAGATGCACGCTGCAGTAACAGCCTCACTCTCGTCACGTGCACTCGCGTTTTGGGTGCGTTCTCGCGATTATTAATCATAGTATACTTATACGAATAACAAATCGCCATTGAATATTCATCATAATGCTCGTTCTCGCTCGGGAGTTTAAGCCGAACAAAATGGCGGCTATAGTCACATCCATAACGCGCAATGTTGCTATATGGTGTTTGCTGGACCCCTCGCCCGCGCCCCCGGTTGTCATGTGACCATGTCCCTCCGGAGGGAATCTTAAATACCAATTATTCTTCTCGCACCCTCGTGGCGTTAGAGGCTTTTATGACTAATATTCGGGATTTTTTGATGAGTGATTGAAGCGGTCAATCAATTATCTATCGGGCTCCGCAGTTTGAAATAGGTGAGCTTTATGAATTATTACTTTAATTTTATTGCTCTGAAACTTCGTCATGTCGCACTAACTTTGTCTTAGGCAGTAATTCGGTTTTGTTGCATCATGTGTCAAATTATTTTTAGCATTTTTCACATTTCTCAAACTTCTCACTCTGAATATGTTTTCATGATGTAAATTATGTTAAACTTAGTTTTTTCGCGTCTATCTTGCGTTTCATGATAAAGTCCATTTTATATTTGCGTAACTAAGTAATTTTTGAGTTCTTTGTTATTTATCATACTCGGGGGAAAATGGCGGCTATAGCCACCACCCGTGATGCTCAACACCGCATTGCGGCACTCGTTGGCGCATGCGTCTCGCGGCCCTCATTAAATGTGCCAGCTCTGGCCGGGTAACGGTGGGGTGCGGGCTTCACCCCACCCGCCGCGGGGAGATGCAGGCCGCAGTTGCAACCTCACTCGCGTTGCTTGCAGTCGCATACACAACTAGTTCTCTTAGTCTATTACTTTGTGAGTGAATAAAGTGATTAGCTTTGAAGCTGTTCCAATTGGCGTCTTCTGATTAGGTGAGCTTTTTGATTGTTGTCAAGAAATATTTTTTATGAGATTTCTAAGCAGTCTTATGTCTTTCCATCAGTTTTACTACGCTCAAGTAACATAATAATATGTAGTTCACTTAAATCAGGCCGTCATTTTGAAATTTTCCTGAGACTTGTTAATTTAGAAACACTGCCTAAAGATTTCCTAAATTTTAATTCTTTCATTTTATAGTTAGGCCTTTCGATCTAATTTCCTTATATTTCCCGAGTGTTACAACCGGGTAAAGATGGCGGCTATAGCCGCTCCCCATGACGCGCAATTCCGCATTGCGGAAGTCTTTGGCGCATGCGTCCCGCGGCCCTCATTAAATGTGCCAGCTTTGGCCGGGTATCGTTAGGGAGGGGCTCGCCCGGTTGGCCGCCGGGCGTTGCAGGCCATAGTTGCAACCCCACTCGCGTCGCGTGCACTCGCGGTCATAACTAGTTCTTGCGATTTTTGCCAAGTGTGTACAAATAAATATTCCGACTTACTTCTACTGCTTAGGTGATATTTTGGTTTATCGTTCGTGTCATTTTAAGAATTACAATCGTTGCACAGAGTTATAAAAAATCGTTTAACTTTAAAGACTGTATCTACTAGTTGGGTAAAACGTGAAATTTTAAATCTTTTGTTCGTGACGTAATAATGTAAATTAAAGTTAATTTTTTGCGTTTCGTTTTTATGATTCTGATAGGAGAATATAATTTTCTTCCGAACATCACAGCCGGGTAAAATGGCGGACACTCGTGATAATCCTTACTGTGCGTCACTTGTTGGCGCATGCGTCCCGCGGCCCTCATTAATGTGCCAGCTCTGCCCGGGCTACAGGAAGGCGCGGGCCTCACCCCACCCGCCACGGGGAGATGCAGCCTCCAGTTGTAAAAGCACTCGCGTCGCGTGCAGTCGTATCGTACGTAACTAGTTCTCTGAGTCTATTACTTTGTGAGTGAATAAAGTGATTAATGTTGAAGCTGTTCCAATTGGCGTCTTCTGATTGAGTGAGCTTTTTGACGGTTGTTTTGTTAGAAATACTTTTTATGACATTTCTAAGCAGTTTTATATTTTCCATCAATTTTACTACGCCCAAGTAACACATGTAGTTCACTTAAACCAGGCGGTTGTTCTGGAATTTCCCTGAGACTTGTTAATTTATAAACACTGCCTAGAGATTTCATAAATTTTAATTCTCTCGTTTCAGAGTTAGGCCTTTCGATCTAATTTCCTTGTATGTCTCGAGTGCTACAACCTGGTAAAGATGGCTGCTATAGCCGCTCCCCATGACGCGCTATTCCGCATTGCGGAAATCTTTAGCGCATGCGTCCCGCGGCCCTCATTAAATGTGCCAGCTCTGGCCGGGCTACAGGAAGGCGCGGGCCTCACCCCACCCGTCGCGGGGAAGTGCAGGCCGCAGTTGCAACCTCACTCGCGTCGCGTGCAGTCGCGTACTTAACTACTTTTGTGAGTGAACAAAGTGATTAAAGTTGAAGCAGTTCGTATTGGCATCTTCTGATTAGGTGAGCTTCTTATTTATTGAGTTGTAGAAATATGAAATTTCTTAACTGTTTGCTTGTGAACGTCATTTACTGGTTAGACCTGAACTGAAGTTACTATACTACGTATGGATTTCATATGGCTTTTCTTGACTTTTAAAAGACGCGGACTCTAGAATTTTGCTGCTTCTTGTCAATTCGTGAGCACTGCGTTGAAATGACATGTATAAAAAAAAACATTTCTTCCTGTGCTAAGATTCGAAAACGTTATAAGTCTTTTTTCATAGTTATACTTTCCATCTAATTTCTTTGTTCTACCCGTGTATGACAAGATGGCGGCTATAGCCGCTCCCCATGACGCGCAATTCCGCGTTGCAGTAACCGTTGGCGCATGCGTCCCGCGGCCCTCATTAAATGTGCCAGCTCTGGCCGGGTAACGGCGGGGTGCGGGCTTCACCCCACCCGTCGCAGGGAGATGCAGCCTCCAGTCGCAACCACACTCGCGTCGCGTGCAGTCGTCTCGTACGTAACTAGTTCTCTGAGTCTATCGCTTTGTGAGTGAATAATGTGATTAATGTTGAAACTGTTCCAATTGGCGTCTTCTGATTAGGTGAGCATTTTGATTATGTTGTGTAGAAATATTTTTTATGTCATTTCTAAGCAGTCTTATGTCTTTCACTTAAAGTAGGCCGTCATTCAGGAATTTTCCTGAGACTTGTTAATTTGTAAGTACTGCCTAGAGATTTGCTAAATTTTAATTCTTTCATTTTATAGTTAGGCCTTTCGATCTAATTTCCTTATATTTCGCGAGTGTTGCAACCGGGTAAAGATGGCTGCTATAGCCGCTCCCCATGACGCGCAATTCCGCATTGCGGTAATCTTTCACGCATGCATCCCGCGACCCTCATTAAATGTGCCCGCTCTGGCCGGGTAACGTTCGCGTGGGGCTCGCCCGCTGCGCCACGGGGAGATGCAGGCCGCAGTTGCAAAACCACTCTCGTCGCGTGCAGTCGCGGTCATAACTAGTTCTCGTGATCTTACTAAGTGTGTGCAAATAAAAGTGTTGATTCCGTAGCTATTCGGATTCACTTCTTACATAGGGTGAGCTTTTTGTTTTATGTTGATACTTTAAGAATAATAAACGTTGTGCAAAAATATAAAGATCTACTAATCGAGAAATTTAAAGATAATAAGACATTTAGTTGAAAATTCTAAATCTGTAGTTCGTCTCGTAATAATGTAATTAAAGTTAATTTTCTGCATTTTGTCCTTATAATTCAGACTGTAAAATAAATTCCATCCGAAAATCATAGCCGGATAAAATGGCGGCCTAGCCCTTCTTGTGATGATCGATACTGCATTGCGTCACCCGTTGGCGCATGCGTCCCGCGGCCCTCATTAAATGTGCCCGCTGTGGCCGGGTAACGGCGGGGTGCGGGCCTCACCCCTCCCGCCGCAGGGAGATGCAGGTCGCAGTTTCAACCTCGCTGTCGTTGCGTGCATACGCGTTCGAAATTTATCGGTTCTGGTGCCTTAGGAATCTTTATTTTATGTGACTCTTACTGATCTGTGTGTGACTAAGTGTATTCATTTCGTGGCTATTCGGCTTGGACTTTTGCTGATTGGGTGAGCTTCTTCATTATTTTTTTTCATCTTGATTCTAGTGTTGAACATTATTACACAGAGTTAAAAGTAATGTAAATTAAATTTTCTCTATTGCATCTCATTTTCATATTGATATCGTTAATGTATTTTTCTGTGCGAAAATCACACCCGGGTATAATAGCGGCTATAGGCGCATCCGTGATGATCGGTTCCGTAGTGCGTCACTCTTTGACGCATGCGTCCCGCGGCCCTCATTAAATGTGCCAACTCAGACAGGGAGTAAGCGGAGAGTTACCCTTCCTCCGCGGGGAGATGCGACTGAGGATAACTCCGCACCCTCACCCCGTGCACTTATAATTATTAGTACTTCTGATTTTTATGTTTGAGTGAACGAAGGGTTAGACCAATTAGCTATGAGGACTTCTGATTTGGTGTGTTTGTTAAAATAATTTACATGTCTGTCAGAGCTTTCCATCAATTATACCGGAGTAAAATTTTAGCATCACTTGTGCTGGGCATATTTTGGGAAATTTCATAGTCCGGAGCACTGCATCGAGTTGTACTAAGGTTCCTTACCAAGATTTATCTTATAAATTATGTGTTTCTTCATTCGTCCCTTAATAATCAGTCAGTCAACCTCACTCTCGTCGCGTGCACTCGGGTTTAGGGTTCGTTCTCATTACTGTTCAAAAAAAAAACCACGTTTAAATATTCATTATAATGCGCGTTCCTGAAGGTTAGTTAAGTCCAGATAAAATGGCGGTTAGATTCACATCCATAACGCGCAATATCGCAGTGCGGCGTGGGTTCGCCCCCTCGCCCCCCGGCATTAAGTTTCTACTGAGACCAGATACCATACTTACTCTCGATGCGGTCAGATGCGTGTAAAATTGTTTTCGCGATTCTTTGTTGTGTGAGTGAGTGAAGCCCCTAATCAAATTTCATCCGGGCCCAGCAGCTTCAAATTAGGTGAGCTTTTAGAATTATTACTTTTAATTTTATTACTCAGCAACTTTTCTTTTGAAACCAACATTTTTGGAGGTTAAAATAATATAGCAACTGGAGCGGCATATAAGTTAAAATATTTTTATAATGTTACTCTAATTCGTTTTTTTTTTTAGGATTTCGGTATTTATATTAGAAGCATTTTTTATAGTAACTCTGAACTAATTTAATGAAATTCATTATATTTTCTATTTTCGTATCTGTTTTGCGTTATAGGAAGCAGTCTATTTGATATAGTTTAGATTTGAATTTCAAGTCATGTACCTACCCGGGTAAAATGGCGGTTATCGCCACGCCCGTGTTGATTATTAACGCAATGCGTCACTCGTTGGCGCATGCGTCCCGCGGCCCTTTTTAAATGTGCCAGCTCTGGCCGGGCATTGTTAGGGTGGGGCTCGCCCGCTTCGCCGCGGGGAGTTACAGGCCGCAGTTGCAACCCCACTCGCGTCGTGTGCACTCGCGTCCATAACTAGTTCTCGTGATTCTTACAAATGTGTGTGTGTGAAGAAAGGTGTTTATTCCGTATTATCTCGTATATGCTTCTTCTCATTAGGTTAGTGTGTTTTATCACATGTTATGGAAGAGGAATCGAATTTGTTGAGTAGCATTCTAAAATATTTTTTCATATCCTTTTTCTTACTGGCTTCGACTGATTAGAAATCTGTTTAGTAAAAAAAATACGTAAAATCTTGAATAATTTGCCCCTTAAATCAAGGATTCTTACCTCCTTTTGCGTTTTCTCTATGGGATTCAAAATAAAATGTTGGCGCATGCGTCCCGCGGCCCTCATTAAATGTGCCCGTCCGGGAGGGTAACGGCGGGGCGCGGGTCTCACCTCACCCACCGCGGGGAGATGCAGGCCGCAGTTGCAACCTCGCTCGCGTCGCGCGCAGTCGCGCTCATAACTAGTTCTCGTGATTCTTACAAGGTGTGTGTGAAGAATACTTGTACCACGTAGCTATTCGGATGAACATCTTCACATTGGTTTAGCTTATTGTTTTTGATTCTTTATTATTCTTTAATTTTGAATTAATTTTGAATAATTATACAAAACAAGCTAAAATTCTAAATAATTCGTTCGGTAATAATGTAAATTCATATTTCTTTCTTCCTTTTCATTGTCTAAGTGGGATTATAGTTCTTTTTCTACTAAAATAACACCCGGGTAAAATGGCGGATGTAACACGCGCCCATGATGCCCAATACCGCAATGCGTCACTCGTTGGCGCATGCGTCCCGCGGCCCTCATTAAATGTGCCCGCTCTGGCAGGCAGTAACGGGGTGCGGGCCTCCTCCCGACCCGCTGCGGGCTGCAGTTGCAAAAGTACTATCGTCGCGAGTACTCGCCCTTATAACCCGTTCTCCTTACTCTAAGGAATGTGTGAGTGAATCCCTAGCTGTTCGCGTTCGCATCTTCTGATAAGGTGAGTTTCTCTTGATTCTTGTGCTGTGGAAGGCAGCCTCAGGGTCTGCTCGTGAAGTTTGTTAGTTTTTTAGACTTGTGATAGGTCATAGATGCAAGATATGTTAGAGATTACATTTAAATCGAATAAATAAAGCCATAATTACCAATAACGTCTATATTTTTTTCATTTAGAAATCATTTCTGCAAATTTTTATCCCCTATCTCTTTTAGTTACATTTATGTGTTTTTTTTTGTTACGTTAAAATTTCTAAGCACAGCTAAGAGTCTAACGGCAATTTTATTTTACTCCATAGACTTTGTTAGGTAAATTAAAATGTATTTTCCGACTTTCTCATCATAGTTAAGGTTTTAGGTTACTTTCTTTAAATACGCGTCTATCACAACCCGGCAAAGACAATGGCTATAGGCACATCCAAGACGCGCAATTCTGCAATGCGTCACTCGTTGGCGCATGCGTCCCGCGGCCCGGATTAAATGTGCCAGCTCAGGTCGGGTAACGGCGGGGTTCGCTCGCCACGCTGTGGAAAGATGCAGTCCGCAATTGCAGCATCTCCCGCGTCGCGTGCTCTTGCGTTCATAACTAACTTTTGTGACTTAAGAAATAGTGAGTAACCATTATTAATTAATCCAGTTATTTAATTATTTTTTTCTTGTCAACTAAACTTCAAAATTTAGTATTTACCTACACTTGTTATCTTTGACTACCTACTGATTGGAATAAAATATTTTTATTTGTTGTAAAATACAGTTAGGTAGTAAATATCTTAACGATCTATTCCGATTGACGTAAATTAAAGTTTCTTTTCAGCTTAAGTTTGTAATTAAAACAGAAAAATAAAATTGATTTCCGAGAATCATGCACGGGGAAAAGGCGGCGATGGCCACGCCCTATAAAGTCAATAACGCAATATCGCCTTATTCGTTTTCTGGGCCCATTTCCGTAATAATTGAAATATTTAGGCCGATAATATTGTATATTTAAGTTCCGTTTCGACTTTTCGTTTTTCCAGTAGGACTATATAATTTTCAAAAAATACATCCGGGTAATGTGGTGGCTATAGCTACGCCCGTGATGCTCAATAACGCAGTGCGTCACTGTTAGCGCATGCGTCCCGCGGCCCTCATTAAATGTGCCAGCTCTGGCCCGGTAACGGCGGGGTGCGGGCTTCCCTACCCGCCGCGGGGAGATAAAGCCTCCAGTTGCAACCACACTCGCGTCGCGTGCAGTCGCGTACATAACTAGTTCTCTGAGTCTATTACTTTGTGAGTGAATAAAGTGATTAAAGTTAATGCTGTTCGTATTGGCGTCTTCTGATTAGGTGAGCTTCTTATTTATTGAGTTGTAGAAATATGCATTTAGTGGTTAGACTTAAACTGAAGTTACTATACTTCGTAATTTGAAAATTATCCCCAATTTAATGGATTTTATATGGTTTTTCTTGAGTTTTAAGTGACGCGAATTTTGCTGTTTCTTGTCAATTCGTGAGCACTGCGTAGAAATGACATATATAAAAAAATATTTCTCCTTGTGCTAAGATTCGAACACGTTATAAGTCTTTTTTTTCATAGTTATACTTCCATCTAATTTCTTTGTTCTACCCGTGTATCACAACCGAGTTAAGATGGCGACTCTAGCTGCTTCTCACGACGTGCAATTCCGCATTGCGGTAATCTTTGGCGCATGCGCCCCGCGGCCCTCATTAAATGTGCCCGCTCTGGCCGGGTAACGTTAGGGAGGGGTTCGCCCGCTACGCCGCGGGGAGATACTGGCCGCAGTTGGAACCTCACTCTCGTCGCGTGCACTCGTGGTCATAACTGAATCGCGTTATTTTTGCAAAGTGTGTGCGAATATAAGTATCATCCTGTAGCTATTCGGATTAATTTCTGATAAAGTAAGCTTCTCGGTTTATCGGTCTTGCCATTTTTTTAATCGTAAACGTTGCTGCACAAAGTTATAAAGATTTAATTGACTCTAATAATTGGAAGTTTATTGGTAATACAAATTTGTTACGTGAAATTCTAAATAGTTCGTCCCGTTATAATGTAACGTTATTTATTTTCTGCCTTGTGATTCAAATCGGGAAATATAATTTGGATTCGAGAATCACTCGCGGGCAATAGGTGGCCATAGCCACGCCCGTTTTAACCAACTCAATGCGTTATTCGTTGGCGCATGCGTCCCGCGGCCCGCATTAAATGTGCTAGCTCTGCCCGGACTACAGGAAGGCGCGGGCCTCACCCCACCCGCCGCGGGGAGATGCAGGCCGCAGTTGCAACCTCACTCGCGTCGCGTGCAGTCGCGAACATAACTAATTCTCTGAGTCTCTTATTTTTGTGAGTGAACAAAGTGATTAAAGTTGAAGCTGCTCGTATTGGCGTCTTCTGATTAGGTGAGCTTCTTAGTTATTGAGTTGTAGAAATATGAAATTTCTTAACTGTTTGTTTGTGAACGTCATATATAATTGTGGAGACACCTGAACTGAATTTATTATACTAAGTAATTTGAAATTGAGCCTCAATTTAATTATTTTCAATTTCATTTCTTTCAAAGATGCATTTTCTCTAGAATTTTGCTGCTACTTGTTAATTCGTGAGCACTGCGTAGAAATGACATACATAACGAAATATTTCTACCTGTGCTGGGCTTCCGACACGTTATAAGTATTTTTTTTCATAGTTATGCTTTCCATCTAATTTCTTTGTACTACCCGTGTATCACAAGATGGCGGCTATAGCCGCTCTCCATGACACGCAATTCCGCATTGCGGTAATCTTTGGCGCATGCGCCCCGCGACCCTCATTAAATTTGCCCGCTGTGGCCGGGTAACGGTGGGGTGGGGCTCGCCCGCCGCGGCACGGGTACATACAGGCCGCAGTTGCAACCTTACTCTCGTCGCGTGCACTCGTGGCCATAACTGACTCGTGTTATTCTTACAAAGTGTGTGCGAACTATAGTGTTATCCTTTAGCTATTCGGATTAATATCTGATAAAAATATCGGGCTTGTCATTTTTTGAATCGTAAACGTTGCACAAAGTTAAAAAGATTTAATTTACTTTGACTGATTGGCTTCTACTAATTGTAATTTTTTTTAGTTATACAACATTTCTAAATAGTTCGTCCCGTACTGAACTAAATTAATTTTCTGCCTTGTATTTTGTGATTCAAATCGGGAAATATATTTTGAATTCGAGAACTATACCCGGGCAATAGGCGGCTATAGCCACGCCCGTGATAATTAATAACGCATTGCGTTACTCGTTGGCGCATGCGTCCCGCGGCCCTCATTAAATGTGCCAGCTCTGCCCGGGCTACAGGAAGGCGCGGGCCTCACCCCACCCGCCGCGGGGAGATGCAGCCTCCAGTTGCAAAACCACTCGCGTCCCGTGCAGTCGCATACATAACTAGTTTTCTGAGTCTATTACTTTGTGAGTGAATAAAGTGGTTAGCTTTGAAGCTGTTCCAATTGGCGTCTTCTGATTAGGTGAGCTTTTTGATTGTTGTCCAGAAATATTCTTTATATCATTTCTAAGCAGTCTTATGTCTTTCCATCAGTTTTACTACGCTCAAGTAATATATGTAGTTCACTTAAATCAGGCCGTCATTCTGAAATTTTCCTGAGACTTGTTAATTTAGAAACACTGCCTAAAGATTTCCTAAATTTTAATTCTTTCATTTTAAAGTCTTTCGATAAAATTTCTTTGTATAAATCGTGTTTTACAACCGGGCAATGAAAGCGGATATAGCCCTCCCCATGACACGCAATTCCGCATTGCGGTAATCTTTGGCGCATGCGTCCCGCGGCCCTCATTAAATGTGCCCGCTCTGGCCGGGTAACGTTAGGGAGGGGTTCGCCCGCTACACCGCGGGGAGATATCTACTGGCCGCAGTTGCAACCTCACTCTCGTCGCGTTCACTCGTGGTTATAACCGATCTCGTTTTTCTTACAAAGTGTGTGCGAATATAAGTATCATCCTGTAGCTATTCGGATTAATTTCTGATAAAGTGAGCTTTTCGGTTTATCGGTCTTGCCATTTTTTTAATTCTTAAACGGTGCACAAAGTTATAAAGACTTAATTGACTTTAATAAATAACTTCTACTAATTGGAAGTTTATTGGTAATACAAATTTGTTACGTGAAATTCTAAATAGTTCGTCCCGTTATAATGTAAAGTTATTTTCTGCCTTGTGATTCAAATCGGGAAACGTAATTTGAATTGGAGAATCACTCGCGGGCAATAGGTGGCTAAGCCACGCCCGTTTTAACCAACTCAATGCGTTATTCGTTGGCGCGTGCGTCCCGCGGCCCGCATTAAATGTGCCAGCTCTGGCCGGGTAATGCCAAGTCGCAGGCCTCACCCCACCCACCGCGGGGAGATGCAGCCTCCAGTTGCAAAACCTCTCGCGTCGCGTGCAGTCGCTTACATAACTAGTTCTCTTAGTCTTATACTTTTGTGAGTGAATAAAGTGATTAATGTTGAAGCTGTTCGTATTGGCGTCTTCTGATTAGGTGAGCTTCTTATTTATTGAGTTGTAAAAATATGTCATTTCTAAACAGTTTGCTCGTGAACGTCCTTTAACGGTTAGACCTGAACTGAAGTTATTATGCTACGTAATTTAATAAGGATCCTCAATTTAATGAATTTTACTTGGCTTTTCTTGACTTTTAAAAGACGCGGACTCTAGAATTTTGCTGCTTCTTGTCAATTCGTGAGCACTGCGTAGAAATGACATGTATAAAAAAAAACATTTCTTCCTGTGCTAAGATTCGAAAACGTTATAAGTCTTTTTTCATAGTTATACTTTCCATCTAATTTCTTTGTTTTACCCGTGTATGACAAGATGGCGGCTATAGCCGCTCCCTATGACGCGCAATTCTGCTTTGCGGTAACCGTTGGCGCATGCGTCTCGCGGCCCTCATTAAATGTGCCCGCTCTGGCCGGGCTACAGCGTGTCGCGGGCTCACCCCACCCGCCGCGGGGAGATGCAGCCTCCAGTTGTAAAAGCACTCGCGGCGCGTGCAGTCGCATACATAACTAGTTCTCTGAGTCTATTACTTTGTGAGTGAATAAAGTGATTAGCTTTGAAGCTGTTCCAATTGGCGTCTTCTGATTAGGTGAGCTTTTTAATTGTTGTCCAGAAATATTCTTTAAGTGATTTCTAAGCAGTCTTATGTCTTTCCGTCAGTTTTACTACGCCCAAGTCTTAAATAACTTAAATCAGGCCGTCATTCTGAAATTTTCCTGAGACTTGTTAATTTAGAAACACTGCCTAAAGATTTCCTAAATTTTAAATCTTTCATTTTAAAGTCTTTCGATAAAATCTCTTTGTATAACTCGTGTTTCACAACCGGGCAAAGAAAGCGCATATAGCCCTCCCCATGACGCGCAATTCCGCATTGCGGTAATCTTTGGAGCATGCGTCCCGCGGCCCTCATTAAATGTGCCCGCTCTGGCCGGGTAACGGTGGGGAGGGGCTCGCCCGCTGCGCCGCCGGGGGACGTAGGCCGCAGTTGCAACCCCACTCGCGTCGCGTGCACTCGCATTTCTCGTGATTTTTGCCAAGTGTGTAGGTACAAATAAATATTCCGACTTACTTCTACCTACTGCTTAGGTGATATTTTGGTTTATCGTTCTTGTCATTTTGAGAATTACAATCGTTGCACAGAGTTATAAAAAATCGTTTAACTTTAAAGACTGTATCTACTAGTTGGATAAATCGTGAAATTCTAAATCTTTTGTTCGTGACGTAATAATGTAAATTAAAGTAAATTTTCTGCGTTTCGTCTTTATGATTCTGAAAGGAGAATATTATTTCCTTCCGAACATCACAGCCGGGTAAAATGGCGGGCACTCGTGATAATCCGTACTGTGCGTCACTCGTTGGCGCATGCGTCCCGCGGCCCTCATTAAATGTGCCAGCTCTGCCCGGGCTACAGGAAGGCGCGGGCCTCACCCCACCCGCCGCGGGGAGATGCAGGCCGCAGTTGCAACCTCACTCGCGTTGCTTGCAGTCGCATACACAACTAGTTCTCTTAGTCTATTACTTTGTGAGTGAATAAAGTGATTAGCTTTGAAGCTGTTCCAATTGGCGTCTTCTGATTAGGTGAGCTTTTTGATTGTTGTCAAGAAATATTTTTTATGAGATTTCTAAGCAGTCTTATGTCTTTCCATCAGTTTTACTACGCTCAAGTAACATAATAATATGTAGTTCACTTAAATCAGGCCGTCATTTTGAAATTTTCCTGAGACTTGTTAATTTAGAAACACTGCCTAAAGATTTCCTAAATTTTAATTCTTTCATTTTATAGTTAGGCCTTTCGATCTAATTTCCTTATATTTCCCGAGTGTTACAACCGGGTAAAGATGGCGGCTATAGCCGCTCCCCATGACGCGCAATTCCGCATTGCGGAAGTCTTTGGCGCATGCGTCCCGCGGCCCTCATTAAATGTGCCAGCTTTGGCCGGGTATCGTTAGGGAGGGGCTCGCCCGGTTGGCCGCCGGGCGTTGCAGGCCATAGTTGCAACCCCACTCGCGTCGCGTGCACTCGCGGTCATAACTAGTTCTTGCGATTTTTGCCAAGTGTGTACAAATAAATATTCCGACTTACTTCTACTGCTTAGGTGATATTTTGGTTTATCGTTCGTGTCATTTTAAGAATTACAATCGTTGCACAGAGTTATAAAAAATCGTTTAACTTTAAAGACTGTATCTACTAGTTGGGTAAAACGTGAAATTTTAAATCTTTTGTTCGTGACGTAATAATGTAAATTAAAGTTAATTTTTTGCGTTTCGTTTTTATGATTCTGATAGGAGAATATAATTTTCTTCCGAACATCACAGCCGGGTAAAATGGCGGACACTCGTGATAATCCTTACTGTGCGTCACTTGTTGGCGCATGCGTCCCGCGGCCCTCATTAATGTGCCAGCTCTGCCCGGGCTACAGGAAGGCGCGGGCCTCACCCCACCCGCCACGGGGAGATGCAGCCTCCAGTTGTAAAAGCACTCGCGTCGCGTGCAGTCGTATCGTACGTAACTAGTTCTCTGAGTCTATTACTTTGTGAGTGAATAAAGTGATTAATGTTGAAGCTGTTCCAATTGGCGTCTTCTGATTGAGTGAGCTTTTTGACGGTTGTTTTGTTAGAAATACTTTTTATGACATTTCTAAGCAGTTTTATATTTTCCATCAATTTTACTACGCCCAAGTAACACATGTAGTTCACTTAAACCAGGCGGTTGTTCTGGAATTTCCCTGAGACTTGTTAATTTATAAACACTGCCTAGAGATTTCATAAATTTTAATTCTCTCGTTTCAGAGTTAGGCCTTTCGATCTAATTTCCTTGTATGTCTCGAGTGCTACAACCTGGTAAAGATGGCTGCTATAGCCGCTCCCCATGACGCGCTATTCCGCATTGCGGAAATCTTTAGCGCATGCGTCCCGCGGCCCTCATTAAATGTGCCAGCTCTGGCCGGGCTACAGGAAGGCGCGGGCCTCACCCCACCCGTCGCGGGGAAGTGCAGGCCGCAGTTGCAACCTCACTCGCGTCGCGTGCAGTCGCGTACTTAACTACTTTTGTGAGTGAACAAAGTGATTAAAGTTGAAGCAGTTCGTATTGGCATCTTCTGATTAGGTGAGCTTCTTATTTATTGAGTTGTAGAAATATGAAATTTCTTAACTGTTTGCTTGTGAACGTCATTTACTGGTTAGACCTGAACTGAAGTTACTATACTACGTATGGATTTCATATGGCTTTTCTTGACTTTTAAAAGACGCGGACTCTAGAATTTTGCTGCTTCTTGTCAATTCGTGAGCACTGCGTTGAAATGACATGTATAAAAAAAAACATTTCTTCCTGTGCTAAGATTCGAAAACGTTATAAGTCTTTTTTCATAGTTATACTTTCCATCTAATTTCTTTGTTCTACCCGTGTATGACAAGATGGCGGCTATAGCCGCTCCCCATGACGCGCAATTCCGCGTTGCAGTAACCGTTGGCGCATGCGTCCCGCGGCCCTCATTAAATGTGCCAGCTCTGGCCGGGTAACGGCGGGGTGCGGGCTTCACCCCACCCGTCGCAGGGAGATGCAGCCTCCAGTCGCAACCACACTCGCGTCGCGTGCAGTCGTCTCGTACGTAACTAGTTCTCTGAGTCTATCGCTTTGTGAGTGAATAATGTGATTAATGTTGAAACTGTTCCAATTGGCGTCTTCTGATTAGGTGAGCATTTTGATTATGTTGTGTAGAAATATTTTTTATGTCATTTCTAAGCAGTCTTATGTCTTTCACTTAAAGTAGGCCGTCATTCAGGAATTTTCCTGAGACTTGTTAATTTGTAAGTACTGCCTAGAGATTTGCTAAATTTTAATTCTTTCATTTTATAGTTAGGCCTTTCGATCTAATTTCCTTATATTTCGCGAGTGTTGCAACCGGGTAAAGATGGCTGCTATAGCCGCTCCCCATGACGCGCAATTCCGCATTGCGGTAATCTTTCACGCATGCATCCCGCGACCCTCATTAAATGTGCCCGCTCTGGCCGGGTAACGTTCGCGTGGGGCTCGCCCGCTGCGCCACGGGGAGATGCAGGCCGCAGTTGCAAAACCACTCTCGTCGCGTGCAGTCGCGGTCATAACTAGTTCTCGTGATCTTACTAAGTGTGTGCAAATAAAAGTGTTGATTCCGTAGCTATTCGGATTCACTTCTTACATAGGGTGAGCTTTTTGTTTTATGTTGATACTTTAAGAATAATAAACGTTGTGCAAAAATATAAAGATCTACTAATCGAGAAATTTAAAGATAATAAGACATTTAGTTGAAAATTCTAAATCTGTAGTTCGTCTCGTAATAATGTAATTAAAGTTAATTTTCTGCATTTTGTCCTTATAATTCAGACTGTAAAATAAATTCCATCCGAAAATCATAGCCGGATAAAATGGCGGCCTAGCCCTTCTTGTGATGATCGATACTGCATTGCGTCACCCGTTGGCGCATGCGTCCCGCGGCCCTCATTAAATGTGCCCGCTGTGGCCGGGTAACGGCGGGGTGCGGGCCTCACCCCTCCCGCCGCAGGGAGATGCAGGTCGCAGTTTCAACCTCGCTGTCGTTGCGTGCATACGCGTTCGAAATTTATCGGTTCTGGTGCCTTAGGAATCTTTATTTTATGTGACTCTTACTGATCTGTGTGTGACTAAGTGTATTCATTTCGTGGCTATTCGGCTTGGACTTTTGCTGATTGGGTGAGCTTCTTCATTATTTTTTTTCATCTTGATTCTAGTGTTGAACATTATTACACAGAGTTAAAAGTAATGTAAATTAAATTTTCTCTATTGCATCTCATTTTCATATTGATATCGTTAATGTATTTTTCTGTGCGAAAATCACACCCGGGTATAATAGCGGCTATAGGCGCATCCGTGATGATCGGTTCCGTAGTGCGTCACTCTTTGACGCATGCGTCCCGCGGCCCTCATTAAATGTGCCAACTCAGACAGGGAGTAAGCGGAGAGTTACCCTTCCTCCGCGGGGAGATGCGACTGAGGATAACTCCGCACCCTCACCCCGTGCACTTATAATTATTAGTACTTCTGATTTTTATGTTTGAGTGAACGAAGGGTTAGACCAATTAGCTATGAGGACTTCTGATTTGGTGTGTTTGTTAAAATAATTTACATGTCTGTCAGAGCTTTCCATCAATTATACCGGAGTAAAATTTTAGCATCACTTGTGCTGGGCATATTTTGGGAAATTTCATAGTCCGGAGCACTGCATCGAGTTGTACTAAGGTTCCTTACCAAGATTTATCTTATAAATTATGTGTTTCTTCATTCGTCCCTTAATAATCACAACTTCATTTTCTCATTCCGAAAATCTTATCCGGATAAAAGTGTGACTATATCGCGCGCCCGTGATGCTCAATACAGCATTGCGTCATCCGTTGGCACATGCGTCCCGCGGCCCTCATTAAATTTGCCAAGTCGGAGTAGGAAATAAGGGGTGCAGGCTTCTCCCTACCGCTCACGGGGGGATGCACACTGCAGTAATAACAGCATCCGCGTCGCGTGCACTCGCGTTCATGTTTAGTTCTCGTGATTTTTATGTTTGTGTAAATGAAAAAAGGTGGTTAACGGGTAGCATTTGCATCTCATGATTAGGTGAGTTTCTTAATGTGTAAAATTTGATTCTTGAACTCAATAAATAGCCTCATTTTCACCAGTTTTCGCGTGTCAATGTGATATTAAAGAGCTAAGTAATGTTGGTGTATACTTTAATTATTTTCCTCGTCATGATTGTAAATTATGGGTACATTCCGTCTAAGCTCATCTATTAGTCGAAGTATACATTTTACGAACTTGCCGTAGGCGGTGTTTTGGAGTACTAAAAATTTACCACGTCTGCATAAAACCAAATTTATATTCTGTCTTTGTATTCACGACTAGATCTAACTCATCATATTCCCCTTGTCCGCAAATCTTAACCGGTTAAAATGGCGGCTAGAGACCGGCCCGTGATACTCAATACCGCAGTGCGTCATCGGTTGGCGCATGCGTCCCGCGCCCCTCATTAAATGTGCCCGTTCGACTTCGCACGCTCGCCGCGCGGCTCGCCGGGCCCGCCGCACGATGTTGCAGACTGCAGTTGCAACCGCACCCTCATCGCGTGCACTCGCGTCCATAGTCCGCGTGTTAGTCGAAGTGTAGTACTTAACACCGTTCCTCAGTTACCATTATTCTGATTTGCTTGTGTAAAAGGTAAGTTTTATTTTATTAGAACATACGCTTGCCATATGTATTTTTTTTACTCCGTAAAATAAGTCAGTTTACTCATTTTTGTGTCCCTTAATTTATACGATTCCGTATTTGATAACTGTTCAGCAATAATAAATTAACGATGGGGTCTTACCCAAGACGCGCAACTCCCGTTCGCGCCCTCACTAAATGTGCCTAGTGTTCTTTTCAAGTTATTTAGAAGATATTTATCCATGTTTTTTCTAGGCAAAATTTAAGATATCCATTATTTCTAAATATCACGAGTGCTAGATAAATGTCTATTGGCTCTGGGTTATCACAGGCGCCCTAAAAATCTAGCAGCGATTATTGATTTTTCAGACCTCACGCATGCGTCCCACACATCCACTTAATTGTGCCTCATTATGAGACTAAAATATTTTATATCTTGTAGAACATAATTTAATGTACAGTTTCGTTACTTAATGTTACACACAAAGAATCGAGATAGAAATTTGATTTTGGAGCTACTGGTATCTTTTCCTTTTAAGTGTGTTCTGGTTTGTTCGAATAATTTTGACGCACCCATATAACATGTGTACGTGCATTCCTAAATGCTTATATTCGATTTAATAAATTAAATCGTCTCTTAAAAGTATCGTTTATCTTGCACGGTTCTTTTATGATCTGATTGTAAGAAACAGCAATTTCAATCAATTGTGAATATCAAGATATCCGGTTATTAGTCAATGCAGTTATTGTCAACGACGCAGCACCCTAGTGTCGTGATATCAAGGTTGTGCCTCAAACTATCGACATAAATTGAAGTGATTTTATTTTCAACGGTAGAAATGATTAGTCTATTAATTTTATAATTCAACATTGGTCCAAGATTTAAAACGAGATTTTTTTTCCTTGAAACCCGCGAGCCTCTTATTTTCTATGTTGTCTAAATTTCCGTTATCAAATAAATAGCGCTGTCTTGTCGTAGCAAATTTTATCAAGATTTTTTATAAAGGTAATTGTTATCTGTCACCTCGATGCGCTTGTCACTTAATTTCCATAGTTTATTTAATATCCCAAAATAGATACTTACTACATACTTTTTTTTATATCCGTTAACAAGTAAAACATCGTCACAACTTAATTTTGTGATCACAGTTTAAGCGTAAACCCCCTGCGTGATCAAAAAGACGTGTAAAAAATTGTTCACCGCGCAATATCATCTTCTCATTCGAAGAGATCAAAAAATTGAGACGCAATAAATCATTGTTTGTCAGCGAACGTATCCGAGCGTTCCCATCTCTTGGGATGCAAATTCTAAACAATCATTGAGCCCCACTTGCAATCAGTGACGCGTCCGGGCGGCGGTCCCGCCTGTTTGTCTCCGCTCGCTGTGGCCTCGGGTCTACAATCTGTATGTAGCTATATTTTTTGCACTATTTTTTATCATTCTTTTAAAATTAGGGGCTTTTATAACGCACAGCGTACGTCAGCTCCATCGTAACCTAAAACATGTATTCACATGTACAATGTATCAGGGCTGTAAACTCGAGCAACATTCTTGCAACATCAGAACTGGGGTTACTTAAAATTTGATGGTACGTTTTTGCACTTTTGCTAATAAAAATAATTTCGCAAACACGTAAAATATCGAATCAAAAAAAATATATTTTTGGTAACATAAGCTTTTCATTTTAAATTCGTAAACAGAATTACATTTTTCTAGCCATAACTTGTAACTTACAAGCTCGGCAAAATACAGAACGATCAATATTTTATTCCTAGAACGATGGCAGAACATATAATCATATAGACAGGCACTTGAATTAATGATGAAACTGGGGTGTCTTTGAGGGGTAATGTCGGCAAAAAATTGTACATTTTCAACCAAACTGTAACTTACAGCGCGGCGGAATACAGACCGATCAATACTTTGTTCCTAGAACGATAGTCAAACATATAATCATGTAGACAGGCACTTGAATTAATAATGAATATGGGGTGCCTTTGAGGGGTGATGTCGGCTCCCAGACATTTCGCAATTAAATATTCAAATACAAATGGGTTTTCCCTTCGAGGGCTGGGGTTCGTTATGTAATGCACCCCTGCGTTTAATATTGGATGCACCCTTATGTGCGGCTGCTAGATTAAATCTAGGGATACGCTCATCCTTTGAGGGCGGATTAAATTATAGCCATATACTTATGTACAGATCACATATGAGAGGGTGCTTTTGTGAATACGGCAGACATGTTTTTGAACTTAAATTTAACTACGGACAACTCAAGACAATGATTTTCATTTGGTTCGGATTTTATCGTGACATCAAATAGTTTATACTTCTTCAAATTTACCGTAAATTGAAATATCAAACATGACTTAAACCATTTTAAACAGTAAAGGCACGGTTCAACTCTACCCTGTATCTAACATCTATTTCTATCCCCCTTATATACGCAGCCTTATATCACCCCCATAAGCGTAGTCTATCCGTCAGTGTATCTACAGCGTTTGTCCTGAACAGTTACAGCAAAGATCCGCAGTCTGTACGACGCCCAACTGCGGCTGACGCACAATATCCAGCCGTTGCCACTGGGCACTGACATTGCCAACACCATCAAATATTTCTCGCAGACGTTACTCAGTAAGTATTCTTGATTTTTTTTTATTTTACTTGAGTCTTGAAAAGCTTGCCTCGAAGTTTTCGGACAGTTTTTTTTGATATGAATGTTATTTTTTGCAACGATTTGGGTTTGACTTAGGCCATCTAACAGTTTTGATAACCAAAATTTTCAAATTAAATAAAATGTTTAATAATTATGAACATCCGATACATTCGTGTAATATAAAGAAGAAATACTTAATATCTTAATTTTTGGCGATTTACTTTTAGTTTTATTTTTCGACCATTTTATTAATATGTACAAAATTTGACAGGCGTCCTTAAAGATGTCCCACGCTCCCCTTTGGAGATGCTCCGAGATGCGGACAACGACGGTGACCGGATGGCATTGTACCCAAACCTGGACTATAAGAGTCTGTTCAACGCAATATCAGGGCTCGTCGATGCCACCCCACACCTACAATACGGCACTCAGGGTATGTATGCATAACATATCCTTACCGTTAGAAAATTTTAACCAATTTCTCTTAACACGATTTATTCCCATTTCTATTTTGTCATGTTTTAACAAAGTAAAAATTTGAAGATTGACACGACTTTATTTGGCTGCTCATACTTAAAACTAATTTGTCTTGTTTGAGAGAATCGATCTATTTGTGTTCATATTATGACGTTTTTCGGCTAACTTAAGCTTGAAAGCTTGTTTATCACAATCATGAAGAAGAAAGAATCTAAAATTGCTTTAAAAAATCCAAAACTTTAAATAATAATGTCACTTGCGAGGTGACGTCAGATAGGAACGTGTGGAAGAAGTCATGCTGCACCGACTCCAAATAATAATTTGGATAAGGGCAGATGAATGATGATAAACGTGTCTTCTTTACATTTTTTTTTATATATCTTAATTGATCTACTGAATTTGCCATTAATTCATATTATACATTTCCAGCATTCGGGCAGTCGGTCCTGCAGTGTCTGGGTTGCCTCCTACCGTTCCTGGAGTACGATATGATCGACAACCTGCCGTTCCTGGTGGCGTACTGCGTGGCCGTGTTCCCTGTAGCGCTGCACCAGGAGATCTTGCACCTGCTCTGCTATTATATACTGCCGTTTACTATCAGTGAGTATTATATAATTTATAGCTATTTAACATCTTTGTTTGACATCTTTTTGAGGCTGATAGATTTAAAGGGATCAAAAAATTACCAGGTTAAGAAAGGCATTTTACTGGTTTTAACGTCTTCGTGTTTAGATATTGCGTAAACTCAACAAAGACACTCTTGATTTACGAAAAATAAAATATCCTGCTTTGTGCCTCTACATTCTACCTTTTTCTGGATAATTGTGGATAAGAAACGTTAAATAACCAATGACTTTAAAATTAACAAAAAGTAGAGAAAAATATATTTAATGGTTGTTTTGTGACTTTGCTATGGTGTACGTGTGTATGTGACTTTAATATTTTTCTTTGTTTTACCTTAGCGCGCAAGTATGCGGGAATGGAGGAAGAGAGTCAGGCATCACAGTCTGTTGCTGCTATCATCATGATGGTGTTCCAGCACTCCAGTAATCCTGGTGAGTCAGTTGTTATAGAAAAAATATGTTCATTAAAATATGAAGGGTTCGATTCCCGATATTATTTTTCGAGTGTATGATGCACTTTATTTTTCTTCAATACGTTGTAGGAGCTCGTGATATTTATTTTGCAAAAAAATTATTGATTAATTTGTCACTTAAAATTCAGTAGCCGTAATCGTATAACTTTTGTTGGAAACTTGCAGTTTATGAATTATTTAATTCTCGAAAATACAGAAGGAAAGAAGAAAATCGTCAAATTATCACACAAATCAAGTACACGACGCCATGAGACAAGCCGTTAAAAAAATGGCGTCTCGCTGAGTCGGTAAAACAGTGCCCCAATGGCGCTACTAACGCTAGAGGCGCCATCTTGTAAGCGTTGCATAAATCAATATACGTAGCGTCGCTAGTCACACCACCCCGCGTGTTGCCTAGCGCCGCCATTTTGATGTGACAGCAGCGATTGTGAAAATGATTTATGGCTTTCGACCCTCTTCAGGGACTTAGAATGTTTTCGATTATGGGTTTAGGGGCGTACTTTATGTAGAATGGGGCGGTACGGTTAATTCATTTTGAGATTAGTTGAATTGAGCTTTATTAATAGTACTTAGTCTGTTTGACATTTTTTTTTTTGGTTTCGATTATCTTAGTTTTTTTTCTACACTTACTTTTTGAATTAATTTGTCAGTTTCGGGAAGAAATTATTACATTCTTGTGCCATTTTTTCTTATTAAATTAGGAATTAAAGCTTTTTGAAGTTCACATTTACTTTATACCAATATTTTCGGCCAAGACTCAAATTTTGCAATATTGCTAAATATTTTCACGCGAAGTGAATTGTTTTAATCAAATTGTTTCCCATTTTGGAATTTCAACTTAGATTTTACTCCTAGTTACTTAGTCCTTATCCTTATTTCCCTCCTTAGCCCACCACTGCCAGCTGCTGGAGTGCCTGATGTCGATGAAGCAGTCGGTGGTGAAGGACATCCTGTGCGTGATAGCGTACGGCACGTGGGGCGCGCGCCTGTCCGCCGCCAAGCTGCTCTTCTACTACTGGCCGCCCTTTGATGCTAAGCTCTTCGATCGGAAGGGATTGCTTTGCAAATTTTCTAGTAAGTTGTCCTTGGTGTTACTTTTTTTTAAACAAAAAATGACTTCTGAACTATTTGTCTACTTCATTTGTTTTGTATTTAAAATTTAACTTTAAAATACTGTCACGTTTAACTTAGTCGTTTCTTAACGTATTTGCCTTGCTGTGATACAGTTAATAATTAATTCATTGAGGTTTAAACTTTTTTCAAGTTGGACTTATATTCAATATTTTTTGTTGTTTAAAGTTTTGAAGCAACAATGCACGTATAGCCGATTAGTGGATCATCAAGCCAATTACCAATGTGCTCGACGTGCCGTGGGTTCGATTCCTGCGTAGAACAAGTATTTGAGCGACTTACAGATGCTTGTTCTTTTTAAAACTCCCCGCAATACAAGGATAAAATTCCTAAGCGCCGGAGTCGTTTCTTTTTTAAATGGCTATCTATTGTTGAAAGTATTACTTAATTCTGTCAGTAATTTTTTTGAAAACATCTTAGTCGTATTGTTATCTAAATTACATTGCCTTTTTTTTCCAAATTTCTTTTTAACTGTTCTAACTCCAAGTTCTAACCTCCCCTCTCTCCCCTCAGACGACCTGGTCCCGTTCCTGTGCCAGCGCGACATGTGCCCCAACGCGGGCAGTGCGGAGGCGGCCAAGGTGTGCTACGACCACTGCATCAGCGTCACCTTCGCCTCCGACAGCCCGCCGCCTCTGTATCTCTGCATCGAGTGCGCCAATGAGATACATAGGTAACACTACATTCATCATCATTCCCCTGCCCTTATCCCAATTTTTACTTGGGGTCGGCGCAGTAATGTTTTACCTATATGGAAGAAGAAGACATTTCTTCTTCTATACAGGTACAATTTTATGTCAACGTATAAATAATAATAAAATAAACCAGCCCGTACACGTGCCACTGCTGGGCAGGCAAAGGCCTATTCCCATATAGGGAAGGTTTGAGCATTGAACGGATTGGCGATTTCAGATTTCATTATTTGGAATCTAGATTTCCTCACGATCTTTTCCTTCATCAAAAATTAAAAGTCAATTTATTCAAATTAGGCTACAATTCATTTCAACAAAAGAATGTTTGTTTTTAGTTGCGTACCCATCCTGTTATATAGTTGCATCGGTATAAAAAAATATCAATGGAAAAGTCTAACATCTCAAGACAGAAATTAACACTTCCTTTTCATGATTAATATAAAATTGCTATGTGATATAAAATATTTATTCGGATTTTTCTTTTATTCAATTTTGCTATTTGTTCTAGGGAACATCCAAACCAACGTTTCTTTGATATTCTTCACCCTCAACAACAAGTTTCCATGGTTTGCGAGAATAAGGTAAATATTATTTTATTGACTTATTCTTGACATAATATACTTTGTGTATAGGCGAATATTAACATAGCTATATTGTTCCAGAACTGCCGCTCAACAGACAAGGCTGCTTACTCTATCTGTTTCTCTAATGAGTGTGCCAGCTATAATGGAAACCATCCTATAAGGTAAGAATTTAAATAGCTTTTACTTTTTTTTCTCAGATTTACATTGAATTTAATATTGTTAGTTTAAATTATTTACAAAACTTTCGAATTGTGTTTTTCTCTCGAGTTTAAGTCAAGTTTTACTTGATAAAGTAACTTACTTTTGACTTATCACTTTCAATTTGACTTTTTTTAAATGAGATTTAGGTGCTTAACCTTTGTTGATTAATTTTCATTCTGACTTACCTGCAATACTAACTTACCACCATTATAGAACAGAGCAATTCATTTTGTGACATTCAAATGACTCACACATCATACTTCAAGAAGTTGATATTCCGTGTTTTGGAAGGCACGTTAAAATGTGGGTCCTGCCCCTGATCTCTCTCTGGTCGTGTCGGATTGTTGTCCCATCGGGCTATGAGAGTAAAGGAATAGAGTGTGCACCGGTTTTTACGCACACGCTTGTGCACTATAATATGTCCCGCGTAGCTGGCTGGTGTCATAGTAACACTAGCCGCCGTGGCCGGAATCGGTCCAGAGACTTAATATTTGACATCGAGTATGTATGTTGTGGCAGGTACTGCCAGCAGTGCCACGGCAACCGGCACAACAGCCGTCGCGGCGGCGACCACGTGGTGCACACGCGCCTGCCGCTGGCGTGGCAGATGGACAGCGACATGCAGACCAACCTCGTCGAGGCCATCATCAGGTCAACTACACGCTTATATACTGCTCTGCATAAACATAATCATCAGATGACAAACACTCATTTACAGCTCTTCGTAAACAAGCTTCGATAATTCGTAGCTGGATATCGGCCTTCATTGCATGTGCCATCCTCCTCAGTTTCTTGCCCATCGCCCAAAGAACTACTGTATTTTTTTTTACTAAAAGGATGATTAAGCAACGTCCTATACGTCTAATATCCTTTTTTATTTTGATGTAAAAAAAAACGTATTTTAATTTATCAATTAACAAATATTCTGATTCATATCTAAATTTCAACGTAGTAGTAAATTTCAATTTTTTTGACAATACTCTAGGATTTTGTTTTTGAAAGTTAACTTGCACGAAATCAAAATTCAACCTTATATTATTTTCCGACTTAATACTAACCAAGTATTTTTTTCTACAGCCTCCTTAAAGAAGCCAAGCCCATCAATATGGAAGACCCGGACAGCTCCACTGAACAACTGAAGCCACCGCTTAGCGTGGAACTACCCGACCCCATCTCAGTTGAAGATCGACAACTTCTTGGAAGGTAAACGCAAAGACTTGTAATTTTCTGATGGGTTTTGTGGAATTAAGACTAGTCTTAGACTGCCCCCTTGGTCTAGTGGTTAGTGGCCCTGACTGCTATACTATAGGTCGTGGGTTCGATACCCACCCAGGACAAATGATTGTGTGATGACCACGATCATTTGTTCTGTGTTTGTAAGTAATTTGTCTATAATATGTAGGTATTTAGACATATATGAGTATGTTTATCAGTTATCTAGTACTCATGATTAAAGTCCTGCCTAATTTGAGACTAGATGACACTGTGTGACAGTTGTAGAATATTTACCTTCGATACAATGTTAAAAGATGTTTGCATACGGTAATTATTCTTAAATTGGTTAGTACCCATGTGTAACTATATAATTTGTTGTAGATATGGAGTATGGCTGATGGTCGGTCTCTGTACTCCGAACCCTGACACTCCTGATGAAATCCTCGGACGTCTTCTATCTGTACTCTTCCACTGGTTCCACGTCACATCCTTCTCTTATACGGGTGAGTTTTTAGTTAATAGTTATTTAAATATGATTTTAAGACTATTTGTATATAATAATAAATGCACGTTAGTAGCATTTATTATTATCTGTTTCTTCTTTCGTGGGGTTTATAACGAAAATTTAACTGTTGATGTTTCTTGGTTCTCAACAAAGTAAACCAAGAGGTACAGACATGTCTTTGAAAATAAATTATCAAAGTCATTGCAGATAAACTAGAAGTAGCCAACGCTTTAGACGATTTTTTCTCAAACATCCCTATTGAGGTAACGAAATCACTTCCTGCATGTCCCTCGAGAGCGGAGTTTGCTACTTAAAAAAATCGTTATTAAAAGTATTCTAAATTTTAACTTTACTTATTTATGTTGTCAAAAAAACATTTAATATCATTAAAGTGAAGACCACAGAAGACTTATGGGGAATATCTGTCAAAGTAATAGAATCAATAATTGACACTATTGCCCCTATTCTTGCAAAAATCTTTAACGACTGTGTTGACTGTGGCACTTTTCCTGATTTAATGAAGCACAGTAAAGTCATTCCTATATTCAAATCTGGTTGCAAGAATGATCCATCAAACTACAGACCAGTTTCGGTACTTCCTGCTGTTAGTGAGATATTTCAGAGAATGGTTTTAGATTAAATGATGTCACATTGTAGTAAATATAAAATCTTTCATGAGCGTCAGTTTGGCTTCACCAAAGGAAGGTTGACAACCGACGCCGCGGCCGGATTGATGTCCCACATATTAGAAGCTTGGGAGGGTTCACAGGATGCCATAGGATTTTTTTGTGATCTCTCCAAGGCCTTTGATTGCGTTGACCATAATACTCTAATCCTTAAACTGCATTACTACGAATTACGAGGACAATCCTTACAACTAGTATTGTCATATTTGTCACCCAGACAGCAAAAAGTTGACATTAATGGTGTAACTTCATCCGGGTCTTTGGTATGAATAGGCGTGCCCCAGGGTTCGATTTTAGGCCCGTTTCTCTTCTTAGCGTACATTAATGATCTTATTTTTATGATGTCCAGATTGGCAGACAGTTCTTTTCGCAGATGATACCTGTCTCATTTTTAAAATGAATAGAAAATCTAAGGATATTGGTGATCTAAATAAGAGCTTAAATGTATTCTCGGATTAGTTTTCAGCGAACAACTTACTTTTGAACGCGTCCAAAACAAATGTTTAAAATTTTCTCTTACAAATGTTCGGTCTCATACAGATTTAGATGAAATGCTTAACGGCAATAATCTTGAATTTATTGACGAAACCGTATTTCTAGGTATAACCATAGACTCAAAGCCGCAGTGAGGCGCTCACGTCTCAGCCCTGTCTCGAAGGTTAAGTTCTGCCACTTTCGCGGTCCGAAAAATAAGACAGCTTTCAGTTGTTCCCACTGCTAAATTAGTTTACTACGCGTATTTTCACAACATTATTTCATACGGCACTTTGCTGTAGGGCCCTGCTGCCGATGCAGAGTCTGTTTTTTATTCTGCAGAAACGCGCTATTAGGGCAATTTACTGCATGGGGCCCCGTGAGTCTCTGAGAAATACGTAAAATTTTTGATTTTTAGACTATTTGTTACTAACGCAAACCTATTAGTATCCGTTTAACTGTTTTTTTTCCATCGTGGTATTTATAACAAAAACTTGACATATAATGCGTGTTGAATTTCAATATTCCACGTACTTCCGAGATGCGAATCTTCAGCTATATTGATGCAGCTGATTGCAAGGATAGCCGAGTGTATAGGTCATCACGCCAATTACCACTGTGCGCGACGTGTCGCGGGTTCGATCCCCGCGTAGGACAAAAATTTATGTATTTCATAAATGTTTGTTCTGATTCAGGGTGTCTCTGTACATGTGCATTGAATGTCTGTAAAATCCCTCGCGATACAATGGTTAAATTTATTAGTGCAGGAGTCGTTTTTCTTGAAGAGAGAAAAAAAAAGTATATTTTCGACCGTGGAATCCAGATTAAATTAAATCTTTATAAAGATTACTTTATTAATTTCAATGATCATAGTCGAGAAGAAATCTAAGTTAAGTTGTTATCGCAGGTGAAACAGCAAATACCGTAGAGAAGCTGAAGGTATCGCACGTGTGCGGTTGGCTGCGCGGCATCGGCGCGTCGCACCGCGGCGTGCTGGTGGCGTGCCTGCTGCCGCACCCGCCGCACTACACGCGCCAGGCCGGACACTGGGATCAGCTCGCTAGCAAAGCGCACCATCTTAAAGATGGACTCAACCGGTGAGCCCGCTCTAAACATCACGTCAAATCTAAACTTTCCTGGGGAATAAAGAGCACCTGCCGGGGCTGCGGGATGTTCGTAAAGTTACCGCGTCCCTAAAGGGCTCCAGAAGGAACATAGTGGGCTTTAGTCAGTAAAAGTCTGACACTCCCTCCCGCTGCGCCCTCAGCGGGCGGGGTCATTTGATGATTTCTCACGGAAAAAATGGGGGATAAAAAGGAAACGGGGGATATGAAGATTGAAGGTATCTGGAAACGAACTTCATGCTTATCAGTCAATGACAAATGCTCAATGATAAGTCTTTTACAAATAAACTGCAGTGAAAACAGTCATAAAATGTCTGAATTTGTACCTCTTATCTGGCAACAAAGAACTTTTTATGTATTGCCATTTGCCATGTTCAACTGATACGCGGAAACGTTAATTAATTAAATATTCGCTCTGCCGATAGTAATATCCCTAGTTCAAAACATCTTTTGAGAATGCCCCACTCTTCAAAGCACAGCTAGTATAATTTGTATCCGGACAATTTTAACTCCTACAAATTCTCCAGAAAATGCAAAAGTATGCAGCAAATATTTTTTTCACCTTATTGAAACTTGTCTGTTATCCAGGTCCTTTTATACCCAAACAACGTTGTTACAACAAACTTTTCTTTACCAGGTTATATTGCTTGATTCCGTACGGCGTCATCACTCAATCCATCTGGGACTACATCATGCCTGCTTGGATGGAAGCCATATGCACTGATGTTCCTGAAAAAGTAAGTCAATTTACTTTAGTTGTTACATTTGTTTCTTAAACTATATTTCATGGTGGAGCCGGATTTCACAACACGTTCTCTTTATTCCCATAGGAACTAATGGAACTCAAAGTGCCATTAGGCAAGATCTTGGAGCCGGAAGGTGCGATGGTAGGCGTTGATGAGAAGAACCTATACAAGTTTGCTGTGTTGAAAGTTACAGACACACCCACGCCTGATACTGTACTCCCAGTCCTCGAGTGGTTCCAGGTGAGATAACGATCAGAAGTTGGTATTTTAGATTCACATCACTCACCACACATGATGCAACGCCTGGAAAAGGCCGTTAAGCTGTGCCTGTTATTTTATTAAGTCCTTTGTATTACCTTAACATGCAATAAATACTTTGAGTTTGAGTTTGATTCGAAGCAGCAAAATCTGATCAATACTCCATCCCTATCTATATTGAAATGTTTTTACACAAATAGACAAATGTTTTTATGATCATACTTAGACTCATTTTCAAATTGCCTTTAAATCTTTTGCTGGTATCTTACCTCCAAGTATACATTTTCATGTAGTTAGTAGTCTTTAATGAAACACTTTTTTGCAGACAATATCGATGCTGGATGTGAAAATCCCTCTGTCTCAACTCTTCGATCTATTCAGCCACTGTGTTGTTAACTTACCTGAGAAAATATTCAAACCGCCTACAGGTATGTAATTTTGATTTAATTGATTGATATTTTTGATGATTGGTATTAAAAATAACTATATTATGTTTTTTTTTTTATCGCAAGTATAATATCACATGTCCTTTTGTGTTTAGATGGAACCAAGCCGAAAGATCCTAAGGAGTCTCCGAATGAAAAAGACAAAGATGACCAGATGAAGCCACAGAATCTAACCTGTTGCATACTGATGTTGGATATACTACTTAAACAGGTTAGTTTTCCAGATTAAGTTTATCTTTAAAGCGCCAATCTTTTTTATAAAATTTATAAGCAAAAGATCTCTTAGTTTCCAATTTTTTTTCGTAGCCTGAAACTAGTTTGAATAAATTAAAATTATCTTTTCTTTGTAAGTTAGCTTTTATCCACATAATTAATTTGGTTCTTATTGTACACAGATGGAACTCCAACAACGTCGCATCAACAGTCAGAATGTCAGCAGTGAGGCTACTAAACTCTTGCGTCTTATGCTTAAGTCTAACCAGACCAACACCATTGAACATGGTGAGTACCTTTTTCATTATGTTTTTTTGTGTGTATGACTTCTTAGGTGCGTTCAGCCGAAACATTGAGTCGCATTGATTGTATTTTGATTTAGATTAACGTTACGCCGATCGACCCCCAAGTAAAATGGCATGAAGGCAGGAAGATGATGATGTTCTTTAGATTATTTGCCTTGAGCGTAGCTGCTAATTGGGCATTTAGGCCAGTCTGACAGAAAGACAGTTCATAAATTTGCAGTACTCCGCAGTTGCTTTTGTTGAGTTTGCAAAAAGATTAATTTTACTTAATTTTATCAGTGACAATCACTAATTAAAAATTAGATGTTTTTTAAGAAATAATTATGATTCTTTGGCGGAAATCCATGCATTGATCTTCTTAGAATTTTCTGACTATGGCTTTTCCTCTTCACTATTTTTAATAAATGTTATTGTTTGATAGCTGTGTGCCTGGCGGAGGGCGCGTGTTCGTACTGCGAGGCGGCCGCGCTGTGGCACCAGCTGGCCGTGTTGTTAGTGCGGGCCTTGGTGCCCGACAAACCCAAACCGGCGCCTGAGGTGAGTGCTATACTCTCTATTCACATATTGTTACTTTTGTAGAGTTTGGAGAGTCCTGAATTATTTAATAGTTAGGATTTTGTAATAGTGGATGAGGTGGTGCATAACGTGTGATGTTTTGTAAATGTTGTGGTATAACGAAGTGTCTAGGTATTCCAGTGGGTCAATTCTCCTATTTTAACTTAGTTGTTTTCGGAGCCGGACCATTAGTAAATACCTTTCTTTACGTAGAGCGACTGCCTATCTAATTATCCAAGGCAATCACTTTCATTGACCCGATTACTAAATCACTGTGTTAAAACTAACACAACAAAAGCATCACCATCATTAGCCCATTACAGTCCACTGCTGGACATAATATGCCTGTCTCAACAAAAACATAAAACCGACAAATCACCAACAGCCGTCCTTCGACGACATATGGCCTGAATCGCAATCCCACAAGACAACCAAGTCTGAGGATGAGCGCAGCAAATCCGGAGGGACCCCAGCAACGTCGGTCGATGCGTTGTTGTCGCTAGCCCACGCGGCCGAGCGTCATTTTGATCCGACTGAAAACTTTAACCCAAGTCTTCATACTTAGACTTAAGCATCATCATCATTAGCCCATTGCAGTCCATTGACATAGGCTTCTCCTAACAAAAACATAAAACCACCAAATCACCAACAGCCATCCTTCGACGACATATGGCCTGAATCGCAATCCCACAAGACCACAAAGTCTGAGGATGAGCGCAGCAAGTCCGGGGGGACTCCAGCAACGTCTGTCGATGCGTTGCTATCGCTAGCCCACGCGGCCGAGCGCGGGGAGCGCGGGGAGCGGGCGGAGCGCGAGCGGCCCAGCGTGGGCGGCGTGCTCGTGCACATGCCACACGTACGTATCGCACGCGCACGGCTCTGGTCACAGTCGCGGCTAGTGTGCTATCTGCTCTCTCCACCTCTTCTCTCTCTCTCTCTCTCTTACACTCTGTCATTGAAGTCTTGTCCGAATCTTTTTCGTTGATTAGTTGTAATATTTGCACTTTTTAAATTTGTGATTTTTTTTCTGTTGATCATTATTGAAAACAAAGTTTAAAAGCTTTTAAAACATGGTCATGCCAGCCTAAATTTGTGAATTTAAAACATTATTCTCGCAAAAAACAGTTGAAAACGCATTAACTGCAATATTTGCGGCCATTTTTAGAACTTGTAATTTTTTATACCAGTAACTTGTAAAATTTTTAGTATCTGGAAAAAATGTTTGTCCTAAAGAGACGAACGTTTACATCTTACTCAAGATGTCTCTATATTTTCAAAAAATATGTGTTTCAGTCAAATAGTTTGATTTGATTATTTCGATTTACAATTTTATAAAAACAAGAAATGAATATTTAAGAGTAAACAATTTCAATCAAAATACTCTACATATTTTACTACATTTTTCGACATGTGTAATCATGGGACTTGCCTTATTCAGATCGGACAGGACTTTTGTTACATGTTGTATATTGATGTTCAATGGATTAGTTTTTGTTAACTTTCAAGTATTTAGGGTTCTATAAATTGTTACAGTATGCATGAAGCTAAATAGTTTGATGGTAATCTTTTATTGTGATATCTTGTGTTTCTACTGTTCTAATGATTTATTGACGTAACTTTAATTATATAGCATCAGAATCTGTTTGATAAATATCTTGTTCTAACGGCCAATTCTTCAATTAATTTCCAAGAATCTCAGAGAAATGTTCTGTTAAAAGAGAATTTTTCACAAATCCTGCCTGTTCTGGGACGGTTGATTTAAATCACTTAAACACAGCCTACGTCCTTTTTTTTTGTTATATTATGAAGGCATATTTTTAAATAATTGTTGAAAATTGTTGCCATTTTTAAATCAGTCAGTTTAAAATCCACGGTAACTGTTGATAAAATGTCATGTCAATGTTTAATTAAATTTTTGTTGTTACAAAGGTTTCTCGATTCCATTTTGCCATAGGTCTGGACTTAAAGGCTTAATTTTCTAACAATTATTTTATAGTTTTTAAAATTAGATTTTTTAAACAAGTGGCTCGCAAAACAAGACCCATCTTTCCTTAAACACAATAACTTACCATCATTTAAATTGAAATTGAGAATAGCACGCTACCATCGCCACTAGCGACCAGCCAGCCAGTCTAATATATGTCTTAGTCAATATATTGTTACGTAGTTGTATAGTTTGTTCATTTCATGCAACTGTCTCTCATAAGCGACGTCGGCTCGGATGCCACGATCACTAAATCGTCAGGCGACACGCAAGTATGCCACTGGATATTATATCGCTTTGATTTTTGAGACGTCTTACATTGACTTACTAAACTTAAAAAAAAAATCTCATTTTTTTGACAGTTCTTAAAGTTCTAATTTGGAAAACTTGCTTCGATATTTAAATTCAAGGGAAAGGCTGTGTTTTGTTTAAATATTATTTTGTTTTGTTTTTTTGTTTATTCACAGTTTGAGATTGGTATGAGCCTGGTTGTCATGTTATGACATTCGCACAAATAAAGGCTTTTTTTTCTCTTTTAAAGGTAATTACTTTTTTTATTGGTTTTGGTTGTCAAGTATGCTCTTGGTAAATTATTTGAGAGCATTGATTTCTAAATTGTATTGTTATTTTTTTTGTTTTTATTTTTAGCCCCTTTTTGTGTCACTACAATGCAAGAGTCCTTAGTGGAAATTGTATTAATTTATGTTCTTTTTTGTTTTTTTTGAATGTGGGTTTTAAAATGAAGGGATTGTGGAAACATGACGTGTGCGATATTTTTCCAGTAATATGCTAGATAGATTATTCCTGTAATATATCACACGCCTAATATTTCCTTCGAGACGAAACTTGTTCAATAAATTCCGGACAAGAATTAACTGACAAGAAGAAGCAAGTTTGAAGACTTATTTGATTTCGCCGTTGTTAGGGGGAACGTCACTTAACTATATACACTATCAGCTAGCTGACGCTCCCTTTAATACCGTTGAGATCACGAACACCGTGGTAGAACTGCAGTATACTATGTAGCGTGAGTATTGCTAAGCGTGTCGTGTCAGGCGTCTCGGAACCAAAGCGTCCTCTTTTACTTACTCTTGGGCTTTTTCATATGTGAACGTGTTTTTGTTTATTGGTGTTAGATGCTGGTTGATTTTATTCTAAGCCACTCCTAAAATACTGTCTGTTTTTTCGATTAAAATTGCCAGAAAAAACTCAATCGATTTTTTTAATCGATTTGCGTCCTCAAGAGAATGTCTTCTCGATTAATAATGATAGTGTAAAGTCAACCTGTATTAGGACTTCACTGTGTTTACAATATAAATAGCTTATGTAGTTATAGTTGAATAATAGCTTGATTTAATACGAAATGTGTATCACAGTGGAGTCAATATAATTTGATGTTTATATGTAGTGCTATCGTAAAATGTCTGATGGACTTTTGCGATTTTTTGGTTGAAAATATGAAACAAACTTAACTCTATTGCCTGTTATTTATATATTATTTGTAAAATTTATCGTATGAAAACTGTTGTCAAAGTATTTAGATTTGTTTTATATTTTTAACCAATGGATACAGTATGTTGTTAAAATACCAATTTATTGAAATGTACTCTCTTGACAAAGAATTTACAAATAAGAAAACTTGCCATATAGCTCAATATAGCTGTTACATACCCTAAAGTTAAACTCAAATATACAAAAACCATAGCTTGTAAACATTGAAAAAAAATATATTAATAGAAACATTGTGACAAAATCTTGATATTATTTCCAACAAACAAATTGGCAAAGTACAGAAGTATTTAGCAGTAGAAATCACGCAGTATCTTAGCAGTAGACCACTGACTTCTGAAGCTTCAGCCTTACTCCAATAACCAGCGTAGACTGAGAAGAAGCCGAAAGAATTTATATAATACTCAAAAATGAACTTAAAACTTAGTGAAATAAAATGCAAAATTGTTTGAACACAGCCTCTTGAATATCCTTGTCAAACATTTATGCACCTTATACTAACAGTTTTAAAGTTCACATTTGAGTATCATCTAACATCCTCAACGCTTCTTGGTCTCCGCTGCTTGTAAGTTCGTTGTTCTCATGATGAGCCGGTGTTCAGATAATGACGGCCACGGTGGAGACTATCACGGAACAGCTGGACATGGCCGTGTCGCTGCCGCCGACCGACGCGCCCACACTGGCCACTGCGCATACTGTCACACTGACTGATACTGATGTGGCTACCGCGACTGCTGATGTAAGTTACTGTAGTTTTTATAATTTGTGGATTACATGTGATGATGTCAAATGATTCTTGTTTTTTGCGTTGTGTATATTAGACTTAATCCGTCCAGACAGGTCTCGCCAGTTTCGAAAATATTATATCACGACCTATTTATTTTAATATTTTTAAAGATGACCGTAGCAACTTACTTCTTTAATGATTTTTTTTTTTGCTTTTTTTTTACTTTCTATGTATGGTTCTAATTCCTTTGTAGAGTTAGCGACGGGCGTTGTCCCTCCCGGTATAGGCCTTGTTAGCCACCAGCGCAAGTACCAAAAGCAAATAGGTTAACACGGCTGCTGTTTCAATCTTCTGTCATAGATGTTAAAAGCCACTGACATGGTTATAAAAATGTTTAAACTGTTGAATATGTGGCTATGCGTGTAAGCACTTATAATCAAGGTTTACTGTTTCTAAACATGATATAATTTGACATCCTCTCAACAATTCCTTCAAATCAATTTTGTACTTTATACTTGTCTCAATAAGATCTAAATTGCCATTATCCACACAGGTATCAACTCCTAACTTACTGGGAGAGCAAGATGGTATGGCGGAATCAGTGGAGGACGACATGACAAACTTCTGGCCGACCTCTGCCGGCAAGTTCCACTTCTGTATCGAGGAACTGCCCCAAGAACTGCAGTATATCCATCAACTACTACAGGTAATTAACGATTTTTAAACTTTCGCGACGACAAACGGGACGTATTCGTTCGACGTTATCAGTCCACCCGTGACCACGGTCGGTGCAACTCGATCGAAACGTCGAGACAAAAGAAATATCGTATTATATCGCGTTTAAGTCCCGTTTGTCGTCTAAAATATTTACAGGTAAGTCATTTTACTGAATAACTTCGTAATTTTCATTTTTTTTTTAAATGATGCAAAAAAAACATATTATTTGAATCTTCTATGTATATTGCTGGTCTATCTGACACGATTATTGCTAGAATACCCTTGAAAGCATGAAAGACGTATACTATATTTGTATACGTTTTTTACAGGAGTTGAAAAGCACATCCCGACCGGACGTGTTGTACCACCTGCTGCAATGCTTGCAAGTGTTAGTGCTGAGTACGGATGCTCTCGCAGATCATAGAGGCTTCCTCATCTGGTGCCAGGAGAACCTGCTCATTGACAAGTAAGTTATTGATGATGGAAATGTTTTGTTGGATATTTAATGCCTTTATTTTTTGTTTTTCTTTTGTCATGAGTCAGAGTAAATGAGTTTGTGACAATATTGAATTTGTGGATACTCTACTTAGGTTTTCTATAACAGACATAATTTTGGGCCGCGAAATTAGTCATTATAAGTTGAGTGTTGTAACACGCGGATTGTAAAAATATAGTAATTCTGATTTATTGAGGGTTTAAAATATTGTCTATTATTTTCCCTCTCAATAAATGAAGGAAGCATTTGAAGTAACGTAGAGCAGTAATTAATTCATGTAGTCTATATAATTTCTTATATGTTATAAATTTTCCAGTTTTCGCCTAAAACTTGTCACAATTTATGCAACCAGTTGCTTACAGTTGCTTTAAAATCTTAAATATAAAATTCCCTTGTCACAATGTTAGTTACCGTACTCCTCCAAAACGGCTAGACTGATTCTCTTGTATATGCATTGAGTCTGAGAATCGGCTACTATCTATTTTTCATCCCTATTTTTTTCGCAAACAAATCGCGGGCAACACCTAGTATAATTATAACAATTAAGGCTGACATAAACATTGATTCCATCATCCACCCCTAGCCTATGGAACGTGTGCAACGCGTCCCACTCGCACATATGCTCGGTCGCGGTCCCCGTACTGTTGCACTGCGTGACGCTCGCCGGCGGCGCCGACGTGTTCTGCAACCTCATCCGCGACCAGTTCCATCACCACGACTACCATGTACGATTCACTGCTGTGGAACGAGTCACTATTATTATCAGGTAAGATTTTAATTATTACTTATATGATGTAACGGTTTACTTATCGGGATAGCCCGACTAGTTTCGGACCAGACCAGAGTCCTTAATCATGAGCTGACGCGGCGACGGGGTCGCGAGTTGAACTCTCTTTTTAACTATTATATTTCTTGTAAACTTTTGAAGAGTCTGTTTGGGTTATTTTTTTATTGTCCAATTTTGAATGTGATTGTTTAATCAAATATTTGAAGTTTATTTTTTATGTCCTTTTGCCAAGTCTATAAGCGTTTAAAAAACTAAATATTCTATACACTAGATATTACAAAGAAAGTAAACTTTCATAAATATTTTTTTTCTTGAGTCCATTCCTTCAGTCCAATACACATTCAGACTTAATACTACATTTATGATAATCCTAAGTATTTAATTTACATAGTGACACCTTCTAAACCCACATTTCCCTTAGATTCATGGACGGCTCGCCTGTAAAAACCAGCCTACCACTACAGACGGCATTAGCCACCGCCTTCTGCTACCTCATCTCAAGTATGGATGACATCAACGTGTATGTGGCGCAGCGCTCCACGTTATACATCGGGACGATACATGATAATGCTATTGATGTGAGTTGTAGTACTATTATTTTATATCTACATGTCTATATATGTTTTTAAGTTATTCAATTGATGCAGACTTGCCTTCTTTTTTTGTCGGACTCACACCGACTAAAAACACTGACTTACCTGGATGTCCTATCAAATCCTGTGACGACTTAAGATTTCAGACTTGATGTTGAAAGTTAAAAATGTTGTAACTCGCAAACATTCGTCATAGAATACAAACAAATACTTTATCAGTTTATACAGAACCCATAATTTCCTATTCCCATTAACATTGGAAAAGTCATGTTTTGCCAATATTTTATACTTGACTTGGATCTTAATATTTTTTTTTTGTCATAACTTGTCAGCTGATCAAATATAATTTCTCAAAAAGAAAAAATAATGCTATTTCTCATGTAGATAAATACCTTGGTCCTAACACTAAACTTTCCTTACAGCTTCTCCTCTACTGCCTTGAAACTCAATTCGACTTAGTGATCGTAGACCGGCCAATGATACTGCAATCCATCTACCAGCTGCACAACACCCTCAGCGACCGCAAGATCCTCACCTGGGAGTTCTTCCTCAACAGATTCGAAGCTCTGTTCTTGGAAGCACAGATCAATTCCAACAAAACTATTGACTTCTCCAATTTGAGGGGTGAGTTTAGATTTTTTGTATGTTGTGTGCAGCAAAAGTTGATGAACTAAGTCTGGTTTACGAATTGCCAACATATAATATTCGTTTTCAGCTAGTTTGTTGTAACCTTTTTGGTGTATTTAATTGTATTTAACAGCTTTGTTAACCTGACGGTGTTCATGGACTTAGGTAGCTGAATTCTCGTAATATTCCTTGCAAAAAAATACTTACAAATAGGCCTACTTTGTGTTGGTTGAAAAGATAGATTTTAAATCATTTATTTGGAAGGTCTTTTTGCAAGCGACAGTACGAGGACTTATTAATGTGTTCTATGTTTGATGTCGTATTTTTGTTTCCCTAAATGTTTTTATTTTCTACCTTTTACAGGAATATATTTCTGTTTTATCCAGTTTTATTTAGTTTGGTAAGTTTTTCTTTTACGTCTAGCGCTTTTTTTCTTTTGAATTTGCTTGATTTGCTTTTGTATGGATCTTTCAGGCTAACCTTTCCTTACCGGATCGAACAAAATTTTACACAAAAGCAATGCTCACCAGCTTTTATAATGGCCACACAGCCTATTTAAAAGAACAATCAAATATCATAAGATTTTCTATGCATTTTCACGTAATAGTTACTTCTTTCACAAGTCCGTTCACAAAACAAAACAGTATTTGTCTACAGGATCTAAAACGAAAGTCCACCTTCACAAGAACGCTGTTTCTGCTTCAGTCACCAATATAGGCAAATCAATTCTTGACTTTTTTCAAATCTATCGTGTAGCCAAAACACTAGCGACCCAAAATTATTCCTAACTACTATAGCACATAGGCAACTTGATAAAAGTGCTCCTACACTGCCGTAGTACTACAACCAGTGTCGCCAAACTTGCTATCTGCTATATTCCATTGTAAGGACTTTTATTTCTGACTATTCTCTATTTCTTCTTAACTCACATCTCCATTCCTCCTCAGAATTGGTAAGCAGTGAGACAAGTTCAGAATGGTTTCTGTACAAAGTGCGTCGCGCTCACGAGGCGCTCAGCGTGTCTGCTAGAGATACGAATGTGAACACCCTGAGCGCGTCGTTCGGGACCAAGTGGCCGTACAAGCGCACCATATCAGCGCCCGCTACTATGCCGCCGCATCCTGATACTAGGCATGGTGAGTTGTATTTTTTATTGTACTGATAATTTGTTTTGAAGCTGTGATAGCCTAGTGGTAAGACTGTAGGATCGTAAGTCAAAGGTAGGTCTCGAGTTCGATCCTCACGGGGCGCACCGACTTTTCGAATATTGTGCGTTGTGCGTTTTAGAATTATATATCACAGCTTCCATGTTTCGGAACGCATGTAAAAATGTGGGTCCTGCGCCTGATCTTTCTCCAGTCGTGTCGGATTGCTGTCCCATCGTGGTCGCGCTGGGAAATACATTTTCGGATTTTCATGTGGTTTATTAAGAGTTTTTGATTACACTTTATGAATTTAGACTACCGAATTATTTAGATAATCATCAGATAATTTTCTTAAAGTTTTCGTCTAACGACACTTAATCAATTTTGCCCATTTGTTTTGAACAGAGCGTGAGAAAGTCTACTCGCGTCAGTACTCGGCCCCGCTACTGAAGCGTAAGACCTCTCGCTTCGGCCTAGGACAGTTACTGGCCGCGCCACAGCCGCTCGGCAACACGCAGAGGTCCAACAACTCTCATGGTAAGTTTTACCTAAATGCTTTATTATTAATGTTTTGAATCTTTCTCGACTTGCACATTATAGACAGTAAACGGGTCTTATTCGCGATACAATTCGATTTTTCTTTTCTCCCGACGTTTCGGCCAAGTTGCACCGACCTTGGTCACTAGTCAACCTGTGACTACGGTCGGTGCAACTCGGCGTCTAAAATATGTGTACAGGTCGCGAAAGTTAAAGAACATTGATTGCTTACCTATTTATTCCATTTGCTATCTAAATTACATTACCTATGCATATTTCTTTTTACAAATTATTCTATACATTATCCATACAGATGGTTTCCACTCCCTCTCGGGCCGGTCTGACGAGACATCGACCACAGTGTTACCTAAAGCAGTGGACTTAGAAGAGGCTGACAGAGAGACCACCAACTTACTCGTGTTTTTGCTCATGCAGTTCCTGTCTAGGTATAGTATCTGTAACTTTTAATAATTTAATACTTTTTTAAATTACGTATACTTGATTTTCATATTGACTAGTTTGTAAGATTAGAACAAGACTGACGTTGTCGTTTATTAATTAAAAGGCAATCAAATTTTATTTAAAACAGTTTACATCACTTTAGTTTTGAGAAACTTTTTCGAAACGAAAAACATCGTCTTTATTTATTAAATGTCTAGTTACTCGGCAGTGTCTCAACCAAGTTTCTAAACATAGACAAACAAACTTATCTTAAAAACCGATCATTTTATTTTTTTTGATCTTAAATTCTTATTCTTATCCTCAAAACCGATCTTTTTTAATATTGCTTTGTTTTGTATTGTGCGTACCATAATTGACTTTATCTTAACCTTTAGGTCGGATCAAGCTCACCCAATGGAAGACAAGCAGTCATCCAAGACGCAGGAGTTGGTGCTCAAACACCTGTTCCTGTTACTCGGATACAACTCTGTGGAGAAATGCTTTCACATCTCACCTTTTATAATAAGGTTAGTAGTAATAACTTATCAGACCAACTTTTTTTTTTTAATTTAATAATTTATGTACACACAAAACATGTTAAAAAATAAACACTACTTATCAAACAAGATGTACAAGGGTATTCTTTTTATCTGATATTATTAGGGTATTGAATATTGAGTATCTTTATTGTGTTTCTGTAAGTTTTCTGTCTCCATTTGCCCTGAAATATGTATGTACATTGTTGTTATAAACTAACGCCACAAATTAGGAAATTGTGACGACATGCGACAAAAACTTGAACCCGTCGCTTTTCAAAAGAAACACTTGCTAATATATTTAACATTTCTACCATATAGATATAAATATCAGTTTGAATAATTTATTGCGCATTAATATAAATTAAGCCCTAAACCATATTTCTTTAATTTATCATATGAAAATCTCTACAGAAATAACAAATTTTCCTTCTACTTGTCCGTATAGGCAATCATCAATATTCAACGCGTTCATGGCGAACCTGCCACAAGTACTCGACCAGAACCATGTGATGGGCGCCAGCATTGCTGAGCCGACGTTACTGCTACTGCAGGTATGTTCATAGTTCTTTTTATACTGGTTATTATTTTACCTGATTTCTTATATTTTTAGGTGTTGAATTTTAAATGTCAAACACCTAGCATTGTTTTGAAGCATCGTTTATTACATTTTAGGGATTTTTTAAGATATATTTTTTCAGATCACTGTAGCTACTCAAAAACACTAAGTACCTGATCTAATGTTCCTCCCATCACTTTCGACTGTCTAAAATTAATAAACGATGCTATATCTATGTTACTATTTTTATTTTTCATCGCACAGAGTTTACACTTCACAGCACCGTTGGCGTAACCCTTGCCTACCTTCATTTAGCGAGGTAGTTCCCTCTTCATACCTGGCTCAATGGAAGTTCTCGAGGTTTACTCCTATTTATACGTCACTGTCGGGTTTTCTCACGTCATTTCCGCAAAAGTTCTTCAACATATGACACGAGGCGGTTAATTGGCAGATCAACAAAAATACGCGTCAACTTGCCTATTAGTCACTTTGGTGAAGCAATGAACAACGTGGATTGGTGTTAGGAAAATTAAAAAATTGCTAAGAAATCTAAGTGTACTTGAGTTCAACCGTAGTCGTCGCAATTGAAATTGTTGCACTGATTTTACTATTCGAGTTTTGAAGTACAGCAGTAAGGAAGGAGTGGGCAATACAGAGCGCTGCTTTTAAGTTTTGTTGTTTTAAAGGTACTATTGAGTATCTTAACTAAGGCACTAGGGATATGGTGATGGGTTTTGCAATACAGGGTGTTGCTTATTTGTTTGATTTACAAATTGCTATTTACGTTGTTCTCGAGTTAGTGTTTTGTTCTTGTTGTTAATGTTGCATTGTTTGTGTAGTACTGTTGCGGCGCGGGCAGCAGCGCGTGCGGCGCGGCGAGCACGCACTCGCTGGCGGCGCTAGAACCACATGTGCGGAGACACTGGCTTATGGCTCTACTCGTCGTGCTTTACAAGGTAAGATTTAACTTAAGTTTTGTGATTTTTTATAGACATATACTTTGAATACTTAAGGAAAGGCGTCGTTATAAAAAAACGTCGGGCAATAAGGATTATTTTGCAAATTGCTATCTGAAAACTTGGATTCTCTTTGTCTATTTATAAATCTTTAAATGTACCGGTTTTTTAAATGTAACGTATAAAAATGACATTTAAAATCCAAGCGAAGGCAAGTTGAACATGGTAGGTAGTAGTAGTGGAACAAGAAGCAGAAGAATAGTAATTTTAGAATTGTTGTAAGTTAGTTCAAGCGCGTTTGATAATATTTGTCATCTTTTCGTTCTAAATTAAAGCTTACTTCGTGCATTACTATGACGATAATCTTATAAATTACGTGTCACAATGCTAGGTACCGTACTCCACCGACATGGCTGGACTCAAGAAAATCGCTCTGGAAATTTTGTATAAAGTCAGTAGGTTTAAGAATCGGCTATCATATTTTTTTTTTCGCGAACAAAGTCACGGGCAACAGCTAGTATGACTATAATTATTGACGTACAAACTGACGGTGATATTCCGTATCAGTACCACTACGGCAGCGGCAGCGTGTGCGCGATGGTGCAGTCTCTGATCCGCGTGGTGCTCAACACGGTCGAGGCGCAGTACCACCAGTGCAAGCGCATCCCCCCTATGATCGTCATGCCGCACACCACACGCACACGTGGTAAGGATAACATTCATCATGATTTCCAAATTTACAGGAATTTGTCTGTATAAAGTGCTGAAGGATTCTATATTGTATCTAAGAGGGATGATATGTATATAACTTGAAGGATGCGATAACATTTAATGTATGAAATTTTCTAGTCTTAGTCTGGCGATAACTGATCTTGTTTCTGTTCTGATATTGCTTTGCGCCTAACCCCTTGAAGATGTTATGTTCATAGTTTCATGCTCTAGTGGTCGCAAACACGACTGCTCTGCACGAGGTCTCGGGACCGAATCCCGGGGCTGGTTTAAAATTTGTTAGTTCAATAGCCAGAGTTGCCTGAAGTCAGGAAGATACACGGTGTCTACACCCCTGTGCCTCGAAACGCACGTAAAACCATTGTTCCGGCGCCTGACTTCTCTTCGACGAGTCGCCTTGGCCGTCCCATCGGACTATAAGAGTGATGGAGAAAGCACCAGTCAGCAGTCTACGTTCACGCACGACCTTTTCCACCGCACAGATGATGTCTGCTGACAGGAGCCGTAGTGACCATATTTTGGCCAAGAAGACATTATAAAACACATAAATATCCTTTTCACCAAGCGCACATTCAAAGAACGGTAAATTCATAAGTTGGTAAGCGCCAAATAAGATCATTTGAACAATTCCTTACGACATAACATTATGTACAATAGAGAAAAACAAAAGCTCACGAGCACCTGCGTAAAGGGCTTGTGAGTAAAAACCAAGCACATTTATAGACCTGAGCCAGCCGTCACTGAAGACTGAGCACGTGATGCACACGTCGCACGTGCCGCACGCGGCGCAGAGCGCGCACGCGTCGCACGCGTCACACGCGCCGCACGCGTCGCACGCGCCGCACGACGCCGCGCCCCCGCCCGCCGCCTCCCCGCTGCCGCCCGCCGAGCGCGCCAAGCCCAAGCTGCACCACAAGTCGCCCGCGCACATGCACACGCACTGGGAGGAGCCCGCCAAGACCAACAAGTTCGTATACATATATACTTACACAACTATAGCACCCCACCAGACAAAACTTCCTGATCGAGCATATCCTCGTTGAGTTGCAGTTTATACGCGGTGTCAAAGGTAATATGGTTCAGTTTTTTTATATTCGGTTTACGATCGGGATCCGCTAACTTTAGAGCGGTCTTGATCATGACTGACAGACCATGGGTCCAACCCGTCAAATATTGACAGACGGACAGACTGACTGATAGGCTACAACTGTTCAAACTACATCAAGGTAAGAATCTGTCGACTAAGGTTTTACATGTGGTCTGTTGCCAACAAGCAGCGATATGACCCACAGTAAGTAAGTATCCTATGAGCCGATTCCTGTAAGTACCATCATCACCAGATTTAAGTTACAGGTTAAGTTCCCACTCAACCGCCCGTGCCCTGAGATTCAAGATATTTCAGCTCGCCTCAAGATACCCATGAAGACAAGTCAAGAGAATGACGCAACCTTGTATAGACTTAAATAAATTCGTGACCGTACAATATTATGGTAATATTGTATCGTCACGGATTTCATCCAAGTGTACAAAATTTCGTCTCAATCGGATATCAAGAAGTCTTTTTAATTTAGCTTGCAAGATTCAATTACAGACTTTCAGAAAACTGAAACTAATTGGAAACTCGAAAACATGTGTTCTAGTCGCATGATTCAAAAATCTAAGGGTGAAGAATGGGCTAGAAAATAATGACTGAAGGGAAACACAACAATGAGACAGCAAGAAGAAGTTTAAGAATTTTCCCAGATCACGAAAAAAGAGATGAAAGAACATACACACTGGAAATGGCGCATTGAACCTGATGACATCGGAAGAAGCATTGATAGCTGAACTGTACGAGTGTTTGCTGGGTGAGTGTTACTTTATTTCCACATTTTTTTCGATTCTCATTCAGACATAGCATTTAAATATCTAGACTTGCCAAGTGATCAACAATAGTTTAATTCGTTCAAAAATAAATATCCACGATCGAGATAAAATCAAGAAAAAAAATTTTGCCATTTTTAAAGTAAACTTTGACATCTCAGTACAAAATTACCAACACAATTGATAAAAGCTAGTAATATGTCGTACAGAGTTTTTTTCTTATATTTCACCTTTGACCTAACACATTTTTTGTATCCACAGGTAACCCCCAAAGAGGATTGGACTTACGAGTGCTCGTGCTGCTACCAGACTACACATTGGCGAGAGGAACACACAACGGGGGCGCAGTAACATGGTAAGTGTTATTGCTAATCGTTATACTATAGGTATTAAACTGTAACGACGTTTGTAGGTGACAGTCACGGGGAAGAATCTTTTATCAGCTGCATTTCAATAGGACAAATGCCTTTCTAAGCAGTATTGTGCCGTTGCAAAGGGTAGATACACACCGCTCAGGATTCAAGCAGCATGGTGCGGCATTTATGAGTCTTCCCCATTTCATGCAAAAGAAATGGAGACGACTCGAAAATTTCGTAACCTATCTACGAGCAAGCTGTTATGAGTAGAAGATATGTATAGACTTTACTGGCTGTGTTTTATATTGTACGCTAATGTAGGGGTTTAATCCGTTGGTGCCCAGACAAGGCTAAGAGATTTAGTTGGTGATGCTTTAGTGTTAAGAAAATAACGTGTAATCGGAGAGAGCCAATTGTCGTCGTGGCGGCTCAATGGTTTTGTAGCGATACAAAACCGGGCAAGTACCAATATGACATTAAATTTTTCAATGTCACACGTGCTTTCTTAGGACTCCTGAGACACCACGGTTCAGACTGGCAGTGTTGGGTTTGCTGAAGTGGTGTGATGCTATAATAATGTTATAACCTACGTAGGTTACGCTGAGTATACGTGCCTTCCTACCTTCAGGGCATATAAAACTTGTTCATGTATTATGTTTATAGTTATATTGTACTATGCGTTGCAATCAAGAATAGGGATTAGTTGTAGGTATACAAATATTTCTTTTTTGGTCGTGTCACCTAACTCTAGAGTAGTAAAAAATCTAGTAAACATGCACACTCACATATTTTCGCCCTTATTATATTAGTTTCCGTGTGGTGTCCGGATATAAAGAATAGCACCACCCCATATCCTCCACTGGGTGTCGTAAAAGGCGACTAATGGACCTTAAGACCCAGTGCACTGTACCAAGCACCTTGGGTCACCCGAATGGTGGCGGGTAGACAGCCAACAATCGCATTCCCAAAGAGGGTTAATGTCAGGCAGGCAACCGACTATAAAACCATAGCCAAAACTTTAAGCAACATGTCTAGAAGACGTGTTGCGCCGACCTCAAGTGAAATTGGATGAGGGCAAGAAGATGATGATTATATTAGTGTCATGACTGCTACGAGTCTTTCAGCATAACCAAATATTAATAGTATAAAAGAGAGATAGACAAAAAGTCGATATCGTTATAAAATAATAAATTAACATACACAAACATCTTGCTCAGATTCCTAAAAAGAGGGAAGAGAGGTCTTTGCCCCTTTGCAAAACATTAATATGCTTAACTTTATAACATTTCGTTATTCCATTTTATAAAAGAACGTAAACGGGCTCGATGTTTTTGCGCGGATCTGGTCCTTGTTAGCCGTAGAGCGAATTAAATAGAAACGTTGTACTTAAGTTAGATTTTTTTGTCGCGAATCACAGTGGAGGTGGAGCGAGCAAAAGTCGAAAGCCAATGTTTGTCGTGTTAGCTCAATGGTTTTGTTACTATGCAAAACCGGGCAAGTACCAATATGACATTAAAATTTTTAATGTCACACGTGCTTTCTTCGGACTCCTGAGACGCCACGGTCCAAACTGGCTGCGTGGCTTTTGCTCTTGACCGACTCGTATGTTTACCCTAAAAATAAAAGTTACGTACCCTAAAAGTGTAGACCCTGTTAAATAAAATAGTGATTGTAATGGACAACGGCTTACATAAATAGTCAATTTTTATGTAGAGTACATACCCGACTCCTAGTTTGACGAGTATCACGATGTGAATTGCTGCACTTGTGTCTCCAAATTCTGTGATGTGCGTTATGGAGTGCAGTGTGATGTTGCTGATTCAGTCCGTTAGCTTAACACTGCTGCACGCCATCGCACGTTGGCAAATTTGGAGTTTTCTGGTGTTCTGTAAGATGGATCAACTTGCAGCACCGTAGGTTAAGACGTGTATTTACTTTCCAGTGTTACTAATAGCAAGCTATACTTCAAATGTTCTTAAAGGGACTAAAAAGAGAGAGTAGTTTTGTTTACGTATAAGAGCTGTTTCGACTTTTGCGTGGATTAATTCCTGTTACACATAGGTAGGAAAAGTGAATCTTTGCCCCGTAGTGAAGTATGGATGTCCTAAATACGAGTATTACTTACAGTTACCGTAAAACCCTCAATAGTAATTTATATTTACATTACAAGTAGATGATGTGTGGTTGCGATTATGTTATGTGATATTTATGGTTTTGTGTGTGATCTACATACTGTGTACTGTGATTCAGTAATTTCCGTCAAGTCCAATTCTCACTTGCCCGGTTTTATTATTAATAGGCTTTATTATAGTGTTTTGCGTGGAACTGATCCTTTTTAGCTATAGGCAGGAAAGGGGAGGCCTTCGTCCATTAGAGAAATACATTGTTGTGGCGACTACTCTCGGCATTATTCGTGCGGAACGTTGTAGGCTTGTAAATGCATAAGTACTAATGACCTTATCGTATTAAGTATATCGTCTTTCCTATTCTTAATTGAAACGCATAATATGTATTCATGTAAAAAATATTCGAAATCGGAGTCACGTGCAAATTAATGATTTGCTGATGGAGCCTGCTTGGAACAAAGTAGAATGTGAGTTATTCGTGAGTGAATTTAAAATAAATTTAAATGTAGTCAATAATCCAATCCATCCTTTATGTAAAATCTTCTGAAATTATTAAAAAATGTGCCATTTAATTATTCTTCGTCACGAATAACTCTAATTCTTTAGGTATGAAGTAGGTACTCCATAGTATGAATACACACGCCAAATAATGTAAAAGGGTTCGATGGTGCTGAAATATCTGTGATAATAGCACGATAATAGCTAAACAATTAAGATCTAAAATGTATGTATAGTAATAGTTAGATAGTTACCTTTACTGCCTTTATTGTATGCCAACAAAAGTCAAATAAACTATTTTATTGGACTTACACTTTTCTTGAGTGTTGTTGGAGATCTACTTAAACGTGAGTTAATTTTAAATTGTTGTAAGTCTCATGCCGTTAATTTCAATTGTATTTTACCTGGCAGAACCTATTCATATCGGCGTAGTTAAAAATATTGCGTTTATTGTAAAAGTTTATATCGCGGATTCAATTATAAAACGCTCGTAAAGTCACGTTTATTTTAAGGGTGACCGGAAAAACGGAACCCAGAAAAACGGAACCCTTATAAAATCATTTCGTTGTCTGTTTTTCTGTCAAGACCTTAAATTTCGGGATGGTCATAAAGTTGTTAAAAATTATAAGATAGGTACGACCGGGGATTCAAAGGAAAGCGCGTTATTTCGGATCTAGAATTATGAAATTAATTAGAAAAAAATCAAAATAAAAAAATACGCAATACGCTGCGCAACTAGAGTCAGTAACGTTTTGAAAGTGCCTGAAAAGGCCTACTCGAAATAAAAACCTTTTGATTTTACGGAAACGTTGGTGAGCGAGTCCGACTCGCAATTGTCTTGTTTTTTTTATCGTAAGGGAAATATGAGTATAATTTAGTTCATATAGGATGGGTAAGGGTGCTAAAAATTCATTCTCTGCTTCTTATTACCGCGTTGATTAATAACATTTATATTTTATTGGACGGGTACTCAGCCACGCTAAAGCATTGTCGGTGTTTTTGTGCAGGTGTTAGAGTGGGCTATGATTTTATAAAGCAAACATTCGCGTGGCTCAAATGTACTCAGTTGTTGGGGCTACAGCCCTAACGGCATGTTATCCTGGTACCGACCGACTTGGATAATAAGAGGTCGGGCAAAAGTTTTTTCGCATTGTAGTATGTATGAACTTGTTATAAAATCTTTTTGGCTATAGTATATGTATCTGGCTGGTTTTGGTATAATTGAAAGTTAATATTTTAAAGAACATAATTCCAAATTCTAATTTTATTAGAGAGAGAAAGATTTTATTACAAGTTCATACATACTATAATGCGAAAAGACTTTTTCCCCGACCTATTATATTGCCGGGTTGGAGTTTTTCAGTGATAGGGGGTATGGTTAGGTTTTCCCAGAGTATCTTGTTTTCCCTAGTAACTATTGACTTTAAAGTAGAGATGTAAAGAGACTTAAATAACGTTTTAAGGTTAGCTGCGTTTGAGTAGCGTGTTTTATTATGGTTAAGGTTTTGAGGGTAATCGGTTATGAATGACCGTGTTTAACTGACCGTTAAGCTGTGTTTTTAAATTGGACTGTGGCCCAGTCCGACGCTTTTGGCGTCTTCTTATACGCCTGCTTGTTTCAACAGTGGTATGTTCCCAATTTTGACAGTGGAATGACAATATTGGTAATTTGTCCAATGTGAAAACATGCCGGTGTACAATTGGCGATTAGATTATATGCACTTAACTATCTGTTAATACATGGAAAATCATAACCCGGGTTTGTTCGCTTCAAGTCATCATTCCCCTGTCCTTATTTACCTTGATTAAAAAAATCCTTTTTGTTCGACTTGGCGCGGTAACTACCGTGCCTCCTTGACTTGAAGGGAACAAGCTATTTCTGCAGGGTTTTATTCCTGTGTCCATAATTTTACAATGTTTTTACTTCACATGTAAAATTGTGGATGCAACCGTGTTCGAGTTTTACTGTGTTCTCGTCTGACTGAAGCAAGAAGACATCCAGAGAAGAAATAGAAGCTGGCTGAAGAAGAGAAAAAAGAAATACAATACAATGATGTCTGGATGAACAATCTATGAAGGAAGAAACAACTCAAAGGAAGGAAGAATCATTTTTTTTATTATAGGTGCGTTTAAATTTTAGGTGCTTTTTAGTGTTAACTACTTTTTTAAAATGTCTTGTATATCTTGAATTGCTAAATCCGTAATAAATCTTAATATTTTTCGCGTTACTCTAAATTCAATTCGAAGATTATTTTTTTTTATTTTCAATACGCGTGTGTTCAAGAGTCTATTAGATATCCATATTTGAAATCACTTATAGTAAATACAATATAAAAATAATTCGAAAGTATCTGTGATAATAAAGTGCTTAATGTTAATTCTAGGTAAGTAATGTTTCTTTTTTAATGAGATACACGTGAAATTATATGAAATATTCGCTTTAAGTACTATTTAAATTATGTGAAAAAATTGCTGAAGGTAATGAGTTATTTGTCACAAATGTTTTTGGACATACAATAATAAATATTGCATTTTGTAGACGGTACTGGACCCCTTACGTGAGGCAGCCTTGATGATGGAAGAAAGAATCAGACGTCCAATCTATTCAAAGCTCCGTAAAACATCAATAATTGGTATGTGATATATATTTTTTTATTTTTTATTATAACAGTCAAATTCACTATTGGAAGCAAATGAAACAAAAATAATTCCCCGCTTTCAAAACAAATTATGTCAACGTTAGTTTTTTAAAGTCGCTAGTTCAAATCCTGTCTTACATATTTTTCTTATACACTAATTGTATTGAATCAAAAGTAAAAAACATTGCTTTAAATTTTGGACGATGGCAGCTCCATTTTATTCTAGATCTTTCTCCAAGATCGTCTTTTAAATCAGTTTGTTATTTGCAGATGCAACGGACCGATCGTCAGCCTGAATTCCAACATATCATCTGCAACTCCACACACTGATGGACGCATTAGCTGTATGAAAACCCAAGGTAAACTTAGTGTATCATTATCTTTTTGTATTATTTCAGCTATAGATTGTAAGTCCGACAGTGAACGAGTGAAATTAAAACTTTACCTATACTTCGATGTGTAGGGGTCTATTGGTTTCCTAAGCATTGTTACCTACACTTCGATGTGTAAGGGTCTACTGCTCTGTTTCGTCTCTGAAAAATCACTGTCACGTTATATTAAGGCATGTTTTTATTATTTTGTTTTACATTAGTATAAGAGTAGGGATAGGGTCTTTCTACCCAAATGCGGGTTAATTTTAAATCCGTTGCCAAGTCTCAAGCCTTCACTTGTTTATCAATGTAGCGGTGACAACCCCCCCCCTAGCCTATTGGTATGACTGTTAACGACCAAGAGCGCTTTTAGAATTTTGTGTATTACAAAGATAATACTTAACACTGTTGATATACGGTTGCATTTGCTACATTGACGTAGAGATAAACGCGATTCATATTTTAGACGACAATCGGGACTTATTTGCGATGTAATTCGATATTTCTTTTCTCCCGACGTTTCGACCGACCGTGGTCACGGGTGAACTGTAAACGCGATTCTATGCCTTTCTAGTTCATTTTTTATATGGAGACATACAAACGATTTAAGGTTAAGCTGCGTTTGAGTAGCGTGTTTTAATTCTGGAATAAAGACTTATCTCAAGATAAGCATAATTGAACTGGTAATGGTAAAGGTTTTGAGGGTAACTCACGGTATCTTGAATGTCTGTGTTTTTGGTACATAAGCCTGACTTGGCATTGAAACAAAAGAGGAGCATATTCCTTTTAAAGTGTTGTGTTGTTTGGGTAACCTACTACTACAGTGTTTTATTCCCGTGTCCATAGTTTTACGATGTTTTACTTCACATGTAAAATTGTGGATGCAACCGTGTTCGTGTTTTACTGTGTTCTTGACTGACAAACAGTTCTTGAAATTATGTATTTAATATTTTGTTTACCTTCTGAGATGTTATCTCTACAGCAAAGTCAAAAGAATGTAGTAGTTCTCGTGGTGGCATTTGCGTTCTACGCATGCAAGTACCAATTTAACTTCTTCAAAGTTATACGTGCTTTCTTTATTTTGAGACACCGCTGACAAAAATTTCAGGTCAGAAAACATTGTAAATAATCTTGTTAATGCCACAAAACCGCCAGATGTTCGAAGGTAAATGTAATTTCGTGTACCAAAAATAATATTTTGTTAAAAGGTAATGTGAATAATCAATAACTTGTATGACTCCGTTCCATTTTTGTTAGTCTTTGTTAACAATTAAATAGACAGTTGGAACTCGAAAGTAGAGTCACTTTGTTATTACCTCGGATTATCTTCTTACATAACGAGGTCCGGTGTTCATTACCTGGTAAAGCAATCATATTCTAAAATGATATATTTTTGTTAGTTTTTTATTGTATACTTACTTTATACATCATCTCATCAAAAATATTTTCCTTATTCGTTGCCTGCATTATTCGAACGAAAACGATTTGTCATTTTCACGATCAATTTCTTCTAAGTTCTGTGCACGTCTGTGTTTTAATCATCATTGATTTGGACCATTTATTGATAAATTCAATGAAAAATATCGCTTCTAATTATTTGTTTTAAATATTGGCCGTAAATGTTCAATTGTCTTGCATGCACTGTTCTATTTGTTCGGGATCTCTTTGCATGGATTAACTGAATCGGAAAATCAGGAAAATTAATTCACTAATTTTCACACTTTGAATTCATTACTTTAGAATTATTTTGAAGATGTTCGTATGTACTTCTATTATTATTTTGTTATGTTTATTTTGAGTTATCGTATTATTGTTTATCATATTTTTTTCTCACAGATATTATGTGTCGAGATTGCGGTCAAAATTCTCGATTTTACAGAAAAAAATTGTTTTGTATTGCAGATTTCGTAATTATTGATGTATTTGGAAAATTCTGCTGAACTATTACCGTCCCTTACTTTCGCGATATTTTCAGGAACGCTTATGTTTTTCCCTATTCCTGATAGAGTATTGACATAGTTTGTGTATTTATTATGTCAAAACTCCATCTTAATAGGGAAAAATACATTCTTCTGTAATTTATCTTTAATGAACAAAAAAATTCAGGTAATATAAAATATTTTCGTTACCATTCGGCCAATAATATGCAAATATTTAAATGATATAAAGTGGAGTTTGATACGTTATTTTAGTTATTAACAATTCAATTACTGAAATGTAACTTTCAAATGAAGAAGAATATTTAGTGTTGTGCATTGAATCCGAACATTCAATTTAATTATTTTGGTGAGTGTGTTTTAATGGTAATGGTAATAAAATTGTTGTCTAATGTGTACAAGTTTTCCCCTCCTCAACAGCTGTCAGATATCATGTCCTTTTCGGTTCATCAACAGACGGCTTTAATTGGAAGGCAAGTGTTGCTATCCACATAAAACGTGTGAAATAAAGGTAAATCGGATGGTAAGTTCTCACACTTCAGTTTCATTGCTATTCTTCGGGATGTGTATATTTATTTACTTATATATCAACATCCCGTGTTTTACCCCCTGTGCAATTAAATTACTGCCTACCTCAGAAGGAATTTCATCAAAATCGGCAAAGGAGTTGGTGAGGATGCCAAATACTTTCATCTAAGAGTAAAAAACATTCCATCACCCACCCTCACGAAGTTTGACACCGTTATACTCTTCAAATCACTTTAAGTGTAGTTTGCACTACGCAATGGGCTTTCTATGGTCTCTAAGTTGATATGGAAAGGTAAACTGGGCGATATCCACAGTCGGGAGCAAGCAGACATAAGGTATACTATAAATATATATATCTTTATATCCCCTGGTATTTTCTTAGTAATTTGTATGAATTCACATGAAATAAACTGCCCCAAACTTTGTTCAACATTTTTAAAGAAATAAATAATAACAAAAATACTCTTGAATTTCTAAAAAAAACTTTTGAAGTGAAAATTATAGGTATTAAAGGTATAGGAAGGTAATGGTAGGTTATTCCGCAGGTACCAGCAGTGGAGTCTGGAGCAGGAGTCGTCGGAAAGCGAGCTGATCGCGATACCGGAGACCAGCGACAAGTCCGACACTACAGTCCACGGCAGTACTGCACCGGTGAGTGGACTTAGTACTTACTAAGTTGAATTTTTTGAACAGATAGTCTCTTGGTCTTGAACGACCTTTTGCACGAGTTTTAAAGCAGTCAGTTTATCAAATTACGAGTACTTTCGGTTCAGAAAATTTGCTGCATATTTTATGTTTTAAAATGAATTTATTAAGTGAGCTTCAGCTTTAGATTTTGCTCCTGTCTGCTAAAATATTTTTTGGTTAAAAATGTGTATGTTTTAATAGGAACATGTATTCTAGGGTTCATTCGACGAGCCGTCACACTATGAGGACCCGCCAAAGGTAGAAACGCCAGCCACTACTACCGCTTATCCACCGCTCAGTAAAATAGTAAGATTTAGAATATTTGCATTCTTTTTGCATGTGTTTGTTTTATTTATAGTTTTAGTGCTGATCATGGCTTGACTAACGTTGATTCTTGAAGCCGGGACGTGAAGAACGAACCCAATCAAGCTTTCACTAGGATTGAACAAGATCAACACACAATCATCATCATTGGCCCATGGAACTGTCAATCAATCTATTAATGGAATAGCATGTGGAACTTCAACTGTTTTGGTGACTAAATAAATATTAATAAACAGCTTTGATGCACGATGGCGAAAGATATCAAGTCCTTCAAGTCGAGTTGAAGAGTTCAAGAGGGATCAAGCGAAAAAAATATGCCATCGTTAACGGCCAAATAGATAGCAACACTAATATCGATAATAGCAACACTGCACTCACTGGCACCATCGAAGATTGAAGATTATTTGAATTATTTGCAACTTTAAACGACTTCCAACACACATGTTTGAATAGCAATATCCTTACTTTACACTACTACTTCCAACCCAAATGTAATAACAATATCCTTGATATGTTTTCAGACAGCCATAGGGTCCCGCTCCGCGCACCAGTTGTCAACCAGCTCCTCTGTGTCAATTGGCAGCGATTCTTCTAACCTGTAAGTATAAAATCTGACATTTTGTAGAGTCTACAGAAGAAATGAGAAGAATGACAATCAGTGGATCTTCAAAGGCTTGGATTAACAATATTATTGCTACTTTAATTTTTTATCTTTATTTTTTTTTAACTGATTTCTGGTAACAGGAAATCGACCCCCATGAGCGGTCAGTCAGTGGAGATCTGGCCGGACCAAATACACCAGCAGGCGTCGCCGCGTGCCAAGATACTAGGCAAACAGAAGCGGATTATCGGTATGGTGCTTTGTTATTTTATTGTAGCCTGCCTCAAGAGTAACCCTCTTAGGAATGGGAGACAAGTAACTGTAACTTGTGAGATATCAATGTTTTTCATATGTGCATGTTGGTATTGTATTATGATTTATTTGCTCACAACAAAGCTGGTCAATATTTTGAGATATTTCAGACTTGACTTCATTGCCTACTGACCTTATAGTGACCAGCAATGGAAGATTCAAAGCTTACATTATGATGTCTTACCATTAAATATACCTGTACATTATGATATGCTTAAATACTACAACTATCTTAACCATTCAACAGTGGGTAGCAGCACATCCCCGGACACAGCGCCGTCATCAAACGGCGACAATCAGTTCGGACAGTGGCCGCACGCACGTTCACCGCCACAACATCATATCAAAAGCCCTGGTGAGTTTGATAACTATGATAGTGCTTTGATTTGCTTTTCAATATGCCAGTAATTTTGTCAAGTCCATAAGACAGTGAAAATCTGCAAAAAGTAATTTTATTGCACAGGATCAGAAGTCGGTAAACAAAAACCGATCTACAAAGTGTCATTATTTTTATATGACATGTACGAATTGGTGCTTAGTATGTTTAACTATACCAGGTGTCAAGCCTATTTTGTTATCTAATAGCACAACAGTAATTCATTGAATTTGATTGCGTACAGTTCGTTTGTAAAGCTAAATGTGTTTTCGACTTTCGACCAGAAACTTACTGGCGAAAAATCTGACTGAGGTTTCAAGAGACATATTATAATATATTTCTCCCAGCTTCAAGAAGTTTCTTCACATTTGTCCATTGTTCTATTTAGCCAAGAACGTGGGCTACGCATACGCTTCCCCCGAGTCCCCGCTGTCTAAGATGGAAGTGGCGTGGGCCGCGCCGCCGCCTGTACTAGCGCAGCACTCGCATCAGCCCTTCCACATCCCGCCGCCAGAAAGGTAATGTCTTTTATATGTTGATAGGAACAAGGCAAGGTGTAAGGGATATGTGTGGGCCTTTGAAATTTATTCGCAACCATAGAACTCAAAATTTTTGGTGCAATTTTCTTTGAGCTGATGATAAATGACTTTCAGATCTGTCTCTAACTTTCTTGAAGAAAGTTCACACATTTCCATTACACGTTGTATACAAGATGCTAAGGAAATTCGTTGCCATATTTGAAATTGAAATATTTTTTGCTTATAGTTTCTTGTCTTTTTCCCTATTAAAATGTTCATATTTTGAGTCTAGGTTACTACCTATCGGCCCGAAACCTAATAAGGAGCAGTACCCAGTATTCAACGCTCTTGTGGACCGCGTCCGGGAGGCACTTAGTCTACCACCAGGTACGTGCACAGGAAATTGACTCTTATCCCCTAAACAACAAAGACCAATCTCCAATGATTTTATGATAATTGCTTTCAATTTCACAAGTTTGAGAAATTTACTCATATTAATGTGTTAACAGATGATTCAACGGACAAGACAGATTCTTCTCGCTCTGATGGGGACGCAACTCCCACTCCCACACCCACCAGCCGACCTCACGAATTAAACAAGAAGAGTTCCACTGAAACAAGGTATTTAATAACATCAAATTTGCTAAAGAAATTCAACATTATTGCCTTTACCATAGAGTGCAAATTAGAATATGTGGTAATAATACTGTTTTTTCTAGGTCCCCAAGACGTTTGGCACGGCAAGTAGCACAGGCCGGTTCACCACCACACGCTGTCGGTATGTACTTGACTATCAATAATCTCAAATGAAGTGTAGTAAATTGAAAGTGCGGTTAAGTTTCATATATTTACCTGTTTTAATTATTATTGAATTATATTGTTATAATAGTGTGTGTTTATCTAGAGTGTGGTGGGTGCAGTGGTGCGTGGTGGGAACGGGAATCCCGTGCAGGTAGAAGGGCAGCCCACGCTCAGCCTGCCCCACGAGGACCTGACCCTCAACTTTGCTACCGATGTGAGTACTACAGGACTAATTTACTGTATGAAGCTGGTTGGCACTTGGCCAATATAACTTGACACGTCTGAAGACGTTCAAAAGTACTTGATCGATGCCAGTAAGAAATGGTATGTGAGATAAGAGATGGCGGATTATGATACTGTTTCGAGACGTGTTAAAGTACATTGGCCTCTGTACCGCGGTTACACAAATTAGATTTTTTGATAATTGTATGTATGTGTCTAATCTTGTTACTCCTAACAGGTGCAGAATGTGGTACAGCAGCTGAACAGTACAGTGACGAAGAATTGGGACTCTGTATTATTGTGTTGGCGACGTTTGTACATCGTGAGCCAGCCGCGGCTGCTGGCATGCTCCCAGCTCTGCTTCATAACGTCAGCAGGTAATATGAACCTTGTACTGTATGACATAAAGTTGATTTTCGTTCATTCTTATCTTGCTTACTTATGAAACTGCTTGGTCTCAACATCAACCTTGTGTTGTATGACATTAAGTTGATTTTCATGTAACCTTAATTTGCTTACTGAAAGTTCTTGGTCTCAACAGGGTAGTACAGCTGGGTAACTACTCATGGCAAGCGGAGACCAACACACGTCTACCCGGTAGTGCGGTATTCGTGGCTCACCAGTTCTTACGCTGCGTTTTACATCAGCTTGCTCCCAACAACGTCTTCTTGCAGATATTCTTACAAAGAACGCCAGGTCAGTGTCTTTTGAAGTATCCAACTATCCATACAGGATTTCCATCATCATAAATATTTTAACTGCAAATCTAAAATCGAACTTACCCTTTCATACTTAAGGCATATTTTAGAGTCAATATAAATAATCCCGAGATTACTTCACCTGTCAAATCTGAAATGGATCTTACCCTTTCATATTTAAGGCATATTTTAGAGTCAATATAAATAAACCCGAGATTACTTCACCTGTCAAATCTAAAATCGATCTTACCCTATCACACTTAAGGTATATTTTACAGTCAACATAAATATACCCAGGACTACTTTACCCGTATTTTGAAGTGTATATTTGTTACAGAGAAACAACGTCAGATGTTCTTTAAGAGCATAGCGCAAGCATTTGTAGACTTCAATGAACTGTATCCTTGTGGACCACTGCAATTAGTAGTAGAACATCTTAACTCTAAGAAGACGTTGCCGGTTGATGTAAGTCTTAAATATGTAGTTTTCTTATGTTTTTATTCACAGGATGGATATTACTACTGATTAGACACTATTTCCGATCATTCGCTCCGAATTAGTTGTTGCAATATAGTTTAAGCCAAACGTAATTGAACCAAGAAGTATTTAAGCCGGATGGCATTAACCACTGGATTGTTCAATGATGGATGGAATCAGTTCATCCATGGATGTGGATTTTCATGTCTTCTAATAACCGGGATAATATACCTACATAAAGTTTAGAATTGTCAATTTCAATTCCCACTTAATAAAATCTTTAGCATCAATTTTCAACCTCAATAGTTTAGGAACAGCATTTAACTAACCAGTTTTTTGCAGCAAATAACAGTAATAGCAGGCAACATAGCCATGTACCTAGAATGCTTGGCGCCGGAAGCCCTAGGCCCTCTTAGCGCATGCGCGGCGCTAGTACAACAGTTGGAAGCCTTGTTGCGCGCCGCGACGTTACTCATGCATCAGATCGATGACGTCATGCCACTGTTGAGGGCCGCCACTGCAGCTTTGAAGATTCCTGGTGCTGTGCAACATAAGGTAGAGAAATTTGTACTATTTATTTTCTGTGTAAAATCACAGTTTTTGAGCCCAAATAGCCAAATTGACGATGCTCTTACATTTTAACCGTTAAATAGGTCAGTCCAGTAACTACTCTGCACTAGTTTATGCACTGCCTCGATTAACAACAATTGTCTGGACTTTAAAAGGGATAGGTGCCCCTGAGTTTGTTTCGACATTTCTAATGGTAGTTAATTCATTTCATTGCCAGTATGTAAGCCAGTCACTTAGGAATTTCAAAATCTTTTGATTATCTTTCTCCTTTCTTATGACAAAGGTTGTAATTGAATAACACCAAATAAAAACTCATGTAGAGTTCACTTCTTCTTATCATTTTTTTATTTTTATTATTACAATCAAGTTTTCTTATAAACTATATCCGTCCCCACAGAACCAAGTTCCTGCAGGAACGGAACTTTAAACATATTTGCCACATTTAAATTAATACCATCCCCTTTATCAACAGAGCATCCTGGAACCAATCTCTAAGATCATACAATACGGTGCTCAGAACTTCGTCCTAAAACTCTCAGTAATATCCGAGATGAGCCTAGTGTGCACCCGCGTGTTCTCCCGCGACCGCGACAAGCTGATGGTGTGTCGCGTGCTGGTGTACGAGCTCGTGCAGGCGCTGCGGACCAAGACCACCATCCCGGATGATAACCTGTTTATACTGATACAGTTTGTGCTGCAAGGTTAGTCAGATGTGTTTAGTATAGTTTTTTTTTTACTAGATGGAGTTGTGTCGACAAAACCCAAGTTTTTGACTTGATGTTTTGTTGAAGGAAATCTCAATTTTTTACAGTATTTATAAATGTTGTTCAAATAGATTTGATTATCTTACTCTGATTTTTCTTTCACCGATTTTAACTTGATGTTTTGTTGAAGGAAATCTCAATTTTTTACAGTATTTATAAATGTTGTTCAAATAGATTTGATTATCTTACTCTGATTTTTCTTTCACCGATTTTAACTTGATGTTTTGTTGAAGGAAATCTCAATTTTTTACAGTATTTATAAATGTTGTTCAAATAGATTTGATTATCTTACTCTGATTTTTCTTTCACCGATTTTAACAAATGATAATTACTTTTTAACACGCACATGGATTTAAAAAGACATTACTGCATGCTGGAATTTGAACGCATGACCTCCGAGTTTGCAGTCCAACAGTCATCCGGCTATGACTCTATGTGTCAGGGCAACAAACGAAAAATCATATGTCTGCAAAGAGTATGACTTGCGAGATGGCGTTAGACAGGAACGTGTGGAAAAAGAAGACATGCTAAACCGACCCCAAATAATACTTGGGATAAGGGCAGGGGACTTATGATGATGCTGTCCCAGGTCACGGCTGCCGCCTGGTGCTGCCGCCGCAACTGTGCGGCGAGCTGGCGGGCGGCGGCGGCGAGGCGCGCGACGTGGCGGCCGGCGCCGTGGACTGCATGCGCCCGCATCTGCCGGATATGATCGACCTGCTGCACGACCCGCATCTACTCAACAAGATCAAGGTACGCACATACACACACAGTCTATCGTACATAGTTCTCCATGAACATACATAGTTACTGTTATAGTACTATTTAGTCTATATGTCTGTCCGAAAGGCCTTGGTTTTGGCCAAAATCAAAAGTCATTCAAATTAGGTTACAATGTAGCATTTTTTGAACATAGTTATATTTCATACGAGATACATAAATTTTAGACAGCACTCCATCGCCCACCCATCTCCGCTTTCTGTGCTAATAACTTAAAATCTACTCTGATGGCACGTCACTATGGAAATATGTCGAACTCTCACCGACTGAATACACCGTTTTTAGTTCGGCCAGAGATGCGTGACCATTTTCGAGACAATCAGCGCAATCTTCGTATGGTTGTTTTTTGGATAAAACAACACCTAATTACAATACCCTTTTTACACAACAAAAAAGTCTACCTTGTGATCGAAACTCCAAAAATGTTCTAACCATTACCTCATTTCCAGGGCTCCGTATCAAAATCAATTGTGAACCGCAACTTAATCTGCCTGAACGAGGACACGCTAGGCGCCATAGTAAAGGGTGGTATCGCACAGTATGTTGCCATGGAACTGGCTCTCGAACACAGCCGCGGGAGGACCGACCGAGCACCGCCTGCTAGACATATGACACCATGGCTCAGTGCTTCACTGCCAGGGTAAGTGTTTGAATATTACTTGTATTTATCACCAATTTTAGAAAAGGAGGCGCTTCTATGTCGCAAGACATACATATCTTTACCAAGACTTTGTTTTTGTATTTTTTATTTACTTGTCACCTATATTGAGCTTAATAGTTGAAATTAGTTCTTGTTAATCTACAAATCAGTAAAATTAAGTGTTTTGTTGTGGCCTTTTGCTACTTACATAAGTTTAATAGAATCTTATCACTTGTCTATTTTTGAGTGATCACGACATTGTTTCTGCTTCCTTCCTACTGCAGTCTGTAAAAAAAAATTTTTGCTGACTAGACGTCTTCCTCCCACTCAGTCTTCATTTTCATGATTTTTAGCCCCGTATACCATAAAGGGGCATGCCAGTTTTAGGCCCAGATATGCACACGAACTTGACTATGCTAAAAAACTATATTTTTATTTATCGTAATCCTCCCTTGTATTCATTATTCTGTGCAAGTCGGCATATTTTTTTCATAAATAATAAACAATAAAACGACTTACTGTAATAGCTGTATTTAAATTGTTTTTAGCCCTTTTAAACGATGTTGCACAGTAAAAATGCTATTATTATTTTTATTCTTACAAAATTACATTAAATATTTCAATGTTTATCATCGATTTATATTTTTTTGTTATTGCAATATATCTCCTTATTTGTCGTTGACTCGGATAAACGTCATTGCTTGTTTTGCATCTTTAACATGACAATATAACCGTGTTTGAGTTTTGCGATTTAAATCGACGATTTTGAACTATGATTACTGACTCTGGCGGTTCTTATATCCCCGACGACCACGGCCCGATGATGGATTATGCTTCCACTCCTCATGACAATACTGGCGAGAACTTGGAATTGATATTAGATGCTTCAATTACTTACTTAAATGCAATAACTTTTAAATGCTAAGTCTTTAGTTAATTACTTCTTTTACTAAATTGATATTGCCACTGCCTTCTATTAATATCAATAGCCTGTTAAGGTGGGCACTGTGGGCCTAAATTACTATGGAGACCTGGCATACCCCTTTAGCTATATCACGACATTAAGATAACACCATATATATTTTGCTTCGACGAGTACTTCCCTTAACTTCATCGTGACATGACATTCCTTACCCAGTTCCCGCGAGGTGTGTGAGTGCGTGACGCGCGTGCGGCTGATCTCGTGGCTGGTGATGGGCGCGCTGTGCAACAGCCGCACGCAGCAGCCGCACGTGGCGCAGCCCGCGCATCTGCACCAGCCTGTGCCGCAAGATGCCACGTGCCATATTACTGACTATATACAGGTAGGATTTGGGAACTTCTCTATCTAGTTGGTAAAGTTATCGAGAGAGAAAGACAGATTTGTTCATCTTGGTTGGATGACAAACAACAGTGGAAATGTCTATAATTTGGTTGGTCGATACATAAGTATACTTTTTTACAGTTTAAGTGTGGGCGAAGTAAAGTAGTTTTTGGCATATTGATGCTGTGAGTTCCAGTTTTTTTGTATCTTAAAACAGTATTAAGAGTTTTTTGTATCCAAGTAAACTGGCGAAATTGGATACATTTACAGTGCTGATTTTGTCTATAGAAAAAAATATGAATCAGATGTATCAAAATGTTGACTTCAAATCTGATATAAAATCGATATTTATATCCATATAAAATACATTCAACCATTCACCTACAACTACTACAATTTTCTCTTCAAGCCAGATATATGAATAACCCCATTCGTCCCACAGACAATAATGTCATCATACGTGGAACAGTCCAAACCAGCCACATCTCGTATGAACGCCCTCCTCCACGCATTCGTGCTGTGCCAGCTGTGGACACTGTACTTGGAGGAACTAGCGGGCGCGTCCCCGCCCTGCAGTGAGCCACACAATACCACCGTCTGTATACTGTTGGACTTCTGGTGCAAGCTTGTACCTAGTATCCTTCAAGTCACCGTGCAGTCTAAAGTGGTCAGTATCTATAACTGTTCGAAATCAATTTTCTTTTTGTATTGCATTTTTTTAGAATAATCTTATACTTGCCCTCGACAGAGAGGAATGGAAGGATAAGAGGGAGGCCTTTGCCCAGCAGTGGGACAATAAAGGCTTTTAATAATATTTTTTTTTCGTGAACGATGTCACGTGCAACAACTAGTAGCTTATTTATATAGCTTTCTGGATTCTAAAAACTTGAAATGGAAATTTAAAGACATTTGTTGTTTCAGCTGGCAGAGACTGTGAACCTCCACTTCTTGAGCCTATTGGAATCTCTCTTGGAATGTAATTCTACTGTACTGAACAAGTTACTGCCGTTGTGGACTCCTATACTGCATTCGCCCTTATTCAATGTAAGTATTCTTTTTAAATGAGTGTAATTTTTTTGAGTGAATTCAGAGGACTTTTATCAAACACTGCTGAACTTATTTTAGACGACAAACGGGACTTATTCGCGATATAATACGATATTTCTTTTTTTCCGACGTTTCGATCGAGTTGCACCGACCGTGGTCACGGGTGGACATTTTCTATAAGTTAATCAAAAAATTAATGTTGAACACCTCTGAAGATTTTATTGCCAGATTGTTCAGATGTTACTTTGTTGTAGATGCCACGCCACGTATCGCAGCGGCTATCAGTGTGCCGCGAGTTGCGTCCGGGCGCGGGCGCGGGCGCGGCGGGCGGGGGCGCGGGCGCGGGGGGCGCGGGGGCGCAGGGCGCGGCCAGCAGCGCCGCCGCACAGCGCCGCCTGCATCGCCTGCTCGCTAAGATGGCACAGCTGGAACTGCAACCACACTCCTTCTACTTCATATAAACTATGACACATGTAAGTATCTTTAATTATGTGTCGTACAGCCTTTTTCAAAGTCGTTGTTGGTGTAACTTTTTATGGTAATCCAAATTTAATATCAAAATTGGTCAGATTTCATGACTATTAATCTAGCTCTTTTCTAAACTACTTTAAGATCCACTTTTTTAATCTCTTTATTCAAATTAAACTAAACGAGCTCTAACTCACAAGAACAAATCACTGACACAGTTTTAATATTAATTTCAAATAGGTACTAACAAAAACTGTTTTTCACAGAACAAAACGCACAGCGCACTCATCACTACGCACTTACATGGAGTAATACAACACAAACACCAGCTACCAACAACCTGTACCTGTGGTTGTATGTTCCTGAGTTCGTGTTTGTGTGTTCCTGTGATCGTGCGTTCGTGTGTTCCTGAGTTCCTGGTCGCAGCAATGTATGTACTCTTTTCTATACAACTGTCGACGTCTTCGAGAATACGATGTACCAACTTTGTCAACTTCGGAACTTTACTGTGTATAAAAACGTAGCGAAAATGTGAGCATCAAGACTTTTCAAGTTTGAATCGTTCTCGTAATATTCAAAGTGTCATTGCTAGATACTTATATTCGTACTTTTTAGCACCTTATTTGTGTAAAGGTAGCGTTTTAAACACCTGTTTGAATAAGTGTTGGTACTTGGAATGCTTACATATAAAATCACTTGAATCATTTGCAATATCAAAAGATATGTCCACTGTTTTCGCTACGTTTTCTATTTTTCAGGATTTTCCACGTGATGTTTTGATTGTATAGCAATGATTGTTGAATGATTTGTATTTTGACGTATTGTGAAACTTCCAACACGTAAAGTTAGGGATAAATTTAAGTAACATATTTAAAAAACTAAACAATCTTAGGGTCCGCGTATCGCAACGATCAAAATCTAGTGTCTATAACTTGTTTCAGCCGAAAATTAGGTCGGAATTTTTACTAAATCTAGGAAACATATATTGCAACAGTTGTGGATTAACACTTCTCACTCATTTGCGAGAATTTTCAGCCAATACTCAAATAGTGCCAAAGTAAATAAGTGCCATACTTTAACTAACGCTCAAATCTTTCCAAATACAACACTTCTTCTCGGTCTTTAATGACCTTGCTGGCTTGCCAGTGTAGTGGTAGAGCACTCCATCAACACATCGGGCTAGCTCGACCGGGGAAGTACCACGCTCTCACAGAAAGCCGGCGCTCTGCAGTTTACTGCTTTGCGTACGGCGAGTGACGAGTTCCGGAGCCCAATACCTCCCCCAACCCACTCTAAAGGGGGGAGGATAGGCCAACAACTCCATTTTCCTTTTCCGGAGTTGAACATCCATGGCCAAACGCGACGGTATCGCTTACCATCAGGTGAACCGATCGCGACTTCTTCTTACGACACACTTCACACGGTTTATGACCGCTTTCTTTTACAATCAAAACGAAATCGATTTACTAGGTATGTGAATCAACTATCTATTCTTGATTTAAGAGTCCGACTTGACGAATTAAGCCCTAAGTTTTTCCTAAGTCGCACACATACCTATTCAAGATGTGAATTGAATAGTTATGTGTATTGCTTCCTTTACCTTCACTGAAGTGAGGCTAAAGGATGCTTTAGGAGAAACATAGGGCCAAATTAAATTTACCTTCAGGTAAACACTCTGTCTTACAACTTCTTAGGTATATTAACCAAAAATACGCAAAAGCATGGAAAAATCATGGTAAAGATACGATAGTATAGTAAATAAAAATGTGATAATATCGCGAATGTTACTCAGAACGAAACTTAAAGTACTTTGTAAGAAAGTATATCTCACAATTTTGTAACGGTATTTCACAACGGAAATGTTGAGGACATGTGCAACTAAACTTTTGTTAAGGAAAGAATGTAAAAATCAATTTCGAGAAAGCTATTATTGAAAGCTAACACTTCGGAAAACTTTGCAAATTGTAACTGAACTAAGAAAGAAACAATAATGTCAATCACACAAACACAAACAAAAGCGCAACTCATTCATGATAAAGACAAAAAAAAATGTCTAAAAGTAATCTTAAACGAGTTTCGTGTACCTTGAGTCGCCCATTACTAAGTCAAACCAAAACTATTGCTAAAGGATCCTTCTTTTCCGCTGCAACGGAGGAGGGTCCATCAGGTCTACCACTAGCTCAAGGAGATACTGTTGTAATTGTTGAAAAGGGACGGCGTCGACATGTTTTGACACGCTGCCTCGCTTCCACAACTGCAACTGTCATACTTTCTAAGTTGGTAGCAGGCCGAGCAATATCCAACAACTACCTACTGGAATTAATGACTATTATGCCACAGCATTCTCATATATCTTATGAGGAAGTAAGTCATAAAGTGAGTAAGTCTTACTATGCTGAAGGTTAGGAGACTATGGCTAAAAAACAACTAGTAAATTAATTGACCATTCTGCCATCCCCCAAAAATCGGAGAACTTTGGCACTCTGAGATTTGAGTTCTAAGAGATTATTATAATGAAAAAAATGCAAAAGTGGATCCAGTCAAAATCACAGAATGTAGTAAAATATACCCTTGTCTCGAACAACGCACTTGTCACTTGCGACCAGCCATTGTAAAAGCATAAATAGTCTAAGAAAAAATTCAAACTCCAGATATTGAGACCATTTTTAATGGGTCCGCGAGACGATCAAGTGCGCTTGACAAGTCTACGTGCTTGAAATGAATATTGATCGTTTACAGCGTTGACTTGACAAGTCCCGTCAAGTATCTACGGGCTGGACCATAATTGTCAAGTTGCGTCAAGTCGCTTGATGCGACTTGACAAGTTTTATTCATTTGCGACCGGAACATCAAAGATGGCGGACGACGGACCGGACCGAGACGTTCTTTTCTCTTTTTCTGTGATAGATACCGCTAGAGTTATAGCAAGGAATGCCTTGTCTGCGTTGGAAACCATTATTAATTTTTGCGACGACCACTTTCCTGAGCACAGGCCGGTGAACGACTGCGGCATGTGGACTTGACGGCACCTTCAAGTCGCGTCAAGTCCCTGGTCAAGTGAAATCGTCGTAGACTTGTCAAGCGCACTTGATCGTCTCGCGGACCCATAATGGTTGTCACATAAACAATACAGTAAAGTCTAAAGAAACTTAAAATAATTTCCTAAACTTCAGATCTAAGACTTCCTTAGAAAAATAACCAATTCTGCGCGTCATGTGTCTCTTTACCGTTTAGGGTAGAAATTAGTTGTATAAGATAGCGTATAAGGAAATAAAAGGCCATTTTTTATGTACTGTAGTTATACATGTATGATTATGGTACATGAAGTCTTTTAATATATTAACATCTTTAAATTGTGTCGTACAGAGACAACGTCTTATAACGCTTGTGCCGTGTGGAATATTGAGTCCAGATTTATCTCATGTATTATACCTTAATCACCATTAAAAGTACATGATGAAATAGATGTCTAAAGTTTACAACAACTTTCGCAAAGGGACTTTTAATTTTGAGACCTGCAAATGTTTGGTCGAGTTTTTTGTGTTCCACGATATAAAAGAGGAATGAATAACCTTTCTTATAAACAACAGAACAGCAAGATCAATTGGACAAGCGTTATCGTTAGCGTACATTGTGATATTATTTTTAGGTTAGATAACTGGATGTGCTGCTACTATAGATTCAATAACTTAATTAACCTTTTCCATAAAAAGAACATGGATAATTACTGGCTAATATCTGAAAGCTCAACTGCCCTTCCTGACAAAGGCAATAGGTTATAAACAGTAACGAGAGTACATTAGGCCACGCCTCCTCTTCTGGATTATACACCGAAAGCCTTAACTGTCAGGCATTTATTACCATCAGATCAACATCACAATATCTTCAACCTAACTGGGTAACTCATATCTTTAAAGTTCTATCCACGTCGAAAATCACAAGAATATCTCACGCCCTATGAATACTCAATCGGACCAATCTAAGTGTCATGTCAATCCTTTCACTTAAAGGCATGATAGTAGATCGACATACAAAACCGTGTCGTTTTGTTGCGATTGAGTATTCAAGTGCGATTTTATACGATTATACGTCTCGCCAGCCTGGGAATGCTTCAGGGGTAAACCGTGGGGATTGCCCAGGCACGACGAATTTACAAACCCCGGTTGGTCACCGCGGGTAACCACCTCTGTTGTATTCGAGACCGCTGTGCATTGGAACGCACGTTAGTCTTGAGTTCCCGGTTACCATACGTTGATCTTTGGTAGTCGTTAAGTCAACACCAGCCTGACAACTCATTCTGGATTATGATTTTATTATTACTGAAGTTAACTCAGACTTTAATAGCGTGTATTACAGTTCCGAATATAATGAAGTCAGGTACCTAGTTGCAAATACTAGGTACCTGAAAACCTAGTAATATGAATACCATACCATACATGATATACCATCTGGAAGATTAAAACATAAGTCTTAACTGTGCCATTGTGTGATGGGATGAAAAAGACCGCGAAATAGGCTAATAATAGGTTAAAAATAGATGATAGTGAGTGAACTTGACTTCCACTCCACTGTAAATACCGTTTGAGTGGAAAGTTGCGAATGGGAAATGCTGGTAGTAGTTGAAGCTTATATATTAAATTGTACATATGAGAGAAAGCCGACGTGTAGAAGTTAATTACTTAGTAACTAGTTTACTTAACAACATTTTCTAACAGAGCCCGTCGTATTTTGAATTACTTCTGTACTGAAGAAGGAAATAAATCAAGAAAATCAGCTTAAACTCAAAAAATAACAAATAACATCTAGTTAATATACATTTTTATGGAAAGACCAACATCTTACATAGACAACAAAGAGGTTATGTAAGGGTTACGTTTATTTCCTTTAAAAGAAATAGACAAAACCCTTATCTGATCACTTTGTTGTCCATCTGTCTACCTGCGTATCTGAACATTTCAAGATATTGACGTTCAGAATTGCTACTTAGTAGCCTAATTATAAACGCATTTTAACATCGATAGCTATTTACAACCTAGAACTATGCAACTTGGCAAATTACATCCTTAGACCACAAATACAGAAAAAAACTCAAAACTACATGTACCGTTACCTGTATTTAAAACGCGAACGGGGTCTGTTTTAACATATTGTGTATTATTATATAAGTGTGTACATTTATAAAACAAAAGCAGAGATAACGTTGAAAATAGAATTTATATATACATATAATATAAGTATTTGTAGGACATCAGGCTAAGTTACTAGGCTAACTAGAATATATTAGGTATAACTATCCAGCTAGCACTAAAAGTCACTGCCAGTGTTCTAAGATAGGATAAGATAGAGTTAAATAGGTATAACTAGTAATTAAACTTAGATTGTATATCGAAGATTGGAAAAACTGGCCGGTTTACTGAGTTTAAGATTTATAGAAAAGATTGATGTAAATATATCGCAGTCTTAAAAACAAAAACAAGAAAACGTGAAAATAAAATGTAATGTAAGGCACTTAGATTTTAAGTAATTGTAGCAATTAATTACAAAACAAAACCTGTTTTTCGTAACAACCAGTTTTCGAACAACGTGTCAACTGAATTTTCAAATTTTATTTCAAACAAAAACACACACAATACATCAAATCAGTACTGCTAATTTAGTACAACAATCGGGTCTTATTTGATGCAATTCGATACTTCTTTTCTCCCACAGAGAAAATAAATATCGAATTACATCGCGAATAGGCCCGTTTGTTGTATAAAATATGTGTACAAGTTGCGAAAGTTTAAAATCGTTTACTACTAATAATTAAATACTGCTAATACTTGAAACATCTAAATATTATCACATGTATCGCGATGAAACTACAGACACACAAAAACATTTGTAGACTAAATAACACTAGACATATTTTAATAATATTGATGAAGAACAAACCCGCCTACCAAAGTTACTGGCTACGTTATACCGTGTAGTAAAAAACTCCACTTACATAAACCAAAGTCGAAAAGAAGAAAAAAAGAATAATGTGAACACATCATCTCTTTACAATATTTAATACCTCCTTATACGGAAAATTGTTAACCAAAATACCAAAGTTACTAAAGTACCAAAAATACCAAACCAAAGTACCAAATACAAAAACAAAATAAATCAACTATATACCAAACTTATAAGTACCAGTACCAAAAAAAAAATAGTCTTAATCATCTACATACATAGGATAGTCGTAGA